>CM076579.1:1008906108-1009506108 GCA_034641835.2 Pinus albicaulis
AGTCTGAAGATCAGCCAGGTAGCCTTTGAAATGCTTTTGCTCTGCAACTGCATAGTAAACAAATGCTGCTTCAGTCTATCTCTGGTTTAGCTTATAAAATGAACTTTGGATTCAAAACATTCAATCAGACTCTCTAGTTCAATAAATCTTTGAGAAAAATTTAATTAAAAATCTTAAATTTCTTAAAGAAATCATAGAAGTTGTTTTGAAAATTCATAAAAAAAATAAAATAATCATAAAATACTCAAAATTTGGTTTCCTGAAGAACTAACTTTTTCTTCAGAATCGTTTTACAGGTTTAGATCTGATCTATGATGGTGGACAGGGATCAGACACACAAAGGTTAAAATCATCCACCTGGCGACTCCAAATCCATTTCACAATCAAGACTCCACTGGAGGAATGAACCTGGAAGAACAATATGGAAACATCAGGCTTTCAACTTGGATCTTAATCCAAAACATTATGTTCTTTCTCGTTAAGATTCAATATGTATTGTATTTTATATAAAGATCTAACTTGGTTGTACAGATAAAGTGGCTTTTCATTATGGCTGATTTTCAAGATGATCCAAGAATAAAACGAAGATATGCTCCCATGAGCAGAGATCACATACCTGGATTTCCACACAAATTACCGAAGGTAAATTGGGGTGAAAATTTGCCCATGTTTCAAGATGAGAATATTGATGATCCTTTACTACATCTCATTAAATTTCATATACACTCATCAAGATTGAAGGGTGATTGGCATGAGGATTGCCTCATGAAATTATTCATGGGAACCTTAGAAGGAAAAGCAAGGGAATGGTATGAAGCTCTCAAACCCGCAAGTTTGTTTTCTCTAAAAGATTTTCATAAGGTATTTTATGAGCATTACAAAGAAGATTTTCCATCTTTATCATTAGCTAAAAATTGTTGTGATCAAGCTGAAGATCTTATAAATTACCTTAAAAATATTGATGAAGATTTTGGAAATTGGTTTCCCGAAAATTTATTAGAAGAAGTCCAAAACTTTCATTCTCAAGTTAAATGTCATAATAATCAAGAGGAGTTAAACAAAGATGAAATAAGTCATGAGATAAATCAAGATCCACAAAACCCCTCTGTATTAACAAATGATGTTTCATTTAATGTTTTGAATGGAGTCAAAGACAATAATCAACTTCATGATAAACTTTAAGATAAGGGAAAAAGCAATTGTCATTTCATTCTAAGAATTCAGAGATTCCCACCCCCCCTCACCGAAGAAGAAATCAATTTGCTTCTAAACATGCAACCATCCTCAAAATATTTACATAATGAAGAAATTGTTTCTACTTCTTCTAATGTTGATGAATGTACAAAAGTTTTTATCCATAAAGGGACAGAAGAACAAGTTGATGCTCATGTTATTCTACCTTCGCAAAAAGGCCCATTACTTGATAGTACTCCTATTGAGAAAAATAATGACTTTCAAATAGAATGCTACCAATCTAATCAAGATGTATTGGGATTGTTGGAAGAGAAATATGCTGATCCAATTTATAATTGATGACATTCCTTATTCTGAAGATTTTCCTAAATATGATCAGTATGATGATAATTTTGATAATTTCACAAAACAATCACTAGCTATTTTGAGGGATGAGATATTAGAACTTCAGTTTGATGAGGATTTTCTAAGAGATTTCTTTCTTATTTTGAAATCAAGAAAATATTCTCCTAAACTGAAAATATGTGTTCTCAAGATCATCTCTGAAAATTATGAAAATGAAATCAAACTTTTGCATTCTCAAATTCAGTCATACAATTTCCGAAATCCTAAAGAATTCTTTGAAAATCTTCCTTCTCCAAAGAAAGAGGAAATTGTACTATCTTTTGACTTGCATATTGAAGATGATTATTCTTTCAAACACAAGACTGAAGAAATAAGTTCATGGTCTAATATTCATAATTCAATTGAACAATTAGTCATTGAAGACCTAGAAGTAAATAACATACATCATGCTTTTATTGATCCTATATCAGATTATATGGAGAATCTTTTAAGCCTAAATCTACAAACATGTTTTCTCTATAAGGATCAAATACATCAAAAGTGGCCTTTACACATCATATCATTTATTATAAAGGCACATGATCATAACATACTTCCAATTTTGATCACAAACAATCAAGTTATCCATTTATTTTTACAGCTACTTGATTGGTTTCATTGGCATTTTAGTATTCCCTGATTCAATAAGATTTTTAGTAGATTAGAGTAGGCAAATGAGTGCTAATAAGCTCATAATTTTGAGCATATTTTTTTTAGTTTTCAATTTTCAGCTAGTTTTTCATTTAGTTGGTTTGAAATTTTTTGTGTGTTGTTTTAGTTTCAGATCAGATTTCAGGTTGTAGAAAAATGACTATATTCAATTCAAGATTTTCAGCCATAGCAAATGCATGTTTGAGATTGGGCCAAGGCAGAAGATTTCCAACTGAGAAACAAAGTTTGGATTGGATGGTGACTTGTAGGAGTTGAAGCCAGAAGAGAAGGCCCTAAGCTCCAGAGATTTTACTATCATACATAAAATAAAGCAACAAAAGAGAAGAAGATTCCATGGTTCAGATTAAGACATTTTGAGGAATTTGATCTGCTGTTCTTGACTTTTCACCAGGAAAATCCATCCCCAAGTGGAGTAAGTGTTAGACTCCTATACCAATAGGTGTCGTTTTTCATGATTGACTTGTTGAACTATGCAATATGTTCAAACCTTTTTCTTGTTTCAAAGGTGTTCCATATTCTTAGAAAAACCAAAAAATCAAAAAATTTTAAAAATGTAAATAGGGTATACCCTAAAAGAAAAATCAAAGGGTAAGAAAAATAAAATGGTCAAAAAAGTGAAAGAAATGAACCCCAAACAAAAATAGACCAAGGAAAGTATGCAAATCCAAATGCCACTACTATTTCATATTTTTGTAAATAAACAAAATTGTGTGCAGTTTGTCAAACTTTTGCCACAATTTATGAAGAGTCAAAGTGTTTAAACTTGACTCATTCATTTTTCAATTTCATGATGTAGAATAGAGAATAAATATCTGACCAAACAGTTTAATCTTGGAAGATAAGTAGATAGGTAGAGTTAATAAAGGTGCTCAACAGTTTAATCTGAGCCCTTGGATGTAATAAGTGTAGAAATAGATATATTTTCCATGTAAAAGAAAAAAGAAGATTGATAAGGGTTTTCCAATCTAAGTGCACCCTAATAAAGAAGAGAAAATGGTAGAGTAAAGTATATAGGGTAGGTAGATGGTGTTGCAAAGTTTCATATGATGAATGATGGTGCTAAATGTGCTTAATCTTTTAATTTCATCACTAAGTATAAAGGCATAACACTACATTGGCAGAATTTCATAGGAAAGCAAAGTCAAATCATTAATGTCCCTTCTCATTTTCCCCTAAGATTTTACTAATTTCCCCTAAATGCTAAGGAATTTTAAGATTAGAGGGGCTCAAGGCATTTCCTTGACTTTTGGAGGGACCGGACCCTCGGCCTAATAATCAAAAAGACCTAAGTACTTGAAGTTATTTATCATTATACTCATTCACTTTTAATCTTTTCCTAAGTAAAATTCTATTTTACTTAGGAAAATCATGCCATTTTTCATAAAATTCCCTCAAAATTACTTACTATTCTAAATCTAAGTGTTGAAGTTGATATAATGAAATTTGCTTCAAAAATCTTCACTTTCTTAGTTGTGTAAAGTATTTTGAGTTTTCCTTGTCCCTTTGTCATATTAACATCTGATTTATTTATTAAATCCTTAATAAAATACCTTATCCTATTATATTTAACTCCCTTTTATGATAATATCCCCAAAACTCTCTTATTATAGATTTTTAGCCAAAGTATTTAATTCCATATGTTTGAAATAAAATCCCTCATTACAATACCCTTTGGTTAAAAACATATCCTTATAAACTATCCCCGCCCCTATGGTTAATAAATTGCATTAATTTATTACCATATAATAAAAATAGGGGTTTATTATATGTTTTATGTTCATGAAAAAATAAACCCAAGTCTGGTATTTAGACTAATATAAAATTAATTTAATCATCCCCGTTTAATTAATTTAACTCCTCGATGAAAAACCCTCCTGGAATGATTAACTTATAATTAATCATGCTCCGGTACATTAAAATAGCAGGTTCCACATCATATCATCGATCCGATCCACCGGCTTCAAAATCACGCCAGGTGGTCGTGCATTTGTTGGTAATACGGTCAGATGATTAACTACGAAATCGCGGCGGTTTCAAGCGGTCTGCCTTTCGGTAGCCGATCAGCGAATGGATTAAGCGCCATTTACGTAGAAAACCTTGACTCCCAGCGGTCGCAAGATTTACACTGCAGCGAGCCGGTGACATGTCCTCCCGTACACTGATGACGTCATCTTCGAAAATAATAAAAAATCCATGTTGACTTTGAAAATAAAACAAAATTCCGCGTATTTTTTATCATTCTGTCTGTTGAAAGTGACTGCGTCCTCCACTGATAAATTTGAAAAATCCGCTGTCAAAACTGCTGTCAACTAAAATTTTTGAACGCCATTGTTAGACCAGTGCCCAAGCATTCATCCGCCGTTAACCAGAGCCTGTTAATTTCGACATTCTTCATAAAACAGGTATTTATCCGATTTCCTGCTGGAACTCTGTGAAAAATCCTTATTCCAGTGTTAAATTCACGCCATAGTCTGAAAGGAAGTTTAATATCGGTCTATTTTAGTTCCTGCAACTGAAATAATACTTCCAAAACTGAAATTGTGCCCGTTTACATGAAAAACCCCCGAAATTTCCACTTTGAATACACAAGAACCAAAATGGAAGTTCCTTTGGCCCTGAATGTAGCCCCATTAAATGCCCCTCATAGAGAATTGGAATATTTGCCATTAGTGGATAAATATTTTCAAATTAAAGATTTAGTTTTCAATGAAAATCTCCTTCGAAATTATTGTCGCTGCAGAGATGATTATTTGAAAAGTTTGGATATCATTGGATTTTGGGAATCCAATTTTTCAAGATATCTCATCCCCTCAGTGCGTATTTTCTCAGAAATTATCCATTACTGTCATTCCAATTATGATCCAACTCAAAGAGCAGTGTTATCCCCGGACCAGAGTATCCTTTTCCCCATTACTCCTCAAGCTATCAATACAATGCTCCATTTTGAACCTGATCAAAATGTTACTCCCTTGTCCATGGAAGAACTACTTGAAAAGTCTACCCAATTGTCTCGTCTACCCAATTGTCCCAAGAAAAATTGAAATGCATCTGCCAGACTTTTATGTTACCTGAACATCAACCTAAGGGCCCTCCTCCCTATGGTTTTGCTTATTTTACTGAATTAGCCAAGCTCATCCTGAATATGATATCCTTTGTAATGGACTTTAATACTAGTGAGTATGTTGATGAATTAACCCTAGTATTATTATCTATTTTCACTCCTGGACAGCCTCCTGCTGTCAAATATGACTTTGCATCTTTCATTGCAAATAAAATCCATGACCAGTTCATGAGGTTAGAGAATGAGAAAGTGTTTAAGTATTCCTCAGTCATTTATCATCTCATCCTTTATTATCAATCAGAGAACTTTCCCTTTCATGTTCAAAAGCTTGATGCTAAGGGAAACCCTAGGTCTGTTATATTTTGGTCTGCCATAACTCACAGCTCCTATGATTCTCCTTATTCTTATAATGAGTTCATTGACCTTTTCATACATCTTGCAACCACCTTGTTGATAGGAGTTGCCCCTTCAAGACTCAGCAATGAAATCAGGAAAATCCGTCAGCTTTCAAAACTGTATAAGATAGGTGACTGATACTTCTATCAGAATCATACTGAAATTAGAATTTATGGATGTGAATTGAGCCCTTTCAAGTTACCCAGATATGTTCCATTGAGACTTTTTGCACTTGAGTATTTCAGATAAATGAACAATTCAGATATAATTCACTTCTGTAATGCTAAGAAAAAGGCTCAACTCAGGATAAGGAGCCAACTATGTCCATTTATCTGCAATTCTAGAGATGGAGGGGAAGAAGCTCAAAAGATATTAGAGGAACATTACAAATTGCAGAAGAGTTTCCATTGGGTGCCTTATGACCCATTCAACTTTATTTGTGACAAAAGGATGAAAAATAAATCAGCACCCTACATGCATCGAAGAATCCCTGAAATTGAAAAGTATGCCAATACAGATGAATGGGTAGAAGGAACTTTGATAGAGAAGGATAGTGAAGAAGTCAATATAAACAAAATTATGAAAGATCTTGAGAAAAAGTTTGACCTAAAATCTTTTGGGCAAGTGCAGGTACCACATATTGGCATTTCTTCAGCAGGAAATCTTTAACAGGGATTACAAGAAAACATTCCATCAATTGCAGTTGAATCCAAAGGCAAAGAAAAAGAACCAGAAGTACAAGTCATTGAAACCTTCATCATGACAGAAAAACCTCAAAATTCCAAGGCACAAGATCAAGCACAGATTTCTCCTATTCAAGTCAATCAGCCTGAAGTTTCCAATTTGCAGACTCCATCTAATGAGGAGAAAGGCAAGAAAAGACAAGTTAAAGATCCTACTCTACCCAAGGAATCTTCATAACAACCTCAAGCTAAAAGGCAGAAACTAAATCCACTTCCTGAAGTAGAATCTGTTGAGGAAATCTTTGAGGAAGAAAGAGAGGATAGTTAGCTTACTGGTTCAATTAGTGAAACATATACAGGTCATAAAGGAAAGGAAATACAAAAACAGTTAAGCACTGAAGTGTCTTCATTCAAACAAGCAAAGACAGATACAAGAGACATAAAAAATACATTTATCAGTATAAAAGTAAGGAATGATCCACTAAGGGTCCAGGTGTATAATCAGTATCTTAAAATGGATCCACAAAATCAAGAGAGATTAATGTCAGCGTTTGACATTCAGTAAGGGAAAATGTTAATGACCCATTTCAAATCTAAAGTGCCAAAACCCCAGACAGCAGCTGATTACATCAGGACCAATTTTGAGGTCCTAGCAAAAGATATTCATCCATTGGACCAGATAGAATTACACAAGAAAACTGGAGAAATGATATATTCTACCCTTACTGACAAAGCAATGGCAGCCCATAGATTGCAAGATTCTTTGAATAATACAAGTACCCAGTTGAAAATTGAGAAAACTTCTTCTCAAGCAAAGGATAACAGAATAAAATCTCTGGAGGAAATAATCATCAGTTTGGGTCACAATCCCAAAGATATAAAAGGCATTGAAGCACTGATTAAGAAGAAGGATGATGACATTGTTGCACTGAGGAAGCAATTGAAATTACCAGCTTCAAGGCATCCTCAAACGCAAGAAGTTTTGAAGGAAAATTCAGAAGAAGAAATGATGGATTTGCTCCTGAAAATGACTGAGCAACTAAGTGAAACAGAAAAGGAACTGGAGAAAGCATTGAAAGAAAAGCAATCTATCATTCAGACATCCACAGCAGAGGCTACTACAGGTACAACGGCAGCGGACCAACAAACAGACCCATCACAAGTGAATACTTCTAGTTTAAGTTCTGATGAATTAGTGAAACAAATGGAAAGTTTAAAACTTAGAGTAACAGAACTTCAAACTACAAAGTTACAGCTCACTAATTTAGAACAAAAATATGATATTTCAAAAAAGACTGTTGCTGATCATACAAGAGAAATCAAAAGGCTGGAGAAATTGGTTAAAGCTTTAGAAAAAGATCTCTCATTAGAAAAGCCTTTGAGAGAAATCAATAAAATTATTTGGAATAATATTATTGATTCAATAAAGAATATTTGGTCCTTCATTCAAATAATCTTTGAACAAAATGACTTGGTCAAAATAGCTCTGGAGGAAATTGACAAAACAAAAGGAGAATTGAGAAACATACCTGAACAAGCAAATCAACTCATACAGTTCTTAAACACTCAGAACAGACAACAGCTTGCAGAGCTGGGAATTGAGGATAGGACAGGTACTATTTTAGAAATAAAAAGAGTTTTTACTAAGAAAACTCCTATGAAAAATCTGGAACGTAAATGCTTAGATATTCAGCAGGAGATCATTGCATTTAAAGAAAGGTTTAATGTTTTATTAGCCAGCGGGTTGCCCAGTCCGATGATTTCAGAAGACAAAATAATGGAATTGGAAACTTATGTTAACAAATTGGACATACATGCTCACAATGTCACATGTTCCTCTACCAGCTCATCAGAATCGACATTGCCTACAGGAAAGAATCTTTATGACAGATTAAAGAATTTGTTTCATCTTGAGCATGAAATAAGATATTTGTTCCCAAATCGACCCAGTTTCTTCAGATACATAGAGGCCGATGAAACATTAATAAAACTCAAACGAACCATAATAGCAGAAGACAAATGGTGGGAAGACCTGTTAGAAATTTTGTAAAATTCATTTTCAGATAGAAAATTTTGCCTTTTACTATTGTGTAAAGGATAAATAGATGAACAAAGGTTAAAGAGTATCAGCTTAAGCAGTTGAAAGTGTCTCAGTAAGAATGGAAGAGTATCAGACAAGTAAGGCAGTCAGAAAAGAATTACCAAAAAGGACAACATCGAGCCAGATTGTAGGACCTACCTCCAGCACATGCATAAAAGGAGGAAACAGCACACCAGCAATTGCCTTTTATCCTATCTACGAGACCATCTGTCTCCCTTTTTGTTGTAACTTATTCATTAGTCACCCTAGATTATTTCCTAGATTATTGTGAGATATTTTAAATCATTTTTTGTATAAATAAACCCTCGAATGGAGTATTTTGGGTGGATTCTACTACTTTGCTGTGACATTGATGTTTTTGGAATAAAAGTGTTTTGGAGAAATTTATTTGTGGCTTGTTGGATGACAATTTGAAGCTCAGGACTTTTTGCAGGATTCATGTGTCGGACTGCAGTTCAATAATTTTTTCTATCCTATGTCTTAAGTTTTATATCTGTTTATAATATCATTGTGTCCATTTCTGAATAATTGACATAAAAGAATAAATCAGAATTTACTTAATTGTACTCTGATTTCAGTTGTGATTATTTTAAAGGTTTTCTTCTAAATTGGTTATAAGCAACGAATTCTTAATTGCTCTTGCTTCACTAATTTAAACATTTTGATTACTATAGTAAAGAATTCTTCACTTCTCTTTATTTGTAATCATTCCATTTCTTTCTTTTGAACATGTTGAAAGATTCTTAACTGCCTTTCATCCCTTCAAAATCCATTCCATTCACTTTAAATTTTAAAATTGTTCTCTGTTTGGCTATCTTGCCCTGCAAAGCCATCTTGTGTGTAGAATATTAATCCAGTAAAGCCATCCTTTCGACTCCATAGCCCAATGGCCTAAAAATACTCAATCTTTCCCTCAGTTGGCAGATTCCACCATTCAAAATCAAAACAAAATTCTTGGACTTATAACTAGCCTAAAACTTTCTAAGAACAAAGCTAAATTTTAAAGAGAGAGCCCTCTCTGGATACAGATTGGCTAGATTTTGTATCTGAAGGTTGGTTTGTGGTTACCTCGGGTATACTTTCCTTTTCCACAACTTCAAGGAAAACCTGAGTGATAACATAGTGGCGACTCCAATGGGGATCGAAAACCTTTAATGTTACTATTGTTTGCTTATAAGCTATAGACAGAGTCTGAAGATCAGCCATGTAGCCTTTGAAATGTTGTTGCTCTGCAACTGCATAGTAAACAAATGCTGCTTCAGTCTATCTCCGATTTAGCTTCTAATCTGAACCTTAGTTTCAAACATTCAATCAGACTCTCTAGTTCAATAAATCTTTGAGAAAATTTTAATTAAAAATCTTAAATTTCTTAAATAAATCATAGAAGTTGTTTTGAAAATTCATAAAAAATAAAATAATCATAAAATACTCAAAATTGGGTTTCCTGAAGAACTAACTTTTTCTTCAGAATTGTTTTACAGGTTTAGATCTGATCTATGATGGTGGACACCGATCAGACACACAAAGGTTAAAATCATCCACCTGGCGACTCCAAATCCATTTCACAATCAAGACTCCACTGGAGGAATGAACTTGGAAGAACAATATAGAAAGATCAGGCTTTCAACTTGGATCTTAATCCAAGACATTATGTTCTTTCACGTTAAGAATGGTTTTCAATATGTATTGTATTTTATATAAGGATCTAACTTGGTTGTACAGATAAAGTGGCTTTTCATTATGGCTGATTTTCAAGATGATCCAAGAATAAAATGAAGATATGCTCCTATGAGCAGAGATCACATACCTGGATTTCCACACAAACTACCGAAGGTAAATTGGGGTGAAAATCTGCCCATGTTTCAAGATGAGAATATTGATGATCCTTTACTACATCTCATTAAATTTCATATACACTCATCAAGATTGAAGGGTGATTTGCATGAGGATTGCCTCATGAAGATATTCATGGGAACCTTAGAAGGAAAAGCAAGGGAATGGTACGAAGCTCTCAAACCTGCAAGTTTGTTTTCTCTAAAAGATTTTCATAAGGTATTTTATGAGCATTACAAGGAAGATTTTCCATCTTTATCATTAGCTGAAAATTGTTGTGATCAAGCTGAAGATCTTATACATTACCTTAAAAATATTGATGAAGATTTTGGAAATTGGTTTCCTGAAGATTTATTAGAAGAAGTCCAAAACTTTCATTCTCAAGTTAAATGTCATAATAATCAAGATGAGTTAAACAAAGATGAAATAATAAATCAAGATCCACAAAGCCCATCTGTACTAACAAATGATGTTTCATTTAATGTTTTGAATGGAATTAAAGAAAATACTCAACCTCATGATCAACTTTTAGATAAGGGAAAAAACAATTGTTATTTCAATCTAAGAATTCAGAGATTCCCACCCCCCCTCACCGAAGAAGAAATCAATTTTCTTCTAAACATGCAACCATCCTCAAAATATTTACATAATGAAGAAATTGTTTCTACTTCTTCTAATGTTGATGAATGTACAAAAATTTTTATCCATAAAGGGACAGAAGAACAAGTTTATGCTCATGTTATTCTACTTTCCCAAAAAGGCCCATTGCTTGATAGCACTCCTATTGAGAAAAAAAATGACTTTCAAAAAGAATGCAACCAATCTAATCAAGACATATTGGGATTTTTGGAAGAGAAATATGTTGATCCAATGTTTATAATTGATGACATTCCTTCTTCTGAAGATTTGCCTAAATATGATCAGTATGATGATAATTATGTTCTAACAATTCAAAATAATTTCCTAGAACAATCACTAGCTATTTTGAGGGATGAGATATTAGAACTTCAGCTTGATGAGGATTTTCTAAGAGCTTTCTTTCTTCTCTTGAAATCAAGAAAATGTTCTCCTCAAGTTAAAAAATGGCTTCTTGATATAATTTCTGAAAATTATGAAAATGAAATCAAACTTTTGCATTCTCAAATTCAGTCATACAATTTCCGAAATCCTAAAGAATTCTTTGAAAATCTTCCTTCTTCAAAGCAAGAGGAAATTGTACTATCTTTTGACTTGCATATTGAAGATGATTATTCTTTCAAACACAAGACTGAATAAATAAGTTCATGGTCTAATATTCATAATTCAATTGAACAATTAGTCATTGAAGGCCTAGAAGTAAATAACATACATCATGCTTTTATTGATCCTATATCAGATTATATGGAGAATCTTTTGAGCCCAAATCTGCAAACATGTTTTCTCTATAAGGATCAAATACATCAAAAGTGGCCTTTACACATCATATCAGTTATTATAAAGGCACATGATCATAACATACTTCCAATTTTGATCACAAGCAATCAAGTTATCCATTTATTTTTACAGCTACTTGATTGGCTTCATTGGCATTTTTGTATTACCTGATTTAATAAGATTTTTATTAGATTGAGTAGATAGATGAGTGTCAATAAGCTCGGAACTTTGAGCATTTTTTTTTAGTTGTCAATTTTCAGCTAGTTTTTCATTAAGTTGGTTTGAAAATTTTTATGTGTTATTTTAGTTTCAGATCAAATTTCAGGTTGCAGAAAAAGGACTATATTCAATTCAAGATTTTTAGCCACAGCAAATGCATGTTTGAGATTGGACCAAGACAGAAGATTTCCAACTGGGAAACACGGTTTGGATTGGATGGTGACTTGCTGAAGTTGAAGCCCGAAGTGAAGGCCCTAAGCTTTAGAAGTTTTACTATCATATATACAATAAAGCCACCAGAAAAATAAGATTACATGGTTCAGTTGAAGGCATTTTGAGGCATCTGACCTGTTGTTCTTGACTTTTCGCCAGGAAAAGCCATCCCCAAGTGGAGCCAGTGTTAGACTCCTATACCAATAGGTGTCATTTTTCATGATTGTCTTATTGAACTATGCAATATGTTCAAACCTTTTTCTTGTGCAAAGGTGTTCCATATTCTTAAAAAATCAAAAAATTCTAAAAAATGTAAAGAGGGTATACCCTAAAAGAAAAATCAAAGGGTGAAAGGAATAAAAATGGCCCAAAAAAGTAAAAGAAACGAACCCCAAACAAAAGAAAGGCCAAGGAAAGTGTGCAAGTCTAAGTGCCACTACTTTTTGCTCTGATGTAATAAACAAAATTGTGTGTAGCTTGTCAAACTTTTGCCACAATTTGTGAAGAGTCAAACTGTTTAAACTTGACTCATTCATTTTTCAAATTCATGTTGTAGAATAGAGAATAAATATCTGACCAAACAGTTTAATCTTGACAGATAAGTAGATAGGTAGAGTTAATAAAGGTGCTCAACAGTTTAATCTGAGCCCTTGGATGTAATAAGTGTAGAAATAGATAGATTTTCCATGTAAAAGAAAAAGAAGATTGATAAGGGTTTGCCAGTCTAAGTGCACCCTAATAAAGAAGAGAAAATGGTAGAGTAAAGTAGATAGGGTAGGTAGATGGTGTTGCAAAGTTTCATGTGATGAATGATGGTGCTAAATGTGTTTAATCCTTTACTTTCATCACCAAGTGCAGAGAACACTACATTGGCATAATTTCAGAGTAAAGCAAAGTAAAAATCATTAACTTCCCCTCTCAATTTTTCCCTAAAATTTTTTACTAATTTCCCCAAAGTGCTAAGGGATTTGAAGATTAAAGGGCTCAAGGCATTTCCTTGACTTTTGGAGGGACCGGACCCTCGGCCTAATAATCAAAAAGACCTAAGTACTTGAAGTTATTTATCATTATACTCATTCACTTTTAATCTTTTCCTAAGTAAAATTCTATTTTACTTAGGAAAATCATGCCATTTTTCATAAAATCCCCTCAAAATTACTTACTATTCTAAATCTAAGTGTTGAAGTTGATATAATGAAATTTGCTTCAGAAATCTTCACTTTCTTAGTTGTGTAAAGTATTTTGAGTTTTCCTTGTTCCTTTGTCATATTAACATCTGATTTATTTATTAAATCCTTAATAAAATACCTTATCCTATTATATTTAACTCCCTTTTATGATAATATCCCCAAAACCCTCTTATTATAGATTTTTAGCCAAAGTATTTAATTCCATATGTTTGAAATAAAATCCCTTATTACAACACCCTTTGGTTAAAAACATATCCTTATAAACTATTCCCGCCCCCTATGGTTAATAAATTGCATTAATTTATTACCATATAATAAAAATATTGAAAAGGGTTTTAAACATATGTTTTATGTTTTAAACGGAAAAACAAATAAAACCCCAAGTCTCCGTAACCCCGACCCCTATTAAACCACCGAAATTAATTAATCATCTGGATTAATTAATCGGTTAAACCTCCAATGAAAACTCTCCCGGAATGATTAACTTATAATTAATGGTGTCAGGCCCGCACATTAAAACCCCACCAGTTCCACATCATATCATCCGTCCGATCGCCCTCTTCAAAATCAACGGCGATCGTTCATTCCGCTGATTGCCCCCTGTCCGATGATTAACTCGCAAAATCGCGGCGGTTTCCAAACAGTGCACCGGCTACGTGTCAATCGCTGAATGGATTCGCTGCCATTTCGCCGAAAACCGCCAACTCCCGAAAGCGGTGCGGAATTTACCGCTTACCGCCCGACCCCGGTGACGTGTCCTCCCATACACTGATGACGTCATCTTCGAAAATAATAAAAAATCCCTGTTAAATTTGCAAATAAAACAAAATTCCGCGTATTTTTTATCATTATGTCTGTTGAAAGTGACTGCGTCCTCCACTGAGAAATTTGAAAAATCCGCTGTCAAAACTGCTGTCAACTAAAATTGCTGAACGCCATTGTTAGACCAGTGCCCAAGCATTCATCAGCCGTTAACTAGTGCATGTTAATTTCTACATTCTTCATAAAACATGTATTTATCCGATTTCCTGCTGGAACTCTGTGAAAAAGCCTTATTCCAGTATTAAATTCACGCCATAGTCTGAAAGGAAGTTTAATATCGGTCTGTTTTAGTTCCTGCAACTGAAATAATACTTCCAAAACTGAAATTGTGCCCGTTTCCGTAAAAAACCCCCGAAATTTCCACTTTGAATACACAAGAACCAAAATGGAAGTTCCTTTGTCCCTGAATGTAGCCCCATTAAATGCCCCTCATAGAGAATTGGAATATTTTCCATTAGTGGATAAAGATTTTCAAATTAAAGATTTAGTTTTCAATGAAAATCCCCTTCGAAGTTATTGTCGCTGCAGAGATGATTATTCGAAAGGTTTGGATATCATTGGATTGTGGGAATTCAATTTTCCAAGATATCTCATCCCCTCAGTCCGTATTTTCCCAAAATTTAACCATTACTGTCATTCCAATTATGATCCAACTCAAAGAGCAGTGTTATACCCGGACCAGAGTATCCTTTTCCCCATTACTCCTCAAGCTATCAATACAATGCTCCATTTTGAACCTGATCAAAATCTTACTCCCTTGTCCATGGAAGAACTACTTGAAAATTCTACCCAATTGTCCCAAGAAAAATTGAAATGCATTTGCCAGACTTTTATGTTACCTGAACATCAACCTAAGGGCCCTCCTCCCTATGGTTTTGCTTATTTTACTGAATTAGGCAAGCTCATCCTGAATATGATATCATTTGTAATGGGCTTTAATACTAATGAGTATGTTGATGAATTAACCCTAGTATTATTATCTATCTTCACTCCTGGACAACCTCCTGCTGTTAAATATGACTTTGCATCTTTCATTGCAAATAAAATCCATGACCAGTTCATGAGGTTAGAGAATGAGAAAGTGTTTAAGTATTCCTCAGTCATTTATCATCTCATACTTTATTATCAATCAGAGAACTTTCCCTTTCATGTTCAAAAGCTTGATGCTAAGGGAAACCCTAGGTCTGTTATATTTTGGTCTACCATAAATTACAGCTCCTATGATTCTCCTTATTCTTATAATGAGTTCATTGACCTTTTCATACATCCTGCAACTACCTTGTTGACAAGAGTTGCCCCTCCAAGACTCAGCAATGAAATCAGGAAAATCCTTCAGCTTTCAAAACAGTATAAGATAGGTGACTGGTACTTCTATCAGAATCATACTGAAATTAGAATTTATGGATGTGAATTGAGCCCTTTCAAGTTACCCAGATATGTTCCATTGAGACTTTTTGCACTTGAGTATTTCAGACAAATGAACAATTCAGATATAATTCACTTCTGTAATGCTAAGAAAAAGGCTCAACTCAGAATAAGGAGCCAACTAGGTCCATTTATCTGCAATTCTAGAGATGGAGGGGAAGAAGCTCAAAATATATTAGAGGAACATTACAAATTGCAGAAGAGTTTCCATTGGGTGCCCTATGACCCATTCAACTTTATTTGTGACAAAAGGATGAAAAATAAATCAGCACCCTACATGCATCGAAGAATCCCTGAAATTGAAAAGTATGCTAATACAGATGAATGGGTAGAAGGAACTTTGATAGAGCAAGATAGTGAAGAAGTCAATATAAACAAAATTATGAAAGATCTTGAGAAAAATTTTGACCTAGAATATTTTGGGCAAGTGCAGGTACCACATATTGGCACTTCTTCAGCAGGAAATCTTCAACAGGCATTACAGGAAAACATTCCATCAACTGCAGTTGAATCCAAAGGCGAAGAAAAAGAACTAGAAGTACAAGTCATTGAAACTTTCATCATGACAGAAAAACCTCAAACTTCTAAGGCACAAGATCAAACACAGATTTCTCCTATTCAAATCAATCAGCCTGAAGTTTCAAATTTGCAGACTCCATCTAATGAGAAAAAAGGCAAGAAAAGACAAGTTCAAGATCCTACTCCGCCCAAGGAATCTTCACAACAACCTCAAGCTAAAAGGCAGAAACTAAATCCAATTCCTGAAGTAGAATCTGTTGATGAAATATTTGAGGAACAAAGGGAGGATAGTCAGCTTATTGGTTCAGTTAGTGAAACATATACAGGTCATAAAGGAAAGGAAATAAAAAAACAGTTAAGCACTGAAGTGACTTCATTCAAACAACCAAAGATAGATACATGAGACATAAAAAAGACATTTATCAGTATAAAAGCAAAGAATGATCCACTAAGGGTCCAGGTGTATAATCAGTATCTTAAAATGGCTCCACAAAATCAAGAGAGATTAATGTCAGCTTTTGACATTCAACAAGGGAAAATGTTAATGAGCCATTTCAAATCTAAAGTGCCAAAACCCCAGACAGCAGCTGATTACATCAGGATGAATTTTGAGGTCCTTGCAAAAGATATTCATCCATTGGACCAGATAGAATTACACAAGCAAACTGGAGAAATGATATATTCTACCCTTACTGACAAAGCAATGATAGCCCATAGATTGCAAGATTCTTTGAATAATACAAGTACCCAGTTGCAAATTGAGAAAGCTTCTTCTCAAGCAAAGGATAACAGAATAAAATCTCTGGAGGAAATAATCATTAGTTTGGGTCATAATCCCAAAGATATAAAAGGCATTGAAGCACTGATTAAGAAGAAGGATGATGACATTGCTGCACCAAGGAAGCAATTGAAATTACCAGCTTCAAGGCATCCTCAAACTCAAGAAGTTTTGAAGGAAAATTCAGAAGAAGAAATGTTGGAGTTGCTCCTGAAAATGACTGAGCAACTAAGTGAAACAGAAAAGGAACTGGAGCAAGCATTGAAAGAAAATCAATCTATCATTCAGACATCCACAACAGAGGCTACTACATGTACAACGACAGCAGACCAACAAACAGACCCATCACAAGTGAATACTTCTAGTTTAAGTTATGATGAATTAGTGAAACAAATGGAAAGTTTAAAACTTAGAGTAATAGAACTTCAAACTACAAAGTTACAGCTCACTAATTTAGAACAAAAATATGATATCTCAAAAAAGACTGTTGCTGATCATACAAGAGAAATCAAAAGGCTGGAGAAATTGGTTAAAGCTTTAGAAAAAGATCTCTCATTAGAAAAGCCTTTGATAGAAATCAATGAAATTCTTTGGAATAATATTATTGATTCAATAAAGAATATTTGGTCCTTCATTCAAATAATCTTTGAACAAAATGACTTGGTCAAAATTGATCTGGAGGAAACTGACAAAACAAAAGGAGAATTGAGAAACAGACCTGAACAAGCAAATCAAATCATACAGTTCTTAAATAATCAGACCAGACAGCAGCTTGCAGAGCTTGGAATTGAGGACAGGACAGGTACTATTTTAGAAATAAAAAGACTTTTTACTAAGAGAACTCTTATGAAAAATCTGGAATGTAAATGCTCAGATATTCAGCAGGAGATCATTGCATTTAAAGAAAGGTTAATGTTTTATTAGCCAGCGGGTTGCCCAGTCCGATGATTTCAGAAGACAAAATAATGGAATTGGAAACTTATGTTAACAAATTGGACATACATGCTCACAATGTCACATGTTCCTCTACCAGCTCATCAGAATCAACATTGCCTACAGGAAATAATCTTTATGACAGATTAAAGAATTTGTTTCATCTTGAGCATGAAATAAGATATTTGTTCTCAAATCGGTCCAGTTTCTTCAGATACACAGAGGCTGATGAAACATTAAGAAAACTAAAACGAACCATAATAACAGAAGACAAATGGTGGGAAGACCTGTTAGAAATTTTGTAAAATTCATTTTCAGATAGAAAATTTTTCCTTTTACTATTGTGTAAAGGATAAATAGATGAACAAAGGTTAAAGAGTATCAGCTTAAGCAGTTGAAAGTGTATCAGTAAGAATGGAAGAGTATCAGACAAGTAAGGAAGTCAGAAAAGAATTACCAAAAAGGACAGCATCGAGCCAGATTGTAGGACCTGCCTCCAGCACATGCATAAAAGGAGGAAACATCACACCAGCAGTTTCCTTTTATCCTATCTACGAGACCATCTGTCTCCCTTTTTGTTGTAACTTATTCATTAGTCACCCTAGATTATTTCCTAGGTTATTGTGAGATATTTAAAATCATTTTTTGTATAAATAAACTCTCGAATGGAGTATTTTGGGTGGATTCTACTACTTTGCTGTGACATTGATGTTTTTGGAATAAAAGTGTTTTGGAGAAATTTATTTGTGGCTTGCTGGATGACAATTTGAAGCTCAGGACTTTTTGCAGGATTCATGTGTCGGACTGCAGTTCAATAAGTCTTTCTATCCTATGTCTTAAGTTTTATATCTGTTTATAATATCATTGTGTCCATTTCTGAATAATTGACATAAAAGAATAAATCAGAATTTTCTTAATTGTACTCTGATTTCAGTTGTGATTATTCTAAATGTTTTCTTCTAAATTGGTTATAAGCAACGAATTCTTAATTTCTCTTGCTTCACTAATTTAAACATTTTGATTACTATAGTAAATAATTCTTCACTGCTCTTTATTTGTAATCATTCCATTTCTATCTTTTGAACATGTTGAAAGACTCTTAACTGCCTTTCATCCCTTCAAAATCCATTCCATTCACTTTAAATTCTAAAATTGTTCTCTGTTTGGCTATCTTGCCCTGAAAAACCATCTTGTATATAGAATATTAATCCAGTAAAGCCATCCTTTCGACTCCATAGCCCAATGGCCTAAAAATACTCAATCTTTCCCTCAGTTGGCAGATTCCACCATTCAAAATCAAAACAAAATTCTTGGACTTATAACTAGCCTAAAACTTTCTAAGAACAAAGCTAAATTTTAAAGAGAGAGCCCTATCTGGATACAGATTAGCTAGATTCTGTATCTGAAGGTTGGTTTGTGGTTACCTCGGGTATACTTTCCTTTTCCACAACTTCAAGGAAAACCTGAGTGATAAGATAGTGGCGACTTCAATGGGGATCGAAAACCTTTAATGTTACTATTGTTTGCTTATAAGCTATAGACAGAGTCTGAAGATCAGCCAGGTAGCCTTTAAAATGTTGTTGCTCTGCAACTGCATAGTAAACAAATGCTGCTTCAGTCTATCTCCGATTTAGCTTCTAATCTGAACCTTAGTTTCAAACATTCAATCAGACTCTCTAGTTCAATAAATCTTTGAGAAAATTTAAATAAAAAATCTTAAATTTCTTAAATAAATCATAGAAGTTGTTTTGAAAATTCATAAAAAATAAAATAATCATAAAATACTCAAAATTTGGTTTCCTGAAGAACTAACTTTTTCTTCAGAATTGTTTTACAGGTTTAGATCTGATCTATGATGGTGGACACTGATCAGACACACAAAGGTTAAAATCATCCACCTGGCGACTCCAAATCCATTTCACAATCAAGATTCCACTGGAGGAATGAACATGGAAGAACAATATGGAAAGATCAGGCTTTCAACTTGGATATTAATCCAAGACATTATGTTCTTTCATGTTAAGAACAATTTTCAATATGTATTGTATTTTATATAAGGATATAACTTGGTTTTACAGATATCGTGGCCTTTCATTATGGATGATTTTCAAGATGATCCAAGAATAAAACGAAGATATGCTCCCATGAGCAGAGATCACATACCTGGATTTCCACACAAACTACCGAAGGTAAATTGGGGTGAAAATCTGCCCATGTTTCAAGATGAGAATATTGATGATCCTTTACTACATCTCATTAAATTTCATATACACTCATCAAGATTGAAGGGTGATTTGCATGAGGATTGCCTCATGAAGATATTCATGGGAGCCTTAGAAGGAAAAGCAAGGGAATGGTACGAAGCTCTCAAACCTGCAAGTTTGTTTTTTCTAAAAGATTTTCATAAGGTATTTTATGAGCATTACAAGGAAGATTTTCCATCTTTATCATTAGCTGAAAATTGTTGTGATCAAGCTGAAGATCTTATACATTACCTTAAAAATATTGATGAAGATTTTGAAAATTGGCACCCTGAATATTTATTAGAAGAAGTCCAAAACTTTCATTCTCAAGTTAAATGTCATAATAATCAAGAGGAGTTAAACAAAGATGAAATAAGTCATGAGATAAATCAAGATCCACAAAACCCCTCTGTATTAACAAATGATGTTTCATTTAATGTTTTGAATGGAGTCAAAGACAATAATCAACTCCATGATAAACTTTTAGATAAGGGAAAAAGAAATTGTCATTTCAATCTAAGAATTCAGAGATTCCCAACCCCCCCACCGAAGAAGAAATCAATTTGCTTCTAAACATGCAACCATCCTCAAAATATTTACATAATGAAGAAATTGTTTCTACTTTTTCTAATGTTGATGAATGCACAAATGTTTTTATCCATAAAGGGACAGAAGAACAAGTTGATGCTCATGTTATTCTACTTTCCCAAAAAGCCCCATTGCTTGATAGCACTCCTATTGAGCAAAATAATGACTTTAAAAAATAATGCAACCAATCTAATCAAGACTTATTGGGATTGTTGGAAGATAAATATGCTGATCCAATGTTTATAATTGATGACATTCCTTCTTCTGAAGATTTGCCTAAATATGATCAGTATGATGATAATTATGTTCTCCCAATTCAAAATAATTTCCTAGAACAATCACTAGCTATTTTGAGGGATGAGATACTAGAACTTCAACTTGATGAGGATTTTCTAAGAGCTTTCTTTCTTCTCTTGAAATCAAGAAAATGTTCTCCTCAAGTTAAAAAATGGCTTCTTGATATAATTTCTGAAAATTATGAAAATGAAATCAAACTTTTGCATTCTCAAATTCAGTCATACAATTTTCGAAATCCTAAAGAATTCTTTGAAAATCTTCCTTCTCCAAAGCAAGAGGAAATTGTACTATCTTTTGACTTGCATATTGAAGATGATTATTCTTTCAAACACAAAACTGAAGAAATAAGTTCATGGTCTAATATTCATAATTCAATTGAACAATTAGTCATTGAAGGCCTAGAAGTAAATAACATACATCATGCTTTTATTGATCCTATATCAGATTATATGGAGAATCTTTTAAGCCCAAATCTGCAAACATGTTTTCTCTATAAGGATCAAATACATCAAAAGTGGTCTTTACACATCATATCATTTATTATAAAGACACATGATCATAACATACTTCCAATTTTGATCACAAGCAATCAAGTTATCCATTTATTTTTACAGCTACTTGATTAGCTTCATTGGCATTTTAGTATTACCTGATTCAATAAGATTTTTAGTAGATTAGAGTAGGCAAATGAGTGCTAATAAGCTCATAATTTTGAGCATATTTTTTTTAGTTTTCAATTTTCAGATAGTTTTTCATTAAGTTGGTTTGAAATTTTTTGTGTGTTGTTTTAGTTTCAGATCAGATTTCAGGTTGCAGAAAAATGACAGTATTCAATTCAAGATTTTCAGCCATAGCAAATGCATGTTTGAGATTGGGCCAAGGCAGAAGATTTCCAACTGAGAAACACAGTTTGGATTGGATGGTGACTTGTTGGAGTTGAAGCCCGAAGAGAAGGCCCTAAGCTCCAGAGATTTTACCATCATACATAAAATAAAGCAACAAAAGAGAAGAAGATTCCATGGTTCAGATTAAGACATTTTGAGGCATTTGACCTGTTGTTCTTGACTTTTCACCAGGAAAAGCCATCCCCAAGTGGAGCCAGTGTTAGACTCCTATACCAATAGGTGTCATTTTTCATGATTGACTTGTTGAACTATGCAATATGTTCAAACCTTTTTCTTGTTGCAAAGGTGTTCCATATTCTTAGAAAAAACCAAAAAATCAAAAAATTTTAAAATGTAAAGAGGGTATACCCTAAAATAAAAATCAAAGCGTAAGAAAAATAAAATGGTCAAAAAAGTGAAAGAAATGAACCCTAAACAAATATAGACCAAGGAAAGTGTGCAAATCCAAATGCCACTACTATTTCATTTTTTTGTAAATAAACAAAATTGTGTGTAGTTTATCAAACTTTTGCCACAATTTATGAAGAGTCAAACTGTTTAAACTTGACTCATTCATTTTTCAATTTCATGATGTAGAATAGAGAATAAATATCTGACCAAACAATTTAATCTTGGCAGATAAGTAGATAGGTAGAGTTAATAAAGGTGCTCAACAATTTAATCTGAGCCCTTGGATGTAATAAGTGTAGAAATAGATAGATTTTTCATGTAAAAGAAAAAAGAAGATTGATAAGGGTTTGCCAGTCTAAGTGCACCCTAATAAAGAAGAGAAAATGGTATAGTAAAGTAGATAGGGTAGGTAGATGGTGTTGCAAAGTTTCATATGATGAATGATGGTGCTAAATGTGCTTAATCTTTTACTTTCATCACTAAGTACAAAGGAATAACACTACATTGGCAGAATTTCAGAGGAAAGAAAAGTCAAATCATTAATGTCCCTTCTCATTTTCCCCTAAGCTTTTACTAATTTCCCCTAAGTGCTAAGGAATTTGAAGATTAGAGGGGCTCAAGGCATTTTCTTGACTTTTGGAGGGACCGGACCCTCGGCCTAATAATCAAAAAGACCTAAGTACTTGAAGTTATTTATCATTATACTCATTCACTTTTAATCTTTTCATAAGTAAAATTCTATTTTACTTAGGAAAATCATGCCATTTTTCATAAAATCCCCTCAAAATTACTTACTATTCTAAATCTAAGTGTTGAAGTTGATATAATGAAATTTGCTTCAGAAATCTTCACTTTCTTAGCTGTGTAAAGTATTTTGAGTTTTCCTTGTCCCTTTGTCATATTAACATCTGATTTATTTATTAAATCCTTAATAAAATACCTTATCCTATTATATTTAACTCCCTTTTATGATAATATCCCCAAAACCCTCTTATTATAGATTTTTAGCCAAAGTATTTAATTCCATATGTTTGAAATAAAATCCCTCATTACAACACCCTTTGGTTAAAAACATATCCTTATAAACTATTCCCGCCCCCTATGGTTAATAAATTGCATTAATTTATTACCATATAATAAAAATATTGAAAAGGGTTTTAAACATATGTTTTATGTTTTACGCGGAAAAACAAATAAAACCCCAAGTCTCCGTAACCTCGACCCCTATTAAACCACCGAAATTAATTAATCATCTGGATTAATTAATCGTTTAAACCTCCAATGAAAACTCTCCTGGAATGATTAACTTATAATTAATCGTGTCAGGCCCGCACATTAAAACCCCACCAGTTCCACATCATATCATCCGTCCGATCGCCCGCTTCAAAATCAACGACGATCGTTCATTCCGCTCACTGTCCCCCGTCCGATGATTAACTCGCGAAATCGCGGCGGTTTCCAAACAGTGCACCGGCTACGTGTCAATCGCTGAATGGATTCGCTGCCATTTCGCCGAAAACCGCCAACTCCCGAAAGTGGTGCGGAATTTACCGCTTACCGCCCGACCCCGGTGACGTGTCCTCCCGTACACTAATGACGTCATCTTCGAAAATAATAAAAAATCCCTGTTGACTTTGCAAATAAAACAAAATTCCGCGTATTTTTTATCATTATGTCTGTTGAAAGTGACTGCGCCCTCCACTGAGAAATTTGAAAAATCCGCCGTCAAAACTGATCTCAACTAAAATTGCTGAACGTCATTATTAGACCAGTGCCCAAGCATTCATCCGCCGTTAACCAGTGCCTATTAATTTCGACATTCTTCATAAAACATGTATTTATCCGATTTCCTGCTGGAACTCTGTGAAAAAGCCTTATTCTAGTGTTAAATTCACGCCATAGTCTGAAAGGAAGTTTAATATCGGTCTGTTTTAGTTCTTGCAACTGAAATAATACTTCCAAAACTGAAATTGTGCCCGTTTCCGTGAAAAACCCCCGAAATTTCTACTTTGAATACACAAGAACCAAAATGGAAGTTCCTTTGGCCCTGAATGTAGCCCCATTAAATGCCCCTCATAGAGAATTGGAATATTTTCCATTAGTGGATAAAGATTTAGTTTTCAATGAAAATCCCCTTTGAAGTTATTGTCGCTGCAGAGATGATTATTCGAAAGGTTTGGATATCATTGGATTGTGGGAATCTAATTTTCCAAGATATCTCATCCCTTCAGTCCGTATTTTCCCAGAAATTATCCATTACTGTCATTCCAATTATGATCCAACTCAAAGAGCAGTGTTATCCCCGGACCAGAGTATCCTTTTCCCCATTACTCCTCAAGCTATCAATACAATGCTCCATTTTGAACCTGATCAAAATCTTACTCCCTTGTCCATCGAAGAACTACTTGAAAAGTCTACCCAATTGTCTCAAGAAAAATTGAAATGCATCTGCCAGACTTTTGTGTTACCTGAACATCAACCTAAGGGCCCTCCTCCCTATGGTTTTTCTTATTTTACTGAATTAGGCAAGCTCATCTTGAATATGATATCCTTTGTAATGGGCTTTAATAATAGTGAGTATGTTGATGAATTAACCCTAGTATTATTATCTATCTTCACTCTTGGACAGCGTCCTGCTGTCAAATATGACTTTGCATCTTTCATTGCATATAAAATCCATGACCAGTTCATGAGGTTAGAGAATGAGAAAGTGTTTAAGTATTCCTCAGTCATTTATCATCTCATCCTTTATTATCAATCAGAGAACTTTCCCTTTCATGTTCAAAATCTTGATGCTAAGGGAAACCCTAGGTCTGTTATATTTTGGTCTGCCATAACTCACAGCTCCTATGATTCTCCTTATTCTTATAATGAGTTCATTGACCTTTTTATACATCCTGCAACCACCTTGTTGACAGGAGTTGCCCCTCCAAGACTCAGCAATGAAATCAGGAAAATCCTTCAGCTTTCAAAATAGTATAAGATAGGTGACTAGTACTTCTATCAGAATCATATTGAAATTAGAATTTATGGATGTGAATTGAGCCCTTTCAAGTTACCCAGATATGTTCCATTGAGACTTTTTTCACTTGAGTATTTCAGACAAATGAACAATTCAGATATAATTCACTTCTGTAATGCTAAGAAAAAGGCTCAACTCAGGATAAGGATCCAACTAGGTCCATTTATCTGCAATTCTAGAGATGGAGGGGAAGAAGCTCAAAAGATATTAGAGGAACATTACAAGTTGCAGAAAAGTTTCCATTGGGTACCCTATGACCCATTCAACTTTATTTGTGACAAAAGGATGAAAAATAAATCGGCACCCTACATGCATCGAAGAATCCCTGAAATTGAAAAGTATGCCAATACAGATGAATGGGTAGAAGGAAATTTGATAGAGCAGGATAGTGAAGAAGTCAATATAAACAAAATTATGAAAGATCTTGAGAAAATTTTTGACCTAGAATCTTTTGGGCAAGTGCAGGTACCACATATTGGCACTTCTTCAGTAGGGAATTTTCAACCGGGATTACAGGAAAGCATTCCATCAATTGCAGTTGGATCCAAAGGCAAAGAAAAAGAAACAGAAGTACAAGTCATTGAAACTTTCATCATGGCAGAAAAACCTAAAACTTCCAAGGCACAAGATCAAGCACAGATTTCTCCTATTCAAGTCAATCAGCATGAAGTTTCGAATTTGCAGACTCCATCTAATGAGGAAAAAGGCAAGAAAATACAAGTTAAAGATCCTACTCCGCCCAAGGAATCTTCACAACAACCTCAAGCTAAAAGGTAGAGAGTAAATCCACTTCCTGAAGTAGAATCTGTTGAGGAAATCTTTGAGGATGAAATGGAGGATAGTCAGCTTACTGGTTCAATTAGTGAAACATATACAGGTCATAAAGGAAAGGAAATACAAAAACAGTTGAGCACTGAAGTATCTTCATTCAAACAGCCAAAGACAGATGCAGGAGACATTAAAAAGACATTTATCAGTATAAAAGAAAGGAATGATCCTCTAAGGGTCCAGGTGTATAATTAGTATCTTAAAATGGCTCCACAAAATCAAGAGATATTAATGTCAGCTTTTGACATTCAGCAAGGAAAAATGTTAATGAGCCATTTCAAATCTAAAGTGCCAAAACCACAGATAGCAGCTGATTACATCAGGACCAATTTTGAGGTCTTAGCAAAAGATATTCATCCATTGGACAAGATAGAATTACACAAGAAAAATGGAGAAATGATATATTCTACCCTTACTGACAAAGAAATGGCAGCCCATAGATTGCAAGATTCTTTGAATAATACAAGTACCCAGTTGCAGATTGAGAAAGCTTCTTCTCAAGCAAAGGATAACAGAATAAAATCTCTGGAGGAAATAATTATCAGTTTGGGTCATAATCCCAAAGATATAAAAGGCATTGAAGCACTGATTAAAAATAAGGATGATGAAATTGTTGCACTGAGGAAGCAATTGAAATTACCAGCTTCAAGGCATCCTCAAACTCAAGAAGTTTTGAAGGAAAATTCAGAAAAAGAAATGATGAAGTTGCTCCTGAAAATGACTGAGCAACTAAGTGAAACAGAAAAGGAACTGGAGAAAGCATTGAAAGAAAAGCAATCTATCATTCAGACATCCACAGCAGAGGCTACTACAGGTACAACGGCAGCGGACCAACAAACAGACCCATCACAAGTGAATACTTCTAGTTTAAGTTCTGATGAATTAGTGAAACAAATGGAAAGTTTAAAACTTAGAGTAACAGAACTTCAAACTACAAAGTTACAGCTCACTAATTTAGAACAAAAATATGATATTTCAAAAAAGACTGTTGCTGATCATACAAGAGAAATCAAAAGGCTGGAGAAATTGGTTAAAGCTTTAGAAAAAGATCTCTCATTAGAAAAGCCTTTGAGAGAAATCAATAAAATTATTTGGAATAATATTATTGATTCAATAAAGAATATTTGGTCCTTCATTCAAATAATCTTTGAACAAAATGACTTGGTCAAAATAGCTCTGGAGGAAATTGACAAAACAAAAGGAGAATTGAGAAACATACCTGAACAAGCAAATCAACTCATACAGTTCTTAAACACTCAGAACAGACAACAGCTTGCAGAGCTGGGAATTGAGGATAGGACAGGTACTATTTTAGAAATAAAAAGAGTTTTTACTAAGAAAACTCCTATGAAAAATCTGGAACGTAAATGCTTAGATATTCAGCAGGAGATCATTGCATTTAAAGAAAGGTTTAATGTTTTATTAGCCAGCGGGTTGCCCAGTCCGATGATTTCAGAAGACAAAATAATGGAATTGGAAACTTATGTTAACAAATTGGACATACATGCTCACAATGTCACATGTTCCTCTACCAGCTCATCAGAATCGACATTGCCTACAGGAAAGAATCTTTATGACAGATTAAAGAATTTGTTTCATCTTGAGCATGAAATAAGATATTTGTTCCCAAATCGACCCAGTTTCTTCAGATACATAGAGGCCGATGAAACATTAATAAAACTCAAACGAACCATAATAGCAGAAGACAAATGGTGGGAAGACCTGTTAGAAATTTTGTAAAATTCATTTTCAGATAGAAAATTTTGCCTTTTACTATTGTGTAAAGGATAAATAGATGAACAAAGGTTAAAGAGTATCAGCTTAAGCAGTTGAAAGTGTCTCAGTAAGAATGGAAGAGTATCAGACAAGTAAGGCAGTCAGAAAAGAATTACCAAAAAGGACAACATCGAGCCAGATTGTAGGACCTACCTCCAGCACATGCATAAAAGGAGGAAACAGCACACCAGCAATTGCCTTTTATCCTATCTACGAGACCATCTGTCTCCCTTTTTGTTGTAACTTATTCATTAGTCACCCTAGATTATTTCCTAGATTATTGTGAGATATTTTAAATCATTTTTTGTATAAATAAACCCTCGAATGGAGTATTTTGGGTGGATTCTACTACTTTGCTGTGACATTGATGTTTTTGGAATAAAAGTGTTTTGGAGAAATTTATTTGTGGCTTGTTGGATGACAATTTGAAGCTCAGGACTTTTTGCAGGATTCATGTGTCGGACTGCAGTTCAATAATTTTTTCTATCCTATGTCTTAAGTTTTATATCTGTTTATAATATCATTGTGTCCATTTCTGAATAATTGACATAAAAGAATAAATCAGAATTTACTTAATTGTACTCTGATTTCAGTTGTGATTATTTTAAAGGTTTTCTTCTAAATTGGTTATAAGCAACGAATTCTTAATTGCTCTTGCTTCACTAATTTAAACATTTTGATTACTATAGTAAAGAATTCTTCACTTCTCTTTATTTGTAATCATTCCATTTCTTTCTTTTGAACATGTTGAAAGATTCTTAACTGCCTTTCATCCCTTCAAAATCCATTCCATTCACTTTAAATTTTAAAATTGTTCTCTGTTTGGCTATCTTGCCCTGCAAAGCCATCTTGTGTGTAGAATATTAATCCAGTAAAGCCATCCTTTCGACTCCATAGCCCAATGGCCTAAAAATACTCAATCTTTCCCTCAGTTGGCAGATTCCACCATTCAAAATCAAAACAAAATTCTTGGACTTATAACTAGCCTAAAACTTTCTAAGAACAAAGCTAAATTTTAAAGAGAGAGCCCTCTCTGGATACAGATTGGCTAGATTTTGTATCTGAAGGTTGGTTTGTGGTTACCTCGGGTATACTTTCCTTTTCCACAACTTCAAGGAAAACCTGAGTGATAACATAGTGGCGACTCCAATGGGGATCGAAAACCTTTAATGTTACTATTGTTTGCTTATAAGCTATAGACAGAGTCTGAAGATCAGCCATGTAGCCTTTGAAATGTTGTTGCTCTGCAACTGCATAGTAAACAAATGCTGCTTCAGTCTATCTCCGATTTAGCTTCTAATCTGAACCTTAGTTTCAAACATTCAATCAGACTCTCTAGTTCAATAAATCTTTGAGAAAATTTTAATTAAAAATCTTAAATTTCTTAAATAAATCATAGAAGTTGTTTTGAAAATTCATAAAAAATAAAATAATCATAAAATACTCAAAATTGGGTTTCCTGAAGAACTAACTTTTTCTTCAGAATTGTTTTACAGGTTTAGATCTGATCTATGATGGTGGACACCGATCAGACACACAAAGGTTAAAATCATCCACCTGGCGACTCCAAATCCATTTCACAATCAAGACTCCACTGGAGGAATGAACTTGGAAGAACAATATAGAAAGATCAGGCTTTCAACTTGGATCTTAATCCAAGACATTATGTTCTTTCACGTTAAGAATGGTTTTCAATATGTATTGTATTTTATATAAGGATCTAACTTGGTTGTACAGATAAAGTGGCTTTTCATTATGGCTGATTTTCAAGATGATCCAAGAATAAAATGAAGATATGCTCCTATGAGCAGAGATCACATACCTGGATTTCCACACAAACTACCGAAGGTAAATTGGGGTGAAAATCTGCCCATGTTTCAAGATGAGAATATTGATGATCCTTTACTACATCTCATTAAATTTCATATACACTCATCAAGATTGAAGGGTGATTTGCATGAGGATTGCCTCATGAAGATATTCATGGGAACCTTAGAAGGAAAAGCAAGGGAATGGTACGAAGCTCTCAAACCTGCAAGTTTGTTTTCTCTAAAAGATTTTCATAAGGTATTTTATGAGCATTACAAGGAAGATTTTCCATCTTTATCATTAGCTGAAAATTGTTGTGATCAAGCTGAAGATCTTATACATTACCTTAAAAATATTGATGAAGATTTTGGAAATTGGTTTCCTGAAGATTTATTAGAAGAAGTCCAAAACTTTCATTCTCAAGTTAAATGTCATAATAATCAAGATGAGTTAAACAAAGATGAAATAATAAATCAAGATCCACAAAGCCCATCTGTACTAACAAATGATGTTTCATTTAATGTTTTGAATGGAATTAAAGAAAATACTCAACCTCATGATCAACTTTTAGATAAGGGAAAAAACAATTGTTATTTCAATCTAAGAATTCAGAGATTCCCACCCCCCCTCACCGAAGAAGAAATCAATTTTCTTCTAAACATGCAACCATCCTCAAAATATTTACATAATGAAGAAATTGTTTCTACTTCTTCTAATGTTGATGAATGTACAAAAATTTTTATCCATAAAGGGACAGAAGAACAAGTTTATGCTCATGTTATTCTACTTTCCCAAAAAGGCCCATTGCTTGATAGCACTCCTATTGAGAAAAAAAATGACTTTCAAAAAGAATGCAACCAATCTAATCAAGACATATTGGGATTTTTGGAAGAGAAATATGTTGATCCAATGTTTATAATTGATGACATTCCTTCTTCTGAAGATTTGCCTAAATATGATCAGTATGATGATAATTATGTTCTAACAATTCAAAATAATTTCCTAGAACAATCACTAGCTATTTTGAGGGATGAGATATTAGAACTTCAGCTTGATGAGGATTTTCTAAGAGCTTTCTTTCTTCTCTTGAAATCAAGAAAATGTTCTCCTCAAGTTAAAAAATGGCTTCTTGATATAATTTCTGAAAATTATGAAAATGAAATCAAACTTTTGCATTCTCAAATTCAGTCATACAATTTCCGAAATCCTAAAGAATTCTTTGAAAATCTTCCTTCTTCAAAGCAAGAGGAAATTGTACTATCTTTTGACTTGCATATTGAAGATGATTATTCTTTCAAACACAAGACTGAATAAATAAGTTCATGGTCTAATATTCATAATTCAATTGAACAATTAGTCATTGAAGGCCTAGAAGTAAATAACATACATCATGCTTTTATTGATCCTATATCAGATTATATGGAGAATCTTTTGAGCCCAAATCTGCAAACATGTTTTCTCTATAAGGATCAAATACATCAAAAGTGGCCTTTACACATCATATCAGTTATTATAAAGGCACATGATCATAACATACTTCCAATTTTGATCACAAGCAATCAAGTTATCCATTTATTTTTACAGCTACTTGATTGGCTTCATTGGCATTTTTGTATTACCTGATTTAATAAGATTTTTATTAGATTGAGTAGATAGATGAGTGTCAATAAGCTCGGAACTTTGAGCATTTTTTTTTAGTTGTCAATTTTCAGCTAGTTTTTCATTAAGTTGGTTTGAAAATTTTTATGTGTTATTTTAGTTTCAGATCAAATTTCAGGTTGCAGAAAAAGGACTATATTCAATTCAAGATTTTTAGCCACAGCAAATGCATGTTTGAGATTGGACCAAGACAGAAGATTTCCAACTGGGAAACACGGTTTGGATTGGATGGTGACTTGCTGAAGTTGAAGCCCGAAGTGAAGGCCCTAAGCTTTAGAAGTTTTACTATCATATATACAATAAAGCCACCAGAAAAATAAGATTACATGGTTCAGTTGAAGGCATTTTGAGGCATCTGACCTGTTGTTCTTGACTTTTCGCCAGGAAAAGCCATCCCCAAGTGGAGCCAGTGTTAGACTCCTATACCAATAGGTGTCATTTTTCATGATTGTCTTATTGAACTATGCAATATGTTCAAACCTTTTTCTTGTGCAAAGGTGTTCCATATTCTTAAAAAATCAAAAAATTCTAAAAAATGTAAAGAGGGTATACCCTAAAAGAAAAATCAAAGGGTGAAAGGAATAAAAATGGCCCAAAAAAGTAAAAGAAACGAACCCCAAACAAAAGAAAGGCCAAGGAAAGTGTGCAAGTCTAAGTGCCACTACTTTTTGCTCTGATGTAATAAACAAAATTGTGTGTAGCTTGTCAAACTTTTGCCACAATTTGTGAAGAGTCAAACTGTTTAAACTTGACTCATTCATTTTTCAAATTCATGTTGTAGAATAGAGAATAAATATCTGACCAAACAGTTTAATCTTGACAGATAAGTAGATAGGTAGAGTTAATAAAGGTGCTCAACAGTTTAATCTGAGCCCTTGGATGTAATAAGTGTAGAAATAGATAGATTTTCCATGTAAAAGAAAAAGAAGATTGATAAGGGTTTGCCAGTCTAAGTGCACCCTAATAAAGAAGAGAAAATGGTAGAGTAAAGTAGATAGGGTAGGTAGATGGTGTTGCAAAGTTTCATGTGATGAATGATGGTGCTAAATGTGTTTAATCCTTTACTTTCATCACCAAGTGCAGAGAACACTACATTGGCATAATTTCAGAGTAAAGCAAAGTAAAAATCATTAACTTCCCCTCTCAATTTTTCCCTAAAATTTTTTACTAATTTCCCCAAAGTGCTAAGGGATTTGAAGATTAAAGGGCTCAAGGCATTTCCTTGACTTTTGGAGGGACCGGACCCTCGGCCTAATAATCAAAAAGACCTAAGTACTTGAAGTTATTTATCATTATACTCATTCACTTTTAATCTTTTCCTAAGTAAAATTCTATTTTACTTAGGAAAATCATGCCATTTTTCATAAAATCCCCTCAAAATTACTTACTATTCTAAATCTAAGTGTTGAAGTTGATATAATGAAATTTGCTTCAGAAATCTTCACTTTCTTAGTTGTGTAAAGTATTTTGAGTTTTCCTTGTTCCTTTGTCATATTAACATCTGATTTATTTATTAAATCCTTAATAAAATACCTTATCCTATTATATTTAACTCCCTTTTATGATAATATCCCCAAAACCCTCTTATTATAGATTTTTAGCCAAAGTATTTAATTCCATATGTTTGAAATAAAATCCCTTATTACAACACCCTTTGGTTAAAAACATATCCTTATAAACTATTCCCGCCCCCTATGGTTAATAAATTGCATTAATTTATTACCATATAATAAAAATATTGAAAAGGGTTTTAAACATATGTTTTATGTTTTAAACGGAAAAACAAATAAAACCCCAAGTCTCCGTAACCCCGACCCCTATTAAACCACCGAAATTAATTAATCATCTGGATTAATTAATCGGTTAAACCTCCAATGAAAACTCTCCCGGAATGATTAACTTATAATTAATGGTGTCAGGCCCGCACATTAAAACCCCACCAGTTCCACATCATATCATCCGTCCGATCGCCCTCTTCAAAATCAACGGCGATCGTTCATTCCGCTGATTGCCCCCTGTCCGATGATTAACTCGCAAAATCGCGGCGGTTTCCAAACAGTGCACCGGCTACGTGTCAATCGCTGAATGGATTCGCTGCCATTTCGCCGAAAACCGCCAACTCCCGAAAGCGGTGCGGAATTTACCGCTTACCGCCCGACCCCGGTGACGTGTCCTCCCATACACTGATGACGTCATCTTCGAAAATAATAAAAAATCCCTGTTAAATTTGCAAATAAAACAAAATTCCGCGTATTTTTTATCATTATGTCTGTTGAAAGTGACTGCGTCCTCCACTGAGAAATTTGAAAAATCCGCTGTCAAAACTGCTGTCAACTAAAATTGCTGAACGCCATTGTTAGACCAGTGCCCAAGCATTCATCAGCCGTTAACTAGTGCATGTTAATTTCTACATTCTTCATAAAACATGTATTTATCCGATTTCCTGCTGGAACTCTGTGAAAAAGCCTTATTCCAGTATTAAATTCACGCCATAGTCTGAAAGGAAGTTTAATATCGGTCTGTTTTAGTTCCTGCAACTGAAATAATACTTCCAAAACTGAAATTGTGCCCGTTTCCGTAAAAAACCCCCGAAATTTCCACTTTGAATACACAAGAACCAAAATGGAAGTTCCTTTGTCCCTGAATGTAGCCCCATTAAATGCCCCTCATAGAGAATTGGAATATTTTCCATTAGTGGATAAAGATTTTCAAATTAAAGATTTAGTTTTCAATGAAAATCCCCTTCGAAGTTATTGTCGCTGCAGAGATGATTATTCGAAAGGTTTGGATATCATTGGATTGTGGGAATTCAATTTTCCAAGATATCTCATCCCCTCAGTCCGTATTTTCCCAAAATTTAACCATTACTGTCATTCCAATTATGATCCAACTCAAAGAGCAGTGTTATACCCGGACCAGAGTATCCTTTTCCCCATTACTCCTCAAGCTATCAATACAATGCTCCATTTTGAACCTGATCAAAATCTTACTCCCTTGTCCATGGAAGAACTACTTGAAAATTCTACCCAATTGTCCCAAGAAAAATTGAAATGCATTTGCCAGACTTTTATGTTACCTGAACATCAACCTAAGGGCCCTCCTCCCTATGGTTTTGCTTATTTTACTGAATTAGGCAAGCTCATCCTGAATATGATATCATTTGTAATGGGCTTTAATACTAATGAGTATGTTGATGAATTAACCCTAGTATTATTATCTATCTTCACTCCTGGACAACCTCCTGCTGTTAAATATGACTTTGCATCTTTCATTGCAAATAAAATCCATGACCAGTTCATGAGGTTAGAGAATGAGAAAGTGTTTAAGTATTCCTCAGTCATTTATCATCTCATACTTTATTATCAATCAGAGAACTTTCCCTTTCATGTTCAAAAGCTTGATGCTAAGGGAAACCCTAGGTCTGTTATATTTTGGTCTACCATAAATTACAGCTCCTATGATTCTCCTTATTCTTATAATGAGTTCATTGACCTTTTCATACATCCTGCAACTACCTTGTTGACAAGAGTTGCCCCTCCAAGACTCAGCAATGAAATCAGGAAAATCCTTCAGCTTTCAAAACAGTATAAGATAGGTGACTGGTACTTCTATCAGAATCATACTGAAATTAGAATTTATGGATGTGAATTGAGCCCTTTCAAGTTACCCAGATATGTTCCATTGAGACTTTTTGCACTTGAGTATTTCAGACAAATGAACAATTCAGATATAATTCACTTCTGTAATGCTAAGAAAAAGGCTCAACTCAGAATAAGGAGCCAACTAGGTCCATTTATCTGCAATTCTAGAGATGGAGGGGAAGAAGCTCAAAATATATTAGAGGAACATTACAAATTGCAGAAGAGTTTCCATTGGGTGCCCTATGACCCATTCAACTTTATTTGTGACAAAAGGATGAAAAATAAATCAGCACCCTACATGCATCGAAGAATCCCTGAAATTGAAAAGTATGCTAATACAGATGAATGGGTAGAAGGAACTTTGATAGAGCAAGATAGTGAAGAAGTCAATATAAACAAAATTATGAAAGATCTTGAGAAAAATTTTGACCTAGAATATTTTGGGCAAGTGCAGGTACCACATATTGGCACTTCTTCAGCAGGAAATCTTCAACAGGCATTACAGGAAAACATTCCATCAACTGCAGTTGAATCCAAAGGCGAAGAAAAAGAACTAGAAGTACAAGTCATTGAAACTTTCATCATGACAGAAAAACCTCAAACTTCTAAGGCACAAGATCAAACACAGATTTCTCCTATTCAAATCAATCAGCCTGAAGTTTCAAATTTGCAGACTCCATCTAATGAGAAAAAAGGCAAGAAAAGACAAGTTCAAGATCCTACTCCGCCCAAGGAATCTTCACAACAACCTCAAGCTAAAAGGCAGAAACTAAATCCAATTCCTGAAGTAGAATCTGTTGATGAAATATTTGAGGAACAAAGGGAGGATAGTCAGCTTATTGGTTCAGTTAGTGAAACATATACAGGTCATAAAGGAAAGGAAATAAAAAAACAGTTAAGCACTGAAGTGACTTCATTCAAACAACCAAAGATAGATACATGAGACATAAAAAAGACATTTATCAGTATAAAAGCAAAGAATGATCCACTAAGGGTCCAGGTGTATAATCAGTATCTTAAAATGGCTCCACAAAATCAAGAGAGATTAATGTCAGCTTTTGACATTCAACAAGGGAAAATGTTAATGAGCCATTTCAAATCTAAAGTGCCAAAACCCCAGACAGCAGCTGATTACATCAGGATGAATTTTGAGGTCCTTGCAAAAGATATTCATCCATTGGACCAGATAGAATTACACAAGCAAACTGGAGAAATGATATATTCTACCCTTACTGACAAAGCAATGATAGCCCATAGATTGCAAGATTCTTTGAATAATACAAGTACCCAGTTGCAAATTGAGAAAGCTTCTTCTCAAGCAAAGGATAACAGAATAAAATCTCTGGAGGAAATAATCATTAGTTTGGGTCATAATCCCAAAGATATAAAAGGCATTGAAGCACTGATTAAGAAGAAGGATGATGACATTGCTGCACCAAGGAAGCAATTGAAATTACCAGCTTCAAGGCATCCTCAAACTCAAGAAGTTTTGAAGGAAAATTCAGAAGAAGAAATGTTGGAGTTGCTCCTGAAAATGACTGAGCAACTAAGTGAAACAGAAAAGGAACTGGAGCAAGCATTGAAAGAAAATCAATCTATCATTCAGACATCCACAACAGAGGCTACTACATGTACAACGACAGCAGACCAACAAACAGACCCATCACAAGTGAATACTTCTAGTTTAAGTTATGATGAATTAGTGAAACAAATGGAAAGTTTAAAACTTAGAGTAATAGAACTTCAAACTACAAAGTTACAGCTCACTAATTTAGAACAAAAATATGATATCTCAAAAAAGACTGTTGCTGATCATACAAGAGAAATCAAAAGGCTGGAGAAATTGGTTAAAGCTTTAGAAAAAGATCTCTCATTAGAAAAGCCTTTGATAGAAATCAATGAAATTCTTTGGAATAATATTATTGATTCAATAAAGAATATTTGGTCCTTCATTCAAATAATCTTTGAACAAAATGACTTGGTCAAAATTGATCTGGAGGAAACTGACAAAACAAAAGGAGAATTGAGAAACAGACCTGAACAAGCAAATCAAATCATACAGTTCTTAAATAATCAGACCAGACAGCAGCTTGCAGAGCTTGGAATTGAGGACAGGACAGGTACTATTTTAGAAATAAAAAGACTTTTTACTAAGAGAACTCTTATGAAAAATCTGGAATGTAAATGCTCAGATATTCAGCAGGAGATCATTGCATTTAAAGAAAGGTTAATGTTTTATTAGCCAGCGGGTTGCCCAGTCCGATGATTTCAGAAGACAAAATAATGGAATTGGAAACTTATGTTAACAAATTGGACATACATGCTCACAATGTCACATGTTCCTCTACCAGCTCATCAGAATCAACATTGCCTACAGGAAATAATCTTTATGACAGATTAAAGAATTTGTTTCATCTTGAGCATGAAATAAGATATTTGTTCTCAAATCGGTCCAGTTTCTTCAGATACACAGAGGCTGATGAAACATTAAGAAAACTAAAACGAACCATAATAACAGAAGACAAATGGTGGGAAGACCTGTTAGAAATTTTGTAAAATTCATTTTCAGATAGAAAATTTTTCCTTTTACTATTGTGTAAAGGATAAATAGATGAACAAAGGTTAAAGAGTATCAGCTTAAGCAGTTGAAAGTGTATCAGTAAGAATGGAAGAGTATCAGACAAGTAAGGAAGTCAGAAAAGAATTACCAAAAAGGACAGCATCGAGCCAGATTGTAGGACCTGCCTCCAGCACATGCATAAAAGGAGGAAACATCACACCAGCAGTTTCCTTTTATCCTATCTACGAGACCATCTGTCTCCCTTTTTGTTGTAACTTATTCATTAGTCACCCTAGATTATTTCCTAGGTTATTGTGAGATATTTAAAATCATTTTTTGTATAAATAAACTCTCGAATGGAGTATTTTGGGTGGATTCTACTACTTTGCTGTGACATTGATGTTTTTGGAATAAAAGTGTTTTGGAGAAATTTATTTGTGGCTTGCTGGATGACAATTTGAAGCTCAGGACTTTTTGCAGGATTCATGTGTCGGACTGCAGTTCAATAAGTCTTTCTATCCTATGTCTTAAGTTTTATATCTGTTTATAATATCATTGTGTCCATTTCTGAATAATTGACATAAAAGAATAAATCAGAATTTTCTTAATTGTACTCTGATTTCAGTTGTGATTATTCTAAATGTTTTCTTCTAAATTGGTTATAAGCAACGAATTCTTAATTTCTCTTGCTTCACTAATTTAAACATTTTGATTACTATAGTAAATAATTCTTCACTGCTCTTTATTTGTAATCATTCCATTTCTATCTTTTGAACATGTTGAAAGACTCTTAACTGCCTTTCATCCCTTCAAAATCCATTCCATTCACTTTAAATTCTAAAATTGTTCTCTGTTTGGCTATCTTGCCCTGAAAAACCATCTTGTATATAGAATATTAATCCAGTAAAGCCATCCTTTCGACTCCATAGCCCAATGGCCTAAAAATACTCAATCTTTCCCTCAGTTGGCAGATTCCACCATTCAAAATCAAAACAAAATTCTTGGACTTATAACTAGCCTAAAACTTTCTAAGAACAAAGCTAAATTTTAAAGAGAGAGCCCTATCTGGATACAGATTAGCTAGATTCTGTATCTGAAGGTTGGTTTGTGGTTACCTCGGGTATACTTTCCTTTTCCACAACTTCAAGGAAAACCTGAGTGATAAGATAGTGGCGACTTCAATGGGGATCGAAAACCTTTAATGTTACTATTGTTTGCTTATAAGCTATAGACAGAGTCTGAAGATCAGCCAGGTAGCCTTTAAAATGTTGTTGCTCTGCAACTGCATAGTAAACAAATGCTGCTTCAGTCTATCTCCGATTTAGCTTCTAATCTGAACCTTAGTTTCAAACATTCAATCAGACTCTCTAGTTCAATAAATCTTTGAGAAAATTTAAATAAAAAATCTTAAATTTCTTAAATAAATCATAGAAGTTGTTTTGAAAATTCATAAAAAATAAAATAATCATAAAATACTCAAAATTTGGTTTCCTGAAGAACTAACTTTTTCTTCAGAATTGTTTTACAGGTTTAGATCTGATCTATGATGGTGGACACTGATCAGACACACAAAGGTTAAAATCATCCACCTGGCGACTCCAAATCCATTTCACAATCAAGATTCCACTGGAGGAATGAACATGGAAGAACAATATGGAAAGATCAGGCTTTCAACTTGGATATTAATCCAAGACATTATGTTCTTTCATGTTAAGAACAATTTTCAATATGTATTGTATTTTATATAAGGATATAACTTGGTTTTACAGATATCGTGGCCTTTCATTATGGATGATTTTCAAGATGATCCAAGAATAAAACGAAGATATGCTCCCATGAGCAGAGATCACATACCTGGATTTCCACACAAACTACCGAAGGTAAATTGGGGTGAAAATCTGCCCATGTTTCAAGATGAGAATATTGATGATCCTTTACTACATCTCATTAAATTTCATATACACTCATCAAGATTGAAGGGTGATTTGCATGAGGATTGCCTCATGAAGATATTCATGGGAGCCTTAGAAGGAAAAGCAAGGGAATGGTACGAAGCTCTCAAACCTGCAAGTTTGTTTTTTCTAAAAGATTTTCATAAGGTATTTTATGAGCATTACAAGGAAGATTTTCCATCTTTATCATTAGCTGAAAATTGTTGTGATCAAGCTGAAGATCTTATACATTACCTTAAAAATATTGATGAAGATTTTGAAAATTGGCACCCTGAATATTTATTAGAAGAAGTCCAAAACTTTCATTCTCAAGTTAAATGTCATAATAATCAAGAGGAGTTAAACAAAGATGAAATAAGTCATGAGATAAATCAAGATCCACAAAACCCCTCTGTATTAACAAATGATGTTTCATTTAATGTTTTGAATGGAGTCAAAGACAATAATCAACTCCATGATAAACTTTTAGATAAGGGAAAAAGAAATTGTCATTTCAATCTAAGAATTCAGAGATTCCCAACCCCCCCACCGAAGAAGAAATCAATTTGCTTCTAAACATGCAACCATCCTCAAAATATTTACATAATGAAGAAATTGTTTCTACTTTTTCTAATGTTGATGAATGCACAAATGTTTTTATCCATAAAGGGACAGAAGAACAAGTTGATGCTCATGTTATTCTACTTTCCCAAAAAGCCCCATTGCTTGATAGCACTCCTATTGAGCAAAATAATGACTTTAAAAAATAATGCAACCAATCTAATCAAGACTTATTGGGATTGTTGGAAGATAAATATGCTGATCCAATGTTTATAATTGATGACATTCCTTCTTCTGAAGATTTGCCTAAATATGATCAGTATGATGATAATTATGTTCTCCCAATTCAAAATAATTTCCTAGAACAATCACTAGCTATTTTGAGGGATGAGATACTAGAACTTCAACTTGATGAGGATTTTCTAAGAGCTTTCTTTCTTCTCTTGAAATCAAGAAAATGTTCTCCTCAAGTTAAAAAATGGCTTCTTGATATAATTTCTGAAAATTATGAAAATGAAATCAAACTTTTGCATTCTCAAATTCAGTCATACAATTTTCGAAATCCTAAAGAATTCTTTGAAAATCTTCCTTCTCCAAAGCAAGAGGAAATTGTACTATCTTTTGACTTGCATATTGAAGATGATTATTCTTTCAAACACAAAACTGAAGAAATAAGTTCATGGTCTAATATTCATAATTCAATTGAACAATTAGTCATTGAAGGCCTAGAAGTAAATAACATACATCATGCTTTTATTGATCCTATATCAGATTATATGGAGAATCTTTTAAGCCCAAATCTGCAAACATGTTTTCTCTATAAGGATCAAATACATCAAAAGTGGTCTTTACACATCATATCATTTATTATAAAGACACATGATCATAACATACTTCCAATTTTGATCACAAGCAATCAAGTTATCCATTTATTTTTACAGCTACTTGATTAGCTTCATTGGCATTTTAGTATTACCTGATTCAATAAGATTTTTAGTAGATTAGAGTAGGCAAATGAGTGCTAATAAGCTCATAATTTTGAGCATATTTTTTTTAGTTTTCAATTTTCAGATAGTTTTTCATTAAGTTGGTTTGAAATTTTTTGTGTGTTGTTTTAGTTTCAGATCAGATTTCAGGTTGCAGAAAAATGACAGTATTCAATTCAAGATTTTCAGCCATAGCAAATGCATGTTTGAGATTGGGCCAAGGCAGAAGATTTCCAACTGAGAAACACAGTTTGGATTGGATGGTGACTTGTTGGAGTTGAAGCCCGAAGAGAAGGCCCTAAGCTCCAGAGATTTTACCATCATACATAAAATAAAGCAACAAAAGAGAAGAAGATTCCATGGTTCAGATTAAGACATTTTGAGGCATTTGACCTGTTGTTCTTGACTTTTCACCAGGAAAAGCCATCCCCAAGTGGAGCCAGTGTTAGACTCCTATACCAATAGGTGTCATTTTTCATGATTGACTTGTTGAACTATGCAATATGTTCAAACCTTTTTCTTGTGCAAAGGTGTTCCATATTCTTAAAAAATAAAATAAAAATTAAAAATGTAAAGAGGGTATACCCTAAAAGAAAGATCAAAGGGTAAAAAGAATAAAATGGTCAAAAAATAAAATGAAAGAAATGAACCCCAAGCAAAAAAAATAGACCAGGAAAGTGTGCAAGTCAAAATGCCACTACTATTTCATTTTTGTAATAAGCAATTGTGTGCAGCTTGTTAAAACCTTTGCCACAATTTATGAAGAGTCAAACTGTATAAACTTGACTCATTCATTTTTCAATTTCATGTTGTAGAATATAGAATAAATATCTAGCCAAACAGTTTAATCTTGGCAGATAAGTAGATAGGTAGAGTTAATAAAAGGTGCTCAACAGTTTAATATGAGCCCTTGGATGTAATAAGTGTAGAAATAGATAGATTTTCCATGTAAAAGAAAAAAGAAGATTGATAAGGGTTTTCCAGTCTAAGTGCACCCTAATAAAGAAGAGAAAATGGTAGTGTAAAGTAGATAGGGTAGGTAGATGGTGTTGCAAAGTTTCATGTGATGAATGATGGTGCTAAATGTGCTTAATCTTTTACTTTCATCACTAAGTACAAAGGCATAACACTACATTGGCAGAATTTCAGAGGAAAGCAAATTCAAATCATTAATTTCCCTTCTCATTTTCCCCTAAGCTTTTACTAATTTCCCCTAAGTGCTAAGGAATTTGAAGATTAGAGGGGCTCAAGGCATTTCCTTGACTTTTGGAGGGACCGGACCCTCGGCCCAATAATTGAAAATACCTTAGTACTTGAGATTATTCATCATTACACTTATTCACTTTAAATCTTTTCCTAAGTAAAATCTCATTTTACTTAGGAAAATCATGCCATATTTCATAAAATCCCCTAAAAATTACTTACTATTCTAAATCTAAGTGTTGAAGCTGATATAATGAAATTTGCTTTAGAAATCTTCACTTTCTTAGTTGTGTAAATTATTTTGAGTTTTCCTTGTCTCTTTGTCATATTAACATCTGATTTATTTATTAAATCCTTAATAAAATACCTTATCCTGTTATATTTAACTCCCTTTTATGATAATATCCCCAAAACCCTCTTATTATAGATTTTTAGCCAAAGTATTTAATTCCATATGTTTGAAATAAAATCCCTCATTACAACACCCTTTGGTTAAAAACATATCCTTATAAACTATTCCCGCCCCCTATGGTTAATAAATTGCATTAATTTATTACCATATAATAAAAATATTGAAAAGGGTTTTAAACATATGTTTTATGTTTTACGCGGAAAAACAAATAAAACCCCAAGTCTCCGTAACCTCGACCCCTATTAAACCACCGAAATTAATTAATCATCTGGATTAATTAATCGTTTAAACCTCCAATGAAAACTCTCCTGGAATGATTAACTTATAATTAATCGTGTCAGGCCCGCACATTAAAACCCCACCAGTTCCACATCATATCATCCGTCCGATCGCCCGCTTCAAAATCAACGACGATCGTTCATTCCGCTCACTGTCCCCCGTCCGATGATTAACTCGCGAAATCGCGGCGGTTTCCAAACAGTGCACCGGCTACGTGTCAATCGCTGAATGGATTCGCTGCCATTTCGCCGAAAACCGCCAACTCCCGAAAGTGGTGCGGAATTTACCGCTTACCGCCCGACCCCGGTGACGTGTCCTCCCGTACACTAATGACGTCATCTTCGAAAATAATAAAAAATCCCTGTTGACTTTGCAAATAAAACAAAATTCCGCGTATTTTTTATCATTATGTCTGTTGAAAGTGACTGCGCCCTCCACTGAGAAATTTGAAAAATCCGCCGTCAAAACTGATCTCAACTAAAATTGCTGAACGTCATTATTAGACCAGTGCCCAAGCATTCATCCGCCGTTAACCAGTGCCTATTAATTTCGACATTCTTCATAAAACATGTATTTATCCGATTTCCTGCTGGAACTCTGTGAAAAAGCCTTATTCTAGTGTTAAATTCACGCCATAGTCTGAAAGGAAGTTTAATATCGGTCTGTTTTAGTTCTTGCAACTGAAATAATACTTCCAAAACTGAAATTGTGCCCGTTTCCGTGAAAAACCCCCGAAATTTCTACTTTGAATACACAAGAACCAAAATGGAAGTTCCTTTGGCCCTGAATGTAGCCCCATTAAATGCCCCTCATAGAGAATTGGAATATTTTCCATTAGTGGATAAAGATTTAGTTTTCAATGAAAATCCCCTTTGAAGTTATTGTCGCTGCAGAGATGATTATTCGAAAGGTTTGGATATCATTGGATTGTGGGAATCTAATTTTCCAAGATATCTCATCCCTTCAGTCCGTATTTTCCCAGAAATTATCCATTACTGTCATTCCAATTATGATCCAACTCAAAGAGCAGTGTTATCCCCGGACCAGAGTATCCTTTTCCCCATTACTCCTCAAGCTATCAATACAATGCTCCATTTTGAACCTGATCAAAATCTTACTCCCTTGTCCATGGAAGAACTACTTGAAAAGTCTACCCAATTGTCCCAAGAAAAATTGAAATACATTTGCCAGATTTTTATGTTACCTAAACATCAACCTAAGGTCCCTCCTCCCTATGGTTTTTCTTATTTTACTGAATTAGGCAAGCTCATCCTGAATATGATATCCTTTGTAATGGGCTTTAATACTAGTGAGTATGTTGATGAATTAACCCTAGTATTATTGTCTATCTTCACTCCTGGACAGCCTCCTGCTGTCAAATATGACTTTGCTTCTTTCATTGCAAATAAAATCCATGACCAGTTCATGAGGTTAGAGAATGAGAAAGTGTTTAAGTATTCCTCAGTCATTTATCATCTCATTCTTTATTATCAATCAGAGAACTTTCCCTTTCATGTTCAAAAGCTTGATGCTCAGGGAAACCCTAGGTCTGTTATATTTTGGTCTGCCATAACTCACAGCTCATATGATTCTCCTTATTCTTATAATGAGTTCATTGACCTTTTTATACATCCTGCAACTACCTTGTTGACTGGAGTTGCCCCTCCAAGACTCAGCAATGAAATCAGGAAAATCCTTTAGCTTTCAAAACAGTATAAGATAGGTGACTGGTACTTCTATCAGAATCATACTGAAATTAGAATTTATGGATGTGAATTGAGCCCTTTCAAGTTTCCTAGATATGTTCCATTGAGACTTTTTGCACTTGAGTATTTCAGAAAAATGAACAATTAAGATATAATTCACTTCTGTAATGCTAAGAAAAAGGCTCAACTCAGGATAAGGAGCCAACTAGGTCCATTTATCTGCAATTCTAGAGATGGAGGGGAAGAAGCTCAAAAGATATTAGAGGAACATTACAAGTTGCAGAAAAGTTTCCATTGGGTACCCTATGACCCATTCAACTTTATTTGTGACAAAAGGATGAAAAATAAATCAGCACCCTACATGCATCGAAGAATCCCTGAAATTGAAAAGTATGCTAATATAGATGAGTGGGTAGAAGGAACTTTGATAGAGCAGGATAGTGAGCAGGTTGATATAAATAATGTTATGAAAGATCTTGCAAAAATTTTTGACTTGGATTCTTTTACACAGGTACAGAGACCAGAGATTGGTACTTCCTCTGTTGGTATTATTCAGCAGAATTTACAGGAAAACATTCCATCAATTGCAGTTGAATCCAAAGGTAAAGAGAAAGAACCAGAAGTACAAGTCATTGAAACATTCACCATGACAGAAAAACCTCAAACTTCCAAGGCACAAGATCAAGCACAGGTTTCTCCTATTCAAGTCAATCAACCTGAAGTTTCAAATTTGCAAACTCCATCTAATGTGGAAAAAGGCAAGAAAAGACAAGTTAAAGATCCTACTCTTCCTAAGGAATCTTCACAACAACCTCAAGCTAAAAGGCAGAAACTGAATCCACTTCCAGAAGTGGAATCTATTGATGAAATCTTTGATGAAGAAAGGGAGGATAGTCAGCTAACTGGTTCAGTTAGTGAAACATATACAGGTCATAAAGGAAAGGAAATACAAAGACAGTTAAGCACTGAAGTGTCTTCATTCAAACAGCCAAAGACAGATGCAGGAGACATAAAAAAGACATTTATCAGTATAAAAGAAAGGAATGATCCACTAAGGGTCCAAGTGTATAATCAGTGTCTTAAAATGGCTCCACAAAATCAAGAGATATTAATGTCATCTTTTGACATTTAGCAAGGGAAAATGTTAATGAGCCATTTCAAATCTAAAGTGCCAAAGCCACAAACAACAGCTGATTACATCAGGACCAATTTTGAGGTTCTAGCAAAAGATATTCATCCATTGGACCAGATAGAGTTACACAAGCAAACTGGAGAAATGATATATTCTACTATTACTGACAAAGAAATGGCAACTCATAGATTGCAAGATTATTTGAATAATACAAGTACCCAGTTGCAGATTAAGAAAGCTTCTTCTCAAGCAAAGGATAACAGAATAAAATCTTTGGAGGAAATAATCATCAGTTGGGGTCATAATCCCAAAAATATAAAAGGCATTGAAGCATTGATTAAAATGAAGGATGATGACATTGCTGCATTGAGGAAGAAATTAAAATTACCAGCTTCAAGGCATCCTCAAACTGAAGAAGTATTGAAGAAAAATTCAGAAGAAGAAATGATGGAGTTGATCCTGAAAATGAATGAACAACTAAGTGAAACAGGAAAGGAACTGGAGCAAGCATTGAAAGAAAAACAGACTATCATTCAGACATCCACAACAGAGGGTACTACAGGTACAACGGCAGCAGACCAGCAAACAGACCCATCACAGGTGAATACTTCTAGTTTAAGTTCTGAAGAATTAGTGAGACAAATGGAAAGTTTGAAACTTAGAGTAACAGAACTTCAAACTACAAAGTTACAGCTCACTAATTTAGAACAAAAATATGATACTTCAAAAAAGACTATTGCTGATCATACAAGAGAAATCGAAAGGCTGGAAAAATTGGTTAAAGCTTTAGAAAAGGATCTCTCATTGGAGAAGCCTTTGAGAGAAATCAATGAAATTCTTTGGAATAATATTATTCAGTCAATAAAGGATATTTGGTCATTCATTCAAATAATATTTGAACAAAATGACTTGGTCAAAATAGCTCTGGAGGAAATTGACAAAACAAGAGAAGAATTGAGAGATAGACCTGAACAAGCAAATCAACTCATACAGTTCTTAAACACCCAGACCAGACAGCAACTTGTAGAGCTTGGAATTGAGGACATAACAGGTACAATTTTAGAAATAAAAAGAGTTTTTACTAAGAGAAATCTTATGCAAAATCTGGAACGTAAGTGCTCAGATATTCAAGAAGAGATCATTGCCTTCAAAGAAAGGTTTAATGTTTTATTAGCGAGCGGGCTGCCCAGTCCTATGATTTCAAAAGACAAAATAATGGACTTGGGAACTTATGTTAATAGATTGGACATACATGCTCACAATTTAACCTGTTCCTCTATCAGTTCATTAGAATCGACATTGCCTACAGGAAATAATCTTTATGACAGATTAAAGAATTTATTTCATCTTGAACATGAAATAAGATAGTTATTCCCAAACCAACCCAATTTCTTCAGATACACAGATGCTGATGAAACATTAAGAAAACTCAAACGAACCAAAATAGCAGAAGACAAATGGTGGGAAGACCTGTTAGAAATTTTGTAAAATTCATCTTCATATGGGAAATTTTGCCTTTTTACTATAGCGTGAAGGATAAATAGATGAAAAAAGGTTAAAGAGTATCAGCTTAGCAGTTGAAAGTGTATCAGTAGAAATAAAGAGTATCAGAGAAGCTAGGCAGTCAGAAAAGAATTACCAAATAGGACAGCATCGAGCTAGATTGTAGGAACTGCCTCTAGCACATGCATAAAAGGAGGAAACAGCACAACAACAGTTGCCTTTTATCCTATCTACGAGACCATCTGTCTCTCTTTATGTTGTAACCTATTCATTAGTCACCCTAGATTATTTCCTAGGTTGTTGTAAGATATTTTTAATCATTTTTTGTATAAATAAGCCCTCAAATGGAGTACTGAGGGTGGATTCTACTACTTTGCTGTAACATTGATCTTTTGGAATAAAAGTGCTTTGGAGAAACTTCTTTGTGGCTTGCTGGATGATGATTTGAAGCTCAAGAATTTTTGCAGGATTCATGTGTCAGACTACAGTTCAATAAGTCTTTTCTATCCTATGTTTTAAGTTTTATATATGTTTATAATATCACTGTGTTCCATTTCTGAATAATTTACATAAAAGAATAAATCAGAACTTACTTAAGTGTACTCTGATTTCAATTGTGATTATTCTAAATGTTTTCTTCTAAATTGGTTATAAGCAACGAATTCTTAATTGCTCTTGTTTCGCTGGTTTAAACATTTTGATTACTATAGTAAAGAATTATTAACTGCTCTTTATTTGTAATCATTCACTTTCTTTCTTTGAACATGTTGAAAGATTCTTAATTTCCTTTCATCCCTTCAAAATCCATTCCATTCACTTTAATTTCTAAAATTGTTCTTTGTTTGGCTATCTTGCCCTGCAAAGCCATCTTGTGTGTAGAATATTAATCCAGTAAAGTCATCCTTTCGACTCCATAGCCCAATGGCCTGAAAATATTCAACCTTGCTCTTAGTTGGCGGATTCCACCATTCAAATTCAAACAAAATTCTTGGACTTATAACTAGCCTAAAACTTTCTAAGAACAAAGCTAAATTTTAAAGAGAGAGCCCTCTCTGGATACAGATTGGCTAGATTCTGTATCTGAAGGTTGGTTTGTGGTTACCTCGGGTATACTTTCCTTTTCCACAACTTCAAGGAAAACCTGAGTGATAACATAGAGGACAAGGTTTTTGCATATTATTGGCAAGAGCTCATAATATACCAGAAAATCAAGATGCAGAAAATGTTGTTCAAGTAAGTCAGATAAGTGTTATAGATTCTGAATCCCAGTATGCTGATCTGATATTTTACTTGAAAAATGGGTATGCTCCTTCTAATCTCAGCTATAAGAATAAACATGCTTTAAGATTGAAGGCTACTAAATATGAAGTCATTGATGATGTGTTATTCAGAAAGAATTATGATTCAATCCTATTAAGATGTCTTGAAAATACTGCAGCAAAAAAGGTATTGCAGGAATTACATGATGGACTAGCAGGAGTTCATTTTGGAGGTGATACCACAGCCCGCAAAATTATCCATGCTGGGTATTATTGGCCTAACTTTTTTAAAGATACACATGATTATGTGAGAAAATGAAAAATTTTCCAAACTGCTAGTGGAAGACAGAGGAAACCAGCTTTTCCTTTGCAGCCAGTAAATATTGAACAACCATTTGAGCAAAGGGGGCTTGATATTATTAGTGAGATAATTCTTCATTCTTCCAAACAGCACAAGTACATTTTCACAGCAACAGATTACTTCACAAAGTGGGTAGAAGCAATTCCTCTAAAGGTAGCCAACTCTGATGCAATTATTGATTTCATCAATCAATTCATCATTACCAGGTTTGGTGTACCTAACACTCTGGTCTTTGATAATGCATCTTATTTTTCTGGTAATAGTATAATGGAATTTGCAATTAAAATAGGTTTTAAATTGAAATATTTAGCAAATTGTTATCCATAAGGTAATGGTTTAGTTGAATCCACTAACAAAAATCTCATCAAAATCATTAAAAGAACTATTGATCAAAATCAAAATAATTGGCACAAGTCTTTAATCTTTGCATTATGGGCTGATCGTATTACTCTTAAAGCTTCTATTGGAACTTCACCTTTTAATTTAGTTTATGGTAAAGAAGCTGTGATACCATCAAATCTAGCTCTTCCATCATTAGCCCTAGTTCAATTCATTGAAGAAAATCCTTCCTCATCCATTCAGTTGAGATTTGATCAAATCTTTAAATTAGAAGAAGATAGAGAAAAAACAAAAGACATTCATGAAAAAAATCATCTTGTAAAATCTTCTTTTGATTCAAGTTCCACCGGCTCAAAAAATTTGTCAATTGGTGATCTTGTTCTGAAATGGGATAAAGCACATGAAGAAAAAGGTAAGCATACCAAATTTTAGAAAATGTGGCTTGGACCATTTCAGATTGCTGAAAAGATATGCTCATATACATTCATACTTCAAGATTTAACAGGAAAGAGAGAATCTCTTCCTGTAAATGGGCTTGTCTTAAAGAAATTCTTTTCATAAGGAGGTAACTCCTTCTTACTTGTACATATTCCTTTATGCAATTTTTATTTATTTTTGTAAATAAAGGTTGTTAATAGTTTTTAATTGAATTTTTTCTATTAGAAAATTGTCTTAGAAAGAATGTTATAAATACTTATTTTATGTAAATAATAATTTTCAAGGAAATGATTACAATTTTGGATAGCTTAAAATAAAATGTTAAACTTTGAAAATTTGTTCAAAACATTTGCATGATCTTTTGAAACCTTAAAGAAAATGTAAATCATTATAAGTTTATTAAGAAAAGAAAGGTTATCTCTAAAAAGTAATGATTTTTTCAAGCTTTAGCAAACAAAAAACTCTGAAAATTGTCATCCATTTATTCTTAAGGATACAACTATTTCACCCCATCCATTTTCGATTGTGATTTTTTAGAATGTAATTCTAAGAAATTATATGACAAAATTTAGGAGATAAGAGGTCTCATCACGAGCCTACTTACCATGATCATAAGAAGTAATAAAACTGACATTACCAATGCTGCATACCAAAACAGGGTAATGACTTATAAAAATAAGACAATGGGTCTCATCACGAGCCAACTTGTTCAGTTTAATTATAACTAGTGAATGGCATTTTTACTAACTGGCTACCAAACCAGAACAATGGCTCTTAAATTAAAAAAATAAATAAAAGACAAAAAAAACATAAGATAATATGTCTTATGAATTTACTTTTAAAGAGTCATAATCTTAGTTGGATGGGATAATGGATAGTTAATGCTTAAAAGGTAACCCTGTCAAGACTATAAACATTTGCTAGCAGCAGAGGCAATGCCTGTGACAATAGAGTATATTACAAAAGCTAAACTTGAAGAAATCCACTTACTTTATTATTATTAACCAATCAAAGCTTGAGATAACCCAAAAAAAATTTTATCTTTGAGGAATTAGAAAGAAATTGTAAGTGATTTTTATTCTTTTTCACAGTTAGATTTTATTTGGATTATCCTAAGATAAGTTTTTATTATCTTTAGAAATTTTTACTTACTAGAAATATAGTGTTCATTTCATTTTTTCAGAGATAACTGTCTCTTCCAGTGAATCGCCAATTGTTGTACTGTACAACAACCCTCCCCATTTTTAAATTTTAGAATAAATCCCATTTAGAAATAGGTCCCCTTTTTCTATTTTTCTTTCTAGATAGAAATAAAAGATTCATTGATAAAATGATACATATCACATTTTTATTTACAAAGTGTGCAACCTTTAAAAAATAACTTTCCGATCCGATGAGTCATAAAGCCTTTTAATCATATCAAAAACATTATAAAGTCTTTATATTTAACAATGATTGAAATGAACAGTAATCGCAATCGGAAACTCGGAGAATTCTTTAAAGTTTGTTTTTGCTTTGTAAAATTTCGATGCGATCGCGCTCAATTGTAATCGCATTTCGGATAAATTTAAAGTGTTATATACTTCCAATGCGATGTGATTCATCGCAATCGAATTTTGGAAGAATTAAAAAATTGCATTATTTTGGTTTAAAACTCCGATGCGATGGATCCTATCTCATCGCAATCGCATTATCGGAAAATATCTTAAATGGTTCATTTCATTTTAAAATCTCTGATGCGATCTTCGTAATCGGAATTTGGTATAAATCATGTTTCGTTTTCCTTTTTAAACGAATTACGATGCAATTATAACTTAAAGGTCCATTTATTATTTTCATCGTGTTTCAAAGTTTTAAAAAGAAATTTATCTATACTTATTTTGAAATATGCCAAATCTCCGATTGTACGTTAACATTAACTCGCGAATCAAACGAATAACAATGATTTGTTTTGTTATTGAATGCATGAGTGTGACTCCCTAGAGGGAATTTAAGTTTTTAACCACGGATATAATAAATACAAATCAGTGAATAAACCTTTTGTATAACTGTTTTCATTATTACATCTTCACCTTGGCTAAAAGCTTCTCTTTGTCGCAGAGCAACAGAACATCCAATTTTTATGTTCGCAAAGCAAGAGAAACTTTGTCTGACACTGAAATGTCGAAGAGATTCAGGAAATCGAAAGCTACCATTGCTGCAAAAACCCCTGTGATTATTATGCCGCCTAAAGATAAACCAACAAAGCTTAAGCTGGTTACAGACACCTCCTTCCAGGGACTTGGTAAAATGATGTGGGAAAATGTTTACAATCTACTAGAAAATGAAAACCCTAGAGTTGTTGAAGCTAAAGCCACAGTTCTTGACGAAGCCGATTCAGACTCAAATTCTGAAAGTCCTCTTGGTTCATTAGAAAACTCTTTTTTGCATCGAGTTGCAACTCGGGCAAACATTTTCCCGTATTATGATGTTATTATATGGGTGATTGATAATGTGTCTATCAAAGACAAAAATTTTGTTTCTACATCTGGAGCAATTTTTGGGTCGTTCAGACCAGAAGATATCAAAGCAATGTACCACCTTCTTGACCCACAGAAGATTTATAACAAAGAGTTTATCAAAGAATTTACTGCAAACAACGAAAATCAGTTAGAACCAATTAGAGAATGGAGAAGGGCTCCTGAAAAACACAGGCATAAGGCATCAGGTATGTACTCCGTGGAGTCTCTTTTTCCTCCATATTGTTATGCCGCAGCTATGATGTGTAGATTGTTTGGTAATGATAACTCGGCTAGGTTTTCCATTCAAATGGTTCCATTGATACATGCTGCTATTAATTCTGAGATAATGGATTGGGCTGTCATTTTGTCTGATAAGATAGCCAATAGAGTTCTTGAGTACAGGAAAGACAAAAATTTAGGAAATTCCACTCCTTTTTACTTTTGTGCTTATATCCTAGATTTCCTCTGTTTCAATTCGGAATTCCCCTTATTTGGATGGAAATGGACTCCTAAAGAACTTGTCCCAATTCATATATATCACAAGTTCTTATGGAAGGGACATTCTAGAAGTCATGTTTACAGAGTCTGTCATGGTTTTCTTATTCCGATTTACCAAATCATATTTGGCCGATTCCCTCCTAGACTTTCCGACAAAGCTAGAGTTGATTTGTCCTCTATTGGAGATTGGTTCGGGGAGGAAAAGTTCACATATTTCCGAAATTTTGGAAGTATTATAGAGCCACACATCCTTCCTTTGTATGTTCTAGACAAACTGTTAGCACAGGAAATTTCTTATCAGTTGACAGTAGAAGGTATGTCTAGAACTTTAAAGAACATCAAAAAGCTTATGTGGCCTACTTTTCGTTTCAAATGTGGTGACTATACTCTCAGCAATTTTGTCCATGCTGAAAAATAAGTTGTTAAGTTAACCGATCTTAAACTTTCAACAATTCCTGGAAGGCAATATGATCCTAGGAAAGTGGCGTATGATTTTACTACCTCTGTTTCAATTGCTCGGTTCGAACATGAACCAGATGTCTTTGATGATTTATTTGTTTCTGTAGATAAAATTTCCCAAGTTTTTGATTTGGCCAAGTCCAAACTTCAGGCCGAAGAAATGAGTAAATTTTTATTAGTTAGAAGTTAGAGGTTACTCAGAGTTCCTCTGGATCAGTTGAGGATTTCTACACAGGGATGTGAACCACAACAGAAGGATACATGAAGTACATCTGGCAAAGAAGTAACAGGAACTAGTCCTGTTTTGGAGAAGAAAGATGATAGCAATAGAACTGACACTGAAAAGACAGAAACCGCTACTAAAATTGATGTACAACAGTCTTCGGCCTAGGTAAGAAAAGAAAGCACAGGTACTGATGCCAATGTGCATATTGAAAAAGGAGGCACAGACAGTAAAAATACTGAACAGGCACCTAAAAGTGATATAAAAAATAGTGCAAATTCTCAACTTGGAGGACAGGAAGCTACTAAAATTATTGTTTCTCCTCATTTGTTGAGCCAATATGAACAATTTTCCCAACAAATAGGACAACAAAACACTCCCCAAGTTGATGATCCAAAGGACTAGGATGTAGAAATCATCCCTGAAAACCCCACAGGTGAGATCATTTTAAAGATAGAAGAAATCCTTCCTTTGGATATATTTTATAGTCCCAAACATAGGGTTGTGGTAAGAAAAAAAAGGAAAAGGAGGAGAAATGATCAAGATGCACTTTTGGCATCACAGGGGGAATTCATGAATATTGTTTATAAGAATGCTGAGGTGAATCCATCTGAGGATCTCACCAAATTGTCTTAGTATGCAGGTGCCTATAGTGCTGCTATTATAGATAAAGCCTCTGAAGTTACACAGTTGATGAAGCAAAAGGATGTGCAAATAGCCATGTTTGAGGAATAGGTTGCAGAAAACCAATAAAATATCATTCAGTTAGAACAACGATTACAGGATGAAGAGCTCAAATCTAAACAATTAGAAGAGCAGCTGGCTGTTGAAAAAGAGAAGATTGATCAACATACCCTAGAAAAGAAACAACAGCTAAATCAAGAAATAGCAAAATTACAGGCTCTTCTACAAAATGAGCAGACTTCGAAGATTGAACAAGAGAAAATGTTTCAATCTAAATTAGACAAGTTTAAGAGTTATCCTAGTCTGGATCAATTCAAAAATGAAGCCTTGGAGACAAACAAGTTATTGTCTCAACAATTAAATGGATTTTGTCTAAAGATTGCAGAAGCAGAATCTCTATGTGAGTTAACATCTTCCTTGATAGATGAAGGAGTCACTCTTAAAATTGAATTTGATGAAGCTGATGAAAAGATCTCCAAATTTATTTTATGGCAAGACTCAGAATCAGGGAGAAAAGCATATCTTCCCAAGATTATGGAGAGACATAAAGAAATTATTTTTGCAGAATGGGAATATCGCTTGATCAAAGCAGAAAGGGCCACATCCAGAGCTAAAGGAATAATGAACAATGTTACACAGCTGGTGAATGATAACTTATATGCAATCAATTTAATTGCAGATTGTAGTCCTGGCCAATTACCTAGAGTAAAAGAAACTGATCACAGATGGAAACAAGATATAACTAATAAAAATCAGCAAATTGTCCAATTACAAGGAATATCATGGGATACAATGTGGACTTATCTTATAAAACCACATAGTCAACAAACAACAATAAAATTTCTCTCAAATGCCATCGGTTGCATCATTCCTGAATTCTCCGATGCCACATATACAGGGCAGTTGCACTCAAAGCTTAGTCATCCTGAAGAAGTAAAAGAAATGCTCAAAATCTGCCATCTTCGCACATCAACCGCAATAGATGATCAATGAGTCGGTTTTCATCAAGATCACATTTCTATTTTAGATATTTTTTAATTTAGATAGATTGTAGGAATAGTTTTAGTTATTTTTGTTAAAGTACCTATTTAAACCCCTTTCATGCATTTAGAAAGGGGTCCTGAATTTGTAATATTTTGACTTGGAGATTACATTTCTGTACTCCATTGACTCCTATATTTTTATAAAGGATCACATCTGGTGATTCTCTGCGAAATTACCTTTAAGAATTGCATTTCTGTATCTTGGAGTTGATTTTACATTGAAGTTGCTGGATTTGAATATCGGATTGCATTGGAAAGTATCGAGATGGATATGGTATTTATATCTATTCATTGTTAGTTTCTTTTGTGATGTAATATTCTCTTTTAAATTACTATCGTTTATGTGTACTTGTTTCACAATATTTCTTTATACATATCATTTCTGAGTGTTTTAGAAATATTTATCTTTTATAGTATATGTAAGCAATATATTATGATGAATGCAATATGTTATTATAACTCTATTTAATTTATTGAACAGAGTTATCTTTATTTGTTACTGCATATTTCAATTAAGCTGTAATACATTTTCATGGTTATTTGTTAATTGAAACAATTTAAAGTTGTATTCACATTTGATGGCTGGGTTAGTTTTAGAGTTATTTCATCAGTATTTAAATTAGATTAGATAGTTTTATTTCAATCATTTAGTCCTGTTTTCCTCCATCCAATCATTTCATTACCAACCCATTTAAATTACTAGGAATCTAGTCCTATAAATCCAGTCGGAGCCACCACACTAAACGAAAAAGGAGTTGTCCTAAGGTTCTGACCGCGTGGTTATCCCCCAATGTTTGAAGCAACGATTTTTTGAGGCTTCAACACTGCCTTATGTCATCTTTGAATCTTCACAGCTTCTCTATCTGCTCCTCCTTATTCTTACGCTCTCTACCTCATTTCTCCATTCTCTCTCTCTTTATGCATATCTATGTGACATCATTTATAGAGATTACCTTATGATTGTTTGTATTCCATAGGGAATTCGAAGTGAATAGGTATGAATCTTTGCCTTCCACCTTCTCATTTTCTTGCCTAGCACATTCAGAAAAATATAACAATATGTATACATTTCAATATTATAGTGGGGTATTTATTTGCCCATAGAGACTTGCCTTTGTATCACAAGCAATGTAAAATTAATTAAAAAATTTGCATTTAAATTTGCAACAGATATATCTCATTCAACCCTTTCAGTTCTCGGCTCACTGTATGTTTGTATTTTCTGCTGTTGTAGTGTAACAGTTCTGCATACCTCTGTTCACTGCAACTCTGTGTACCTTTGCATATTAGATCTTAGAATCTGATCTTCTTTCTTCTCTCATCACACCTTCAGATTTTATTACAAAAATTTCTTCAATTCTCAACAGAGCTTATCCGGCTCTGATACCACTTGATGGCAGTTCTACCCTGCTTACCCACATTCTCCTTCCTTAACTATGCATATAAAAATGCATCCCAAAATTTTGTCCCCAAATAAATCTCAATCTGGGCAACTCAACAATTTAATTTAATGCGGAAGATTTTATATCTCAAATCTCAGATTTGAGATATTAAAATAAATTTGTTATGGTTATAAAAACCATCCCACCAGATTACAATTCTTTAATATGGAAGCTTCATTATTTTAAATCTCTGGTTAGAACCCCCAGAATTAAACCTCTTTCAATTCTTCATACGCGGAATTCTTCTTTACATACCATATTTGGTCTTAACTAAATTTTTGACCAAATCTAATCTTGAATGTTCACACCACATGGCAATTCGAATTTAAATTCGATTTCTATTCAAATCAAATATATGTGCCACGGCTTTCACATCACACATATCAAACATAATATTTTTAATATATATCATGTCTTCAATTAAATTATATGGAACCTCATACTAGACCTTCGAGCTTGGATTTAAATCTCAAGTGATACCATATATAAGTGTCCTCGGGGCCCACAGCTTACCATTCACATACCAAACATAATATATATCAACATCCCCAATCAAATGTTATAAAACATTTAATAAGGCTTGGAATTTATCTTAAGATCCAACAAATATTAAAATCCATTTGGGTCCCACAGCAACATACCTCATCAACATTCACTAGTGGAAAGAGCGCTTACGTTAACGACCCCGCATCTTCAACTGCGAACACCCTTAGATCTTCATCAAATCTAATCCAATGGAAATTGCATTTTTTAACCGCAAAACTTTAGCACGCAAATATTTTGCGAAATTCGTGGTATTTAAATACCACTTCAAGCTACATGTTGAACGCCAAATGTTATCGCATTTTTTTTCCAGATTCCGCTTACCATTTAGAAATTATGCGAAAACCATAAATGGTTTTCGATTTCTGCCTTCTGTCGGCTCACTGTTCCGATTCTAATTCCGCGTCCTGGACTCAACACAGAATTATCGCAATTTAAAAAAATCCTCTGATTCGTGATTTCTCTACGCCTTTTTTATTTCCGCCTTCTTCGCTACGAAAAATTTTCATCTATCCTCACAATTTTAATGTTGTTACTTTCAACACTTTCACATGGTTCGGTTCCACAGTTTTGCCTTCGCTCTATTATTTTTGCTCTAATTCCAAGTTTCAACAACTCCAGGATTCAACAAATATTCGAACCCTCTCCGCGTACATTCCTCCTTTTGACGGTATCATTGGTTTGCCCCTTCTTATTTGAATGTTGTGCCTTCGAAGTTCCATGCCAGAGATTTGCTTCAAAACAATATGCCAATTAAACCCTTAACTGTAATTTCGATTTCAGATGGTTATAGAACGGATTTTGTTCTATGGTTTTCACAACAGAATTTGGTGAATCCTCAACCCAATTCAACATCGACCCTTCAATGATATATGGGACCATCACATAAATTCTTACTATAGAGTTCCTTATTTTGCACGATGGATCTCATCTATCTATTGTGAATTTAAACACACAGGACTCCAATTCACAGAATTATTCACATTCAACTCCACATTACAACATCGACATGAATATCGATTTCTTCAATAATACACAGCGTATATTTAAAACCCCAATTGCAGAGTTTCATCACACTGGTTCTTGTACAATTGTTTATTGGAAGTCAAAGCCCATTCACACAAAAATTAAATCAAATGATACTCATATAATTCTGAAATAGATTCTTCCATATACAAAATGAAATCACTTACAAAATTCTTCTTGTCTTGACTAGATCTTCAAAATCAATTGGCCCTGTTCAGCTTCCCGTAGGCTTATAGGAACTCTGGGTTTCCAAGCCTACTCTAACTCTATCTCTCCAGGTCTGCTCCTTTTGCTTCTTTTCTCCTTTGAATGATTGTCCAGGTGTTGCTCATGTCTTCTCCTTTGCCATCAATGAAAATATTTCCAACAGTCTCCCCATTTGGTATTGATGGAAATACTCCAATGCTTCCTCTAGGACTTCCTCTGCTTGCCTTTTAGAAGACCCTTTCTTTTTTTTCTTGCTTTTCCTCCCCCTTTGACATCAATGGAAAAGGGTTGCACTTTTCCCAGTGTGGTTTCTATCTTTTCATAATACTTTGATCTTGAGGATCAGTTCCATGCACTGCTCCAATGCTCTAGCTCTTTTGTGACAATTTATTGACTGCTCTCCCCCAGGAATGATGCTTTCTTTTCTGATCTCCCCCTGGAATGATGCTTTCTTTTCATGTCAGAGAGTAACATCTGCAAATACTACCCCTAGTTTGTCTCTTAGATATTCGAATGGCTCTTTAGCAAGAGGTTTTGTGAATATGTCTGCTATTTTTTCCTTTGTTGGTACGTATTCCAACTTCACCAATTTATGTGCTACTTGTTCTCTGAGGAAGTGGTACTTTATTGGGATGTGCTTTGTTTTTGAATGAAGTACAAGCTTTTTTGATATACTTATTGCACTTGTATTGTCACATTTGATAGAAATAGGTTCATCAATGCTTACCTTCATGTCTTGGAGAGTTTGTTTCATCCACATTACTTGTGTGCAACATGTTGCTGCTACTATGTATTCTGCTTCTGTTGTAGATAGAGAGATAGAAGTTTGCTTCTTGCTTGGCCATGCCACCAGACTTTTTCCCAAATAAAATGTACCTCCACTTGTGCTTTTCTTGTCATCCATGCAGCTGGCCCAATCTGCATCTGTATATGCTGTCAAAGTGAAGCTTTTGCTTTTTGGATACCATAGCCCATAATGTGTAGTTCCTTGTAGACATCTGAATATTCTCTTGATTGCTAGTAAGTGATTTTGTTTTGGTGCTGCTTGATATGTTGCCACAAGTCCTACTACCAACATAATGTTTGGTCTAGAAGTTGTTACGTATAGCAGACTTCCTATCATGGATCTGTAAAGTTTTTGATCTACATCTGTTGATCCATCATTAGCACATAGTTTGCATCCAGTGATCATGGGAGTTGACACAGGTTTGAAATATTCCATTTGAAACCTTTTCAACATTTCTCTTAAGTATTTTTCTTGAGAAATGAATATTCTTGTGTTCTTTTGTTGAATTTGAAGTCCTAAATAGAAGGTGAGCTCTCCAATCATTGACATCTTAAATTCTGATTTCATTTCTTCAGAAAATCCTTTTGCTAACTCATCTTTGTTGCTTCCAAACATGATGTCATCTACATACACTACTACAATTAAGCATTCATTTTCATTAGCCTTTATGTACAAATTGTTGTCTACTCCTCCTCTCTTGAACCCTTGTTTTTGCAATTATTTGTCCAGCCTTGAATACCATGCTCGATGAGATTGTTTCAGACCATATAAGGCTTTCTTTAATCTGCACACATAGTCATGTTTATCTGTTAATGATAATCCTTCAGGTTGTTCCATGTAGAATTCTTCCTCTAGATCTCCATTTAGGAAGGCAGACTTCACATCCATTTGATATACCTTGAAATCATGATAACATGCAAAGGCCAAAAACATTCTGATTGCTTCCATTCTGGCTATAGGGGAAAAGGTTTCATCATAATCAAGACCTTCAATTTGTGAATATCCCTTGCATACAAGTCTGGCTTTATTTCTGATTACCTACCCTTGTTCATTCATCTTATTCTTGAATATCCATTTTGTGCCAATGAAATTTTTCCCAGTGGGTCTTGGAATTAATTCCCAGGTATTGTTCTTCTCAATTTGGTCCAGCTCTTCATTCATAGAATTTACCCAGTTTTTGTCTTTGCTGGCTTCTTCGAACTTCTTTGGCTCTATTTGAGATAGCATGGCTAGGTATACTTCTTTTGTCTGTTCAGCAAGTTGTTTTCTTGTCTGGAATCCCACACTCTTTTCCCCAATGATTTGATCTTCTGGATGATTCTTTTGAGTGTGTCTTAAGGGACCTTTTGAGTTTAATTCAGTATCTTTTGTTGTCTTGCTCAGTTCATCATTATCTTGGTTCTCTTCTTCATGATCTTCTGGAGGATTGCTGCATCTTATACTTCTTGTTCTGTTTAGTAGATCTTCATCAAATATTACATCAATGCTTTCCAAAATTTTGTGTAGTGTTTTGTTGTAGCACCTATAACCCTTACTCTTGGATGCATATCCTAAAAATATTCCTTCATCAGCTCTTGCATCAAACTTCCCCAGTTTTTCATCATTATTTTTTATGAAACACTTGCTTCCAAGGACTCTAAAGTGCTTGATTGATGCTGGTTTACCATGCCATAATTCATAAGGAGTCTTGTCATAGTTTGGTCTTAAATGAGCTTCGTTAAGAATGTGAACAGTTGTGTGTACTGCTTCTGCCTAGAAGGTTTGGGGAATGTTACTTTCTTGCATCATTGCTCTAACAATCTATTGTACTGACCTGTTTTGTCTCTCTGCCACTCCATTCCGTTGAGGTGCACCAACAATTGTAAACTATTGTTTTATCCCATGTTCATTGCATAGGTCTACAAAATCATAGTCCGTGAATTCACCTCCTCTGTCTGATCTGATGCACTTTAGCTTGCATCCTGTTTGATTTTCTTCCAATGCCTTGAATATTTTGAATTTCTCAAGTGCTTCAGATTTATATTTGAGAAATTCTACCCATGTCAATTTGGTAAAGTAATCTATTATCAGCATGAAATAAGATTCTCCACTTGGTGCTTTAGTTCTTGAAGGTCCACACAGGTCCATGTGAACAAGCTAAAGAGGTCTACTTGTAGATAGTTTCTCTTTGGTCTTGAAAGATGTGCGGGTATGCGTGCCTAGTTGGCATGATTTACATATGGTATTTGAAGGCTTCTTTATGACTGGCATATCTCTAACTGCGTTCTTCTTGCTCAGACTTATGATGTGGTCAAAGTTTAGGTGTCCCAATATTCTATGCCATAACCATGATTCATCAAGTTTGCTTAGGTGACATGCTTCATCCTCTTCTTTCACTATATAGACATTACTTTCTATTCAAACACCTTTGATCAAGGACTTTCCGGTGGTGCTTGATCTTACTTCACAATATTGGGCTCTAAAAATGACTTCACAACCTTTATCACACATTTGACTGACACTTAGCAGATTTTCTTTCAGGCCATCCACAAATAGTACATCTTGGGCCTTTCCTCTTCCATTATCCAGACTGACTGAGCCTTTTCCTTTGATTTTCCCTACTTTATCATTGCCGAATATTACATTCACAGATTTCTTTTCATCAAAGGTTACAAACTTGCTTCGATCTCCAATCATATGCTTTGAGCATCCATTGTCCAAATACCATTGGTTTTTCTGGTCTTGAGCTATTAGAGCCAGGTCACACATATTCAACTTCTTTTTCCACTACATGCATCCTTTCATTTGGTACCTTTCCTAAGAGGATGGATCACATTCTATGAGAGGAAATTTGTGATGCTTGGGCCCGATTTGATGGCAGTCAAAGCATTTGATTATGTTTATGAATGAATTATGTACACGAGTGAATTATCCATTGTTCATCCATATCCTTGAGTTTCCATACATCGACCTTTTTCCATTCGTTCTGCACTCCTTGGCTTTATGGCCTAATTCCTTACAATAAAAACAATTAACGTACCTGATGAAGGGTTGTCTTCTCCATTTGTTTGCTTGAGGTAGTATTTTCACTTTTTGCATCCTTTTCTGGTTGGAATCGATTCTTCTTTTATGACAGTATGCAGCAATATGTCCCAGTTTGTGGTAGGCATAACAAGTGACATTTTTCATGGGGGGAAGAATCTCCTTTGATAGCTTCCAAATTTTATATATTCGGGAGTATATGAGCCTTTTTCAGTTGACTATTTATTTATTTCGTTCTTTGTCATTTGAGGTTCCTTCTTGTTTCTGTTTACTTCATTGCAGGCTTCTATTTTTGTAGGAACCTTCTGAGCTGCTTCATTATCCTTAACAGCTTTTACAAAAATGATATTCCTGTTATCTTTTTCTTTACTTGTTTCTCCTTCATAGCCTATCCCAGTTTTTATCAGAGGAGATCTTTGAGCATCTAGTATTTTATTCAACTTATCAGAGCTTGTCATTTGAGGAGTGTTTATTGAAAATTTCCTTTGGGAGTTTTCTAATTTCCTTCTTAAGCATACTACTTCTTCTTCCAATTTATCTTGCTTCTGAATTTTATTCTCAATTTGCTTAAGTAGAGTGTCTTCTACCTTATTGGCTTCTTAAAGCTCTAATTTCAACTGAATGAGGTCTTCTGAATTTTGTTCTTCTCTTACATATTTGAGGAGAACGTATTTCTGTTTTCTGCACTTTAGTTTAAGTCTATCTATTTCCTCCAGGGCACTTCTTAGCTCCCCCTCAAGATCAACTTCACCTTCTTCCTCATCTTCTAGAAGGAATCCTTCAAGCTCTTCCTTGGCCATCAATACAAATTCAGAGGTTCCCTCTTCATTGGAGGATTCATCTGAGCTTTCAGATGCACTGTTGTCTTGCTGAGCATAAAATGATTTTCTATTGAATCTTTTCCCTTTTTGCTAGTTATTTGTTTTGGTTTTCTCTGTTTCTTGAGTGTGATTCTTTGTTTTCTTATGAGGACACTTAGAAGCATAGTGCCCAACTCTTCCACAGTTAAAGCATTGAAATGGAATTTTACCTTTATATTTGCCTAAGCCTCTATCCAATTTTTTGACAAATTTGGCCTCTTCTTCATCAGAGCAAGAGCATATATCTTCTTTTTCTTCTTTGTTCTTTTCTATCTTAAAGGTTGCCTCCCTCATATTTGACTTCCTCTGTGGAAGTCTCATCTCATAGGCTATTAGGTTTCCAAGTAATTGGTTCATGGTCAGAGTTTCCCAATCAGTTGTTTCTTCTATGGCAGAAACCTTGGGGTTAAAGCTGGATGGTAAAGATCTTAGAATATTTTGAACAATTACACATTATTTTATGGTTTCTCCTAGAGCTTTCATGTTATTCACAATTTTTGCAACCCTTAAGAAGAAGTTGGCAATGTCTTCATCATCATTCATTTTTATATTTTCAAACTGAGCTCTATAGACTTGTAGTTTGGCTATCTTCACCTTTTTGTCTCCCTCATGGATGATTTCTAATGTATCCCATATTTCTTTGGCAGTCTTGTTGTGCATTACTTTGATAAATTATGCCTCACACAGTCCACTTAAGAGAGCATTCATGGATTTTTCATTAGCTACAAAATCTAGTTTGGCATCTTTCTCTGAGTCAGACTCCTTTGGGGCATATCCCAATTCCACAGCAACCCAAAATTCTATTCCTAAAGACATTATGTACGTCCTCATTCTTATTTTCCAGAAGGCATAATTTGTATCGATGAAAAAAGGAGCTTTATTAGTTGAGCATCCTTCTAGACTAGCCATCCTGGGGACCTAAGATCTCCTTCCAGTTGTTAAACTGATACAGAAGGAACTGGCTCTGATACCAATTGTTAAACCCTTGGTTAAACTGAGGGGGGGGGGACGGTGAATCATTTTAATTCAATCATGTTCTTAATAAACTTTCTTTTATGCTAATTCACATCCTCATTTTGTGATCAACTTAATATACAATGGAACAACAATCTTAATAAGTGAGCAACAAGTATTAAGCATAATAAATACTGAGTATCAACACATAATCATCATGCATATAGACCATAGATATAAGTGGAAACCCATAAGGGAGAAAACCACATCTTATTATTGTTGTGATGCAAAGGCAAGCTCCAACTCCCTCTCACCACTGATTTTCTGTAGGCTCCAACCTACAGGAGGCTACAACCTCAGTTCTGCAAGCTACAATTTTCAAGGAAGCTCCAACTCCCATCTAATTTCTGCAGGCTACAACCTACAGGAGGCTCCTACCTCAGCCAGCTACAACTGACATCTATCAAGCTACAACTTGATATGGAAGAACCAACTTCCTCACTCTTTCATAAACAACACATGCTGATTTACTTGGATAACAGTTCTGTTCTGTTCCTTCTTCACCATGGTTCCATTGACCCACAGTTTCATTCTCTCGGTTCCATATGAGCGCAATTTCAATTCTACCTTCGCTGCTTACTTATCTTCATCCACGCTGTTGTCTATCCATCGAACCCATTCATCGATCCTTCCAAATTTGATGCGCCCAATGCCAAACTTGAATTGAAACCCAAGTTTAGTTCCCCATTTCACTGTGTGGATATTCATAGTGCTGATAGGTGCGCCCTCTCCAGTATACGCAAATATCTATTTCATTCAACATGAAATCAACATTAATTAACATCGATGCTTTCCCCCAATTAGGAACTACACCCTTAATGGACCATTAATACAACCAAATTCGATATAACCAATGGCTGAATTAACTTCCTCAATATGATCGATCCTTCAGTAATTGATCTTTCTCAAATTTATATCAATTCCCTATTTCACAAAGAGTCATTATTTCAGCCTTTAACACAAAGTTTCCCACTTGCTCATAGAACTCAAATATTACTCATACATAATACTTCACATAGAATTTAGAAACAAATTCCTCATCAATACATACAAATGAAATCAATTACAAAATCCCTCTTAGTCTTGGCCAGATATTCATGTCAATGGCCCTGTTTTACAATTGGCCGTAGGCTTGACAAACAAAACTCTGGTTGTCCTATTCTACTCCTGTCTGCAGATCTGCTACTTCTGCTTCTTTGCTCCTTTGCTCCTTTGAATGATTGTCCAGGTGTTTCTCATGTATTCTCCTTTGCCATCAATGACATTATTTCCAACATTATGTACCTTGGATATAAAATTGTTATTACATACAAGATATACTGAAATCCTTTGCACTTTATTCACATCAAGATCCTTGATTTAGGGTACCACCTTATAATGTGTTATGAAACCAGCTCCAAAAATAGAAGAAAAGAGAGATCAACGCCTTAGAAATAAGCCACTTCGAGGGGGAAACCTTCTTTACATTAGATAAATGAACAATTATTGGATGATACAAATGAAAAAACCTCCTTCTATATATAGGAGTCCATGAGGTCACAATATAATCCTAGCCGACCTAACAATAATAATGTAAGGGAACAATAATAACAATATTGGGGTTACAGGGGTATAACAATAACAATAAGGGGGCTACACTAACAACAATAAGGGACTACACTAGTAATATAGGGACCTAACATGCCCCTCTCCTTTAAAAAAGTTTTTTCCTCAATGCTTGAATAGCTCTAGGTGCTTCTGTATAAAATTATCATCCTCCCATGTAGAATCTTCAGTGGGCAAGTTCTTCCACTTGATGAGATACTCTAAAATTGATCAATTTCGTAGCTTTCGAGTTCTTGTTTCCATGACTGCTTTAGGTTCCAATATTATTTTTCCTCCCTCATCAAGTTCTGGAAATATTGTTTGAACTGGAAGTTTTTCAACTATAACCTTATTTAAGCATGAAACATGGAAAACTGGATGCACTTGTGAAGAAGCAGGAAGTTCCAATTTGTATGCCATAGTACAAATATTTTTTAACACCTTGTAAGGACCATAGTACTTTGGCGATAATTTATTATCCTTCTTAGCTTTCTTGAGGGGCATTTTTTTGTATGGTTGTAGTAGTAAAAATACCCAGTCTCCTACATCAAAACTTCTCTCGCTGTGATGTTGATCTTCTTATTGTTTCATTCGGTTTTGTGCCAAATTTAGGTTATCCTTTAAGAGTTGGAGAACTTATTTTTGTTGCTCGATGTGATCTTCCACTGCTTGAACCTTATAATTTTCTCTTAAAGATGATGTGATGGATGGTGAATGACATCCATAAAGTGCCATAAATGGGGTCATTTTTTCCGTAGTATGGAAGGAGGTGTTATACCACCATTCATCGAGATTTAACCACTTGACCCATTGTGTTTGTTTATCAGATACAAAACAATGAAGATATCGTTCCAAACATTTATTCACTATCTCAGTTTGACCATCAGATTGAGGATGATAAGATGAGCTATGAGCTAGTTGAGTGCCCAAACAAGAAAATATTTCCGTCCAAAAATTTCGAGTAAAAATGTGATCTCTGTCGCTTACAATCATCTTTGGGTTTCCATGTAGCTTTTGAATTATTTCCATAAATGGTAGCAAATGTACTTGCTTTAAATGGATGAGATAATGCACAAAAGTGTGCACACTTGGTAAGTCTATCAACTACCACCGTGATGACATTCTTTCCTTTGGACTTAGGTAAACCTGTGATAAAATCCATTGAAATATCCTCCCAACGTTGAATTGGAATGGATAAAGGTTGTAAAAGACCCAGGGTCTTAATTGTCTCAACTTTATTTTTCTGGAAAACCAAAAATTCCACCACAAACTTTTGAATATCATATTTAAGGCCATCCCAAAAAATTCTTTCTTTACCCTGTGGTAAGTTTTTAAAAATCTCAAGTGTCCTCCTAAAGGAGAAGTGTGCAATTCCAAAAGAATAATTTGTTTTAGTTGGGAATTCTTACAGAGATATAATTGATCTTTATACCATAAGGAATCATTTCTCCAACTAAATGTATCAAATGTACTAGGATCTTGCTGCAACTTTTGAATGAATGTCCACACTTATTCATCCTTATTCCATTCATCCCTTGCTTTGGTTATCCAATCTGGTTGGAAAATAGAAATGGCACAAAGCAATGCTTCCACCTCTTCATTCTTTCTTGAGAGTGCATCTAAAACAACATTTAACTTCCCTTTTTTGTAAATGATATCAAAGTCATAACCAAACATATTTGTGACCCATTTTTTCTGCTCTTATGAATATAGTCGTTGTTACAAAAAGTTTTTAAGACTGTCATGATCAATTTTTACCTTGACGTGTCTTCCCATTAGGTAAGGTTGCCATTTATTTAGTGCATGTAGTATTTCTAACATTTCCTTCTCATAAATAGCTTTCTGTAAATAATTTCCTTTGATTGGATGAATTTCAAAAGAAATGGGTCTTCCTTCTTGCATTGAAACAACACCAATTCCATTTCCTGAGGCATCACATTCCACAATAAAGGTTTTTGTGAAGTCTGGCATAGCTAAGACCAGTGCTAGACACATTGCCTCTTTAAGATGTTCAAAGGCCTTAGTTGCTTCGAGAGTCCATGAAAATGCATCTTTATTCAATAATGTTGTTATAGGTGCTGCTATTCTCCCATAATTCTTAAAAAAATTGCGATAATACCCTGTTAACCCAAGAAATCCTCGCAACTACTTTATTGTTGTGGGGACTTTCCATTCCTTAAAGGCTTTAATTTTGTTAGGGTCTACCTTAACAACCTCACGAGATACAATATGACCCAGATATTCCACCTCTTGTACTCCAAAGAAACATTTGGATTTTTTTCATATAATCTTTTCTCTCCAATAGTTTGAGCACCCCCGTCAACATGTTGAACATGATCCTTCCAAGATCTAATGTAGATTAGTATCTCATCAAAAAATATTAGCACAAATTTTCTAAGGATGGGTTTAAAAATGGAATTCATAAACCCTTGAAATGTCGAAGGTGCAACGGTAAGGCCAAAAGGCATGACCAAAATTTCATAATGACCCTCATGAGTTCAAAATGCTATTTTTAGAATATCTTTAGTATTCATTCTAATTTGATGATATCCTGAATGAAGATCCAACTTGGTAAAATAAATTTCTCCATGTAATTCAGCCAATAATTCATCAATCACAGGAATGGGAAAATTATCTTTAATAGTGACCTTATTGAGCTCCCTATAATCTAGACACATGTGCCATGATCCAGCCTCCTTGTGCACCAATACTACTGGATCAGAGAAATAACTTTGACTAGGTTGAATTATACCAGCCTCTAACATTTTTGCAATCATATGTTCAAATTCACTCTTTTTGAAATAAGGATATCTATAAGGCATGATGTTTGGAGGAACACTTCTTGGAATCAAATGAATAGCATGATCATGATAACAAATAGGTGGGATTCCTTCAGGAGTTTCAAACACCTTGAACCATTGTCCAAGACTTGTTGGAGATCTGCAGAAATAGATGATTTTGATGTTGGAACTTCTAGTGAGCATAATTGTGCAATTACGCCTCATTGTTATTTATTTAGAATCTTTGTCATGACATTAGAGCTTATTATCTTTCCCGGCTTCCCCGCAATACCCCATAATTCGCCTTCCTTTCCTTCTGAAAAAAAATTCAAGAAAAGTTCTTGAAAATTAAATGCTACCATCCCCAAAGATTGTAACCATTGTACTCCTAGTACAACATCAACACCTACCATTTAAATGGAAAGCATTGGACTATTCAATACATATTCCCCCATGGTTAGCTTGATATTATGGCATTTTCCAGAGCAATTTATAGTTCCTCCATTTGCAACCATCACTTGACATTCTGGTGCCCGAATCAATCAACACTATTACCTTTTTCTTCTTGATATGTCCTTATATCTTGAGAGTTTGAGTAGTGGTAATTCCTGTCAATGCATTACACGATATGGTCAGACTCATTTCTTCTTCTTCTAGGATTGGTTCCTAGTGTATATCCTCTTATTTTGAAGTTTCTTCATTTTATTCATCCTCTTCACAATCTATGTAAAATAATTTCTTCTCAGCACACTTATGACCTTTAGTGTATTTTCTATCACAACTGTAGCAAAGCCATTTTTCTCTTTTTTCTTCCAATTGTTGTGGTGTCAACCTTGTAGGTTGTGGAAGTCTAGGAGTAGCAACACTTCCATATTTATAGATGTGATTGGTAGGCTTCCTTGTCACCAATTTTACATTCAATTTTTCTTTCCAACTTGAATGCCTTCTCCAATGAATCAGGTTCCCAAATGTGAACCTCATGTTGGATGTTATGCTTTAAATTCCCTATGAAGACATCAATCTGGTGTTCCTCTGGAATATCAATTACCCTTATATTCAATTTTTGGAAGTCCTCAATGTGCTCCACCACTGAACCCTTTTGTTTGAGATTTATCAATTGGCTAAAAAACGTGTTTCTCTTTGTATCCTCATAATGTGCTATCATTTCGTCCATAAAAATTGACCAAGTGACAAGTTTTTTATGGGTGAAAAGCCATCGATACCATACAAATGTATTTTGTTCTAAATATAAAGTTGCAATGCGTACCTTTTGTGTGCTTTGCACATTATTGAGATCAAAATATTTCTCCATCTGTAGTATCCAGGTTACGGGATCCTTGCCATCAAACTTCCTCATATCGATATTTGGAATATGGCGGGTCTTCCCTCCAACATTAGAGTTTATGAAATCACAATTAAAATTAAATTTTTTCTCATCATGAGTCTCCTCTACTATATTTTCGCCATTAGCAAACATTTCTTGTATCAACTTTGTTAAATATTCCATGTCTGATTTTAGATCATTTTTCATGTTTTCCATTTTTTCATCGATATTAGCTTCCATGTCATCCATCTTAGCTTCCACGTCTTTCTTCAAAACTTCCATTTCATTTTTTGTTGCTCTTTGCGAGAGCGAAATTTAGTGCACTTGCTCTTGTAATTTTGATATGTCATGTTGAATTTCTTCGTCTTCATGAGTCATAATAGAGCCTTCTGAAGGCATAATGGGTGTTGAATTCTTTTTAGGGGGAATTTTAGAACCCAATATAATATTCCCTTGGAATCAATTAAAACTGATTCTTCAAATAAGACTTATGCAATCCGGAAAAAAAATACACACATTTTTCTTGCTTTTGAGGAGCTTGATATTGAAACTGAATTATTTCAGTGATTTAGGATCTTCAATATCTAAAATTTGACCTTGTAGTAACCCTCTGAACCTTATTTTGAATTCCACGGGTCTGAACTGATTTGGATTCTTCAAGGCAAATATATTCCCAATCTCCCACAATGACCTAATTATGGATGGGTTTAGTAGAGCAAACTTGTACGGTGTGTCACGTGTCACTGTTTCCTCCTTCGGATCTCAAAATTAAACAAATAAAACTACAGTCTGTTTACTTGTGGCCAATTTTTACAAAATTCCAATCTGATGCTCAAAGAGAGAGTTATGATGATTTTCCCACGGTTGCCTCTTTGAGATGAAATTCGGGAGCCTGAAAAAACCCTAACTTCCACAAATCATATCTTCGAAAATATTGTGAACCAAGATCTGAAATGTTTATAGGAAGTTCCTGAGGATTTCAGCTTCACTCAATAAAAATTTCAGTTTTTGAACCTTCGCAGAAATTAAGTTATGGCACAAATTCCACGATGACCTGTTTTAGGTGAAATTTGGGAGCTTGAAAAAACCCTAACTTACATAGATCATATCTCCGAAAATATTGCGAAAAAAGATCTAAATTTTTTACAGGAAGTTCCTCCGGATTTCAGCTTCGTTCTGTAACAATTTTAGCTTCTCAACCTTCGTAGAAAGAAAGTTATATTGAAAATTTCACGATTACCTGTTTGGAGCAGCAAAACCCTAGAATCCAAAGCTCTGATACCAAATGTTATGAAACCAACTCCAAAAATATAAGAAAAGAGAGATCAATGCCTTATAAATAAGACAATTTGAGGGGGAAAACTCCTTTACATTACATAAATGAACAATTCTTGGATGATGCAAATGAAAAAAACTCCTTCTATATATAGAAGTCCATGGGGTCACAATATAATCCTAACCGACCTAACAATAATAATGTAAGGGCACAATAATAACAATATTGGGGTTACAGGGGTACAATAATAACAATAAAGGGGCTACAGGAACAACAATAAGGGACTACACTAGTAATATAGGGACCTAACATAATGATCCTTTTATGGAAGGAATCTACTCTTGTTCACTTGCCCTTTTTAGGGGGAAACCTCCTAATGAGCTGAGCTCCAAATACCTTCCACCCACCTCATAAGGAGAATTCAATCCTCACTTGTCATCAATCAGTATAATCATAATCATAACAACCTCGTACCTACCTAGTTGACCTTCTTTAACGAGGATCCATTATATTTATACAATACTAACTACCATATTGGGCCTTAATTAATAATATAATGGACCTAGTCCACCTTACATTGAATGAATTGCATTATTGTGGGCTCATCAAATCCCCATTATAAACCTATGGAGGATTCCAACAATCCACCCCCTTTACAAAAGCGTTGCCTTCAATTCTTGTGGTGAGGAGGTAAAATCATAAGCTAGGGTCCCATGGATGAGCATTCACTACAATGTTGAAGTAAGCCAAAGAAACAAGTTCGCATGTACAAGTTCTAATCATCATGCAATAATGGAATATGCCCAATACGTAATTAAAATGAAATAATATAACAATTAGGGTTAGTTTGCACAAACCCCTAGGAACACTCACGAGAAAACATAAATACACTTGAATATCATTAGGTTTTGGAGGTGTGTTGGACTATTTGGATTGTGGAGTGTTTTCTTTCCATAAGTAGTATTTGATGGTGTTTCCCCACCTTAAGGTTTCTTCTCTTTATATTCTTGTGTTTTTTGGTGAATGTCTGGATATATTTGGAGTTCAGGAGTTTATTTTTGAAGTTTTCTAGTTTATTATCTCTTAGATATATCAAGGTTAACTATAGGATCCTACCTAGGGGTGCAATGAGTGGGGGGTGAGAGGGTGAAGGGAGGATCCCAAAATGAAGACCAAAAATCTTGTTAGACAACTATGAAATTCCTTCATCTACTTTGAACCACTTTTGGGTGGAGAATTTAATGGGTCAATACTCAATGTTACAAGTAAAACCAACATATTACACCTAAATGGCTTGACTCTGCCAATTGGTTGCCAACTAGACCATTTTTTAAAGTTTTTGGACAATATATTTTCTTTCTAGGCTTCCCCTCAGGAGCTTTGGTAGATGATCATGCAAAGAGTGGAAAATTATATTTATAAATTGATTACTAATCCACTTATGTTGACCACCTAATTTAGGGTTTGTACTAAGGTTCTAAAGGCTCCGTATGTTTACTACATCCTCTTGTTGGGTCCCTTCTAAAGTAGCCTAAAAAAACCATGGGAAAGCTCTTTGAAATTTTCTTTGGTAGAAACCATTAACCAGTAAAAGTGGAAAAATATTTAGAGCTAGACCTATAAATTTAATCATCATTAACTTCATCATTTACAATACAATATATAAAATCACATGTCATCAAAAAATCTATTGAATCAGATTAGATTACAATATTCTTTCATTAATGGGAATTAGAAACCATGGGTTGAAAAACCATGTGACAAAAACCATAAAGAAATTGATACAAAAAAATGTGTAAATTTTTTCTAGGGGATTCCAAGGCTTTAAACACCAAATAGGTTTGGTTACTACCCCCTTCTCTATGCTTGATGGATACAAATTGTGCATGGGACTAGTCGTGCAAAAAAATTAACACATACCCAACATTCTCCCACTTGTTTTTTTCTTTGCATACAAAGGGCCCTAGGATTACATGATCAATGATCTAAGGTAGAAATGCCCATTGTTTCTCAACACCAAGAAAACTTCTCAATGCTCACTGACTTTGTTAATGAATTTGCAATATTCCTCAGAGTTTCCACTTTCACCAAAAACACATTCTTGTCTTCAACCATGTCTCTCACAAAATGATAAGAACATCAATATCCTTTTTCTTGGAATGATAAATTGAATTCTTTACTAGAAATATTACACTTTGAATATAAAAATTTAACCTTACAACTTGATGTACAAACCCAATACCTAAACCTAATATTTGTAACCATATCACTTCTTTACTTGCATGAGTGGTTTCCATACATTCAACTTTTGTGCTTGAGAGTGAAATGGTAGGATCCCTCTCAATCATTCGACTAATTTATTTTCCAAATCAATAGAAAACATAACCACTTGTAGATTTTCTATGATTCAAATCTCTAATCACTAGTCTGTGTCAATAAAGCCATGTATGTCCAATACTTTTTCTACTCTAGGTCTTCCTTGGTATCAAATTCCATAATCTCTAGTGCCTTGTAAATACCTAGAAGCCATATTTACAACTACCAAATTTTCCTTCCTTGGTTTTAACATATACTTGTTTAGAACTCCCACTATGAGTGTAATGTCCAATTTAGTACAAACTATTGCATACATCAAATCAACAATGACATTGGCATAGGGAACACATGACATGTCCTCTTCCTCTTCCCATGTCTCGAGACACTGATCTATATATAACTTTAAACCTACAAGAATAGGTACCTTGAACGATTTACATCCATGCATATTAAACCTATACAACATTGTTTAAACATATTTCCTTTGATTCAACAAGAGTTTCTTGTTTTCCCAATATCTTTTAATTTTCCGTGCCCAAAATAAAATTTGTAGCACAATACCTTTCATGTCAAATTTAGAGGACAACTAAGTTTTGACATCCTCGATGATTTACTTGTTGTTTTCAATCAACAACATATCATCTACGTACAAGACCACACAAATAAAATGATCTCCAATCAATTTGAAGTACAAATAGTGATTAATTTTTCTCCTTGTGAAACCATATATATTTTTTAAAACTAGAAAGAGTATTTATATTACATAAATCCACTATTCGCTTGTGGAAAATACATAAGGAATTGCATAGAAACTTCTTCAAAATTTCTATCATTTTTATCTTATCCAAGAGATATGCCAAAATTTCCTGAGGAGCATACTGCTGATTGACAAAAATGGGGTTTATTTAGGTGTATACATTACAACATTTCCCAGCATAATACAACATTTGAAAAACATAAAACTGTTGGTTGATAGTAAATTCCTTGATGACTATGAATTTGTTGAAGTCTCTGGGAGGCTCCATTCAGGGATAATTGATGGCCTAATTTGGCCATCGATGCACAATTATCCTACTTTTAATTTGCATCCATCATTAGTGAGCTTGACTTATTATTTGTTATTGTCCCATAATACATGAAAGTATGTTATTGATGGAATGTATTTTACCATTTTTTGTGCTCTTTGCATGATATTTTCTGGATTTTTTTCCTTTGACGTTGAGTCCTTAACTAAATGTTGCAAAATAAGGAAGGAGTCTCCTACGTTTGTGAGCTCTTTCAATTGATTTTCTTTGTCAATCAAGAGGCCTTGATAAATACCATGATTCTTTGCTTGATTATTTTTCATATGACCAAGTCCCCATGAGTACCTGAACACTTTGTCATCCTTAGGGCCATAAAGATACCCTACCCTCCTACCACTTCTGGATTTCGTTTAGATGCCCCATAAAATAGAGAATCCATCCTTGTTTTCTATTTTTAAAGGTTTATAATTCTACATATGCCATTCTAACCTTCTATCATTCTCCTTTCTTTTTCGCATTCCAACTAGTAATTTGTGGGCGATAATTTATACCTACCAACTTCACTGAGCCATACTTGCTCCGACAGATCCGAATATTTCATAGGGGAGTATAATCCTACTTTTGAGCTTCAAAATCAACACATGATGATAATGCTTTAATTACAATGCTTTAGGGAGGAGTAAGTTTGTTATTAAAGATTGCATTGTTCCTAGCAAGGAAAAATTTCTAGCATGTAAATTTGGGAAGGGCTTCCTAATACATTTTGAGAAGAGGTTTCCATATAAGATTGCCTTTGTAATTTTTTTCCCAAGAGGAGAACAATTATTGCAGAGAAAATGGCCATTTGACCTTGATGTGGAGAGGAGATGTTGCCTGCAACCATACCCTTTTTGTATACTCATATTCCAAAAAAATATGAGAGATATCATCCACTTGCTTCTTGTAGAGAGAGCATCTTGAGAGGAAATGGATGCTTCTCTTTCTAAGGTTATCAATTATCAATATTTTCTTATGTGCAAGGAGCCAACTGAAGGAATTCACTTTTGGATTAGCATTTATCTTCTTATTTTTTTTCCTAAACGCTGAGCTTTGGAGGAACACTGGATTGAAAGAGAAAATCTGCATAGCCTTTCTTGACTATATAATCTAAAGCATTCTAATCGATTGATCTTCATCCTTATTTCTCCAAGGCACACAAGTTATTAGTCGTTCACAGAGCTTGGCAGCCAAGTGATAGATATTATGCAGAACATTCTTTAAGTTCCAATTCATACAATTTCCATCTTCATCCCAATTGGATATGTCAGGAAATGTAAAATTACATTGAGCACAAAAGTATTCTGGGAGGGGAAGCAATTTAGGAAATTGTTCAATAGGCCATTGGTCCATAAACTTATCAATCCATAGATTAATATTATTACCATTTCCTGGATTCCAATACAACCCTAAGTGGATGAGGGGGGATTGTGAAACAAAAAATTTCTCAGATCGAGAAACATCCTTTCATTATCTGGATGGACTCCATGCATTGAGCTCTTTCTCCTTGAGCATATTTTTCCTTCAATACTTCTTTCCACTGTCTTCTTCTTGGGTGACAAATATCCAAACTAGTTTTGCTCCTATTTCCTTATTAATTAGAAATGGATCCCATATTCCCAAACCCCCATGATTTTTATGGGCCTTCGCCAGATCTCATTTAATCAAATGGAATTTTTTGGAGCTTGGCTTATCACCTTCTTCTAGGAATTTGCGAGTTTCTTTTGTTAAAGCTGAAATGATTCTCTGTGGAGAAAGGAGAGTTGAGAATTGGTATAAAGGTAGAACAGAGAGAACTTCCTTCATAAGAATAACATGCAAAACAAGGTTGATCCATCGAGCTCCCTACGAGGCAAATTTACCTTTAAATTTTGCTAGGACTCCTTCCCATGATTTATATGAATGCGATTTCAGGAATATTGGAATTCCTATACATTTTAATTCCTTCCATATTTCAACTGCTTGAAAACCTAAAATTCTTCCAATTTGTCTTTGCTTCCTTAATGATACATTCCATGTATAAATTTGAGATTTCCCTAATTTTGTTTGGCCTCTAAAGGCTTCAAGAAAGGAATCCATTTTTTTAAAACCTTATAGTTATTATTTTGGAGGCATCATAAAATTATGAGTGATTGATGCTTTTAATACCTTTGACAAATCTAATTCTCGGAAGGATCACACATCTCCTTTCATATTCCAGCCTGCAACTAATAGAATATGCCAAGATAATATATAAGAAAGGAGATAGAGGGAAACCTTGGTGAAACCCTTGAGAGACTCAAAAGAAACCAACCGCTCTTCCATTAACCAAAGGGGCGATCCGTGGCACTTTGATACATAATTAATTTGATTGAGTAAATTTAGCATCTGTTGTAGCTCAATCCTGCTATTATAACCCATTTTCCACTCTGATATTGTTTTTATAACCCTATTTCCCACTCTAATGCTGCTATTATAACCCTATTTTCCAGTCCATTAGAGTGAGAGAAACCCAAGTTCAACTTACTTCCATTGTTGGTTGGAATGCTTCCCATTTTCACCTTTTCTTTTACTTATATGAGATTTATCCCATGTTAAAAGGGTGAAATTACTTAATTGAGAAATTTCTCATAACTATTTTACCAAAATATTATAATTATGAGATAATAATTATTTCATAATTGAGGTAATTGAGAAAACACTCATAATTGTGAAAAAAGGTTTCTAGAGTTTGTCATTCCCAAGGAGATCAACTTGACCCACTTGTGTATGAGTCGGCTAGGGGTTCATTATTGTATAAGTTTACTAACTTCTCAAGCCCCTAGGATTCTATATACATTCTCCCAAATGATAAAATTAATCTATATAATCTCACCAAGAGGAAAGGGGGTTAGAGCTAGAATCCACACCATAGCATGAAAACTTTGTTGTATTGGGAAGAGTAGACCATGCTACAGGCTCAAGGAGAGGATCTTCTTTGCTAGAAGGTATAAATTGGTTTTAATTTCATTTTGGATTAATAAATACACGTTCCTTTTCTATGTACATGTTTGAATTCATGCTTGTATATGTTAGTTTTAAGCTGTCAGGCCCTCTGTGGAAAGGCCATTGTTGGCTTGTTTGGTGGTGTTGTGTGTAGGGTATTATTTCATTGCAGGTGGAATGAGACCTTCAAGTGTAAGCATGTTTCCTATGCATCAGACCCAAGAGACTTGATCAATCTACGAGGATACCAGGTTTCATCTTCTGACCTCCGTCTTATTGTGTCCAAGTGTTGAATATATTTGTTTGTTTAACAAAGGATTGAGGTTTAAATATTGATGCTTTCATGATCACACATAAATCTGGGTACATCATTCTATAATCTATTGGGTTAAAAGCAATCAGCTTGCTCTAGTGAAATTTTCCCGTAACACTTGCATAGTTAAAATATCAAAAAAAATTTGCAAGCAAAATCCAGTAAGGGATCAAAATTAAAGGAAAGCTCATTAAATTTGGTAAAGATGGCAAGATGGAAACAAAATATGTAGATGATGCTATGGATTTGGTTTAACTAAATACTTTTTTTTTTAAATGTGAAGCACAATGTTTATAATTCTTCATAAGAAAAAGGATAATTATAGAAAAAAAATTAGTTTTTATAAACATTTTTATGCTCTTAGGATTTTACGCAAAATTTATTTTTATTAAAATTTATTGAATTCAAGGCCCAATCTCCAAGTGTCTATTCCATGATACATATACCATGAGATACCACCAATTACCAGGTCAACAACAATTCACAAGGAATCTCATCAAATAAGAGGCCCAACCAAGGGAGGAGGCCACGAAGCGGCCAATACAGGTGCACAACGCGTCAGATGGTATCGTGTACAATGGAAATTATAAAGTGCGAGTGTGTGAATGTTGGAGATATCCCTTGCATGCATAGTAAGTGTGGAGAGCACTATAAAATGCTAGACAAAGAATACATTTTAAAATATAATATAAACAATGAATGTCGTTCTTCAAAAGTCAATAGATATTCTTGTGAAGTTGGTTGATATTAGAAACGAGTTTCTGGAATGTTTCATGACTCAATAAAGTGAGACCATTCGTGATGTAGTTTCTGGAATGTTTTTTTAATGAGTTCATTCATCCAATAATGATGGCGGATACAGTGATGGAGAGGATATGGATATGGTTTTTTCTAGCCATGGCATGACTCTCATTATTCACCTCCTTCTAATAATGACCAGACTTCCTCAAATACTGGTCATCTGCCTTGAAGTAGCGACCCCGCTCACCAGCCTCCATAGATTAGCTGAGAGGCTGCAGTTGAAGCAGTTATCCATCTCTCTTTATGCATGATATATGTACCATGCTATGTTCTTGTACATAATTTGAAATGTTCTTCATCTATCGTTTATGCGAAGCAATGTATCACTGAATTTATTGAAATATTTATGAATCCCAGAAAATTTAGGAGTTGGGGATGTTTCAACATTTGTATATTTATGGAATTATTTAGTGATTGCTAGCTACGTGGGTAAATAAATGTCATATATATAAAACCTAAGGATTCTTTTGGCCATTTATGGAGCACTTAAACACATTGTTCCATTAGTAGCTTTTGGATGGGTGATTGCAACTCGTTTAGCCCTTTATCCTGCAATACTAATAATTTCAGTCATATTTCTTTTAGGTATGGGTTTGATACTCCTCCAAGAAAGTTGTTAAGAAATATAAAACAATCTAGTGACTCTGGTTAGGACAATGTATATCGTGTAAAGCAAATCCATGGAAAATATGGAGCTAAAAATATTCTAGTTGAAGGCTACCCATTTCGTTTCTTATGGCGACCTGCAACGAGCTTTATGGTTTGGTATACAATATCTAGTGGATATATATTTTAAGACTATACAATATTTTCCTTAAGCCTTATGGTGGATTAAAATAAATGTTCAAAGAGACATATGGGTTCATATTAACTGTTGAAGATCCGTCTCTAAATTTAGGTGTCTTTTGGTAAATTCTTCACAAAGATTTTTGGCTTTTTTAAAGTTTTATTCCTTTTGGTATTCCATGCAAATATTTTGTTCAGTATATTGCCATTGACGATACACCTCAGCCATTAACCATTTTTTATTGCATTCATTTTTTTTGGCATCACTACAATAATATGACTCTCCTAACGCATATAATTTCTGAAGCTCCACATATCGCATTTCTGACTGAAGCCGAGAAAGTTATTATATACATATATATTGGACGAGATATTGGTATAAGAAAATAACACTATAAATAAACGCTATCTCGATTATCCATGTTTAAGGAGTGTTTTAAGAAGCAACATGGCAATGCCTTGGAGTGATGGTTAAGTTACTATTGATGGTGTTCCATACCACCAACATATAAGGTGTCTTTCTAATGGGAATTGTTGGACCATGGAAAATGTATAATTCTTTTCTTTATTTTCTTGATAATTGTTATGTTTTTAGGTAATTTTATCCTTAATTTGTATAGTTAATATAAGATTTTCCGATATAAAAAATGTTATAATTCGGGTAAATCATTGTGTATATCAGCCTAAATGAACGATTGACATTCATCGTGTAGAAATTTGAGTTTTCCACCTCGGTTTTCAGTTTCTTCTTATTTCTCCCATAAAGTTAAATGCCCATTTCCATAGCCATACATTCAACAAGCTGAAAAAATAAATATTTTCTGAAAACACAAATTCTGGAAATTTCACAATGCTGAAATGCAGAAATGAAAACTCAAAAAATAAATCAGCTACACACAGAAATTTTGACAAGCTGATTTTTGGTCAATGTGACCCTGAAAAAACCCCCTACAACTCTCGGGGAAAACCAGTACGAAAGCTCCTTATTTCTGAAAATGCTTTTACAGTGAGACATAATTTATAGCAAAAATTCCAGCAACTTAATAAATGTACTTATCTTGATTTTCGTGCTTCTACCCTGCCTTGGAAAACATGCCAAACAGGGAAAACTCAAAACAGAAAATTTACAGCATTTATTACAACATTGAATGCTGAAATGACTTTCTTGAAATATGTGCCTAGCTGTATGGCCGTATTGTTGTATAGACTGGACAAAATATACAACAGTCTCTCTCCTCGATTTCCATGCCCTTTTCTGCCTTGAAATCTATGCCGAAGCTGCTGTACGGATTTATCAAAATCTGTGCCACCAACCAACAGTCTCTCTCCTCGATTTTCATGCCTAGAATCTGCCCATAAATTGTGCTGAAGCTGCTATATGGTTTTCCTCGAAAACTATGCCTCCTTCCTCGAAAAATATGTCAACCTCCTGCTGTACGGATTTTTTCCTTGGGAACCGTGCCTCTTTGCTGTTGTACAGATTTGTTGAAGTCTCTATCAGCTGCCCTCCTTCTTCTCACTGCTCAGAAATTTCTCCTTTGCTTTCTATCCTCCTCTCTCAATCTACTCATGAAAGAATGAATGACCTTTTCTTTCATTTTCCTCCTTTAACTTAACCCTAAGTGACTTTTGGGGAATCTCTAAATCCAATGGTTGAGATAGCTTTAGATCTAGGGCTGAGATTAAATGTTCATTTAAATCTCACTTTATATTTTTTAATTCACCCCACTTTAATAAAGACCCACTTAGTCATTTATTTCCAAAGTCACTTTTTTCTTTCTAATTTTACATTGATTTTATTAAAGTCACTTTAAAATTAGACTTTAGTAACTTTATCACTTAAAGTCACTTTTAAATTAGATTTGACTTTATAACTTTATAAAGTCACTTTAGAAGAAAAATTAAATTCTTTTGGACACTTTTCCCTAGGCCAAAGATCAAAGTTTTAGGGAACCACCTGTCCTCCGGTAACCAAATTTCAACACTCCCTCTTATTGAGGAAGGTGTTCCTCACCATACCCATCTTGTCTCTGAAGTAGACATGCTTGCCCCATGGTAAGGCTTTAGTAAGAATATTTGCAACCTGCTCATCAGTGGGAATATACTCAAGCTTCATAGCTCCCTTCTGAACATAGTCTCTGATAAACTGATATCTAATGCCGATATGCTTTGACCTGTCATGAAATACTGGATTCTCCGTTAGTTTAATGCAACTCTGATTATCACAATATATCACTTAAGGTGTCAACGACTGACCAAATAAGCCAAACAACATCTTGCGAAGCCATATGGCCTCAAAACTAGCTAGACTGGCTGCCATATACTTTTCTTCCACTGAACTCAATGCTACTGACTGCTGCTTTTGGCTGAACCACGACACCACTGCTGAACCCAACCCAAAACAACACCCTGAAGTACTCTTCTTAATATCAAAAGCATAACCTGCCCAATCAAAATCGGTGTAACCTTCCAATCTCACTCCATCCCCCTACCTATAATCCAGACCATAATCTACTGTCCCCTGCAAGTACCGCAAAATTTGTTTTGCAGCAATCCAGTGCACCCTCCTGGGCTCACACATGAATTGGCTCATCGTGTTGACTGCAAAACATATATCTGGTCTGGTGTTGACCAAATACATCAAGGAACTAATCAATTATCTATACAATGTGGGATCCACCAACTCGAAATTTGAAGCGTGAAGCTTCTTCCAGTTGGTGATCATCGGTGTCGACATGGGTCTATAATCCTCCATGTGGAATCTACCAAGGATATCCACAATATAATTCCCCTGCCTCAGGAAGAAATGCCCCTCCTCCTGCGACACCTCCAAACCCAAAAAGTAATGCATCAAGCCAATGTCCTTCATTTCAAACTCCAATGCAAGATCTCTCTTACAGTGCTTTATGAGTCTCTCTGCACCCATAATGACCAAGTCATCCACATACAACACCAGAATGAGAGGCTCCTCACCTATCACAATAAAGTAAAGGTTCGGATCTGCCTCACTCTTTGTGAAACCCATCTCTTGCAATTATGTATCTATCCTAGAGTACCAAGCTCTGGGAGCTTGCTCCAGGCCATAAAGGGCCTTCTTTAGTCTGCAGACATAGGACTCCTCCCCATGCACCTCAAAGCCCTGTGGTTGCTCAATGTACACCTCCTCCTGTATGAAGCCATTGAGAAATGCAGTCTTCACATCCATCTGGTGGATCTTCCAACCCATCTCTGCTGCTATCGATATAATGGAGCGGATCGAAGTATATCGAGCCACGGGAGTGAAGGTCTCCTCATAATCAACTCCCTCTACTTGGGAGAACCCTCTAGCCACAAACCTCGCTTTGAATTTCTCAATGCTGCCATCTGCAACATGCTTTACCTTGTAAAGCCATCTGGAAGTAACCACAGATTTTCCCTCAGGCCTCGGCACCACCTCCCAAACATCATTCTTCATGATAGAAGAATACTCCTCCTGCATGGCCTCTCTCTAGACCTACTGGCTAGCTGCCTCCTCATAGCTATAAGGCTCAGAGTCAAGGATATTGCCAACCATTTCCATATAGCTACAAAACCTCTCAGGTGGTCTAGTCTCTCTGATCGGCTTCTTAGGCCCAGCAACAGATGTGGCCTCTCTCAAGGTATCCTGAAGCCACTTGGGCTTCCTCTTCCCTGAGCACACTTCTCCCACTGGAGAATGAAACTCCTCCTCCTCCTCATCAGGAGTCTAAACTCCTAACTGCCTGTCTGCTGTCCTCCTGCCTGCACCTAAACCTGTAGATGCTGAAGTACCATGTGAACTTTCCATCGATGGACTCCCTAGTGAAATGCTCTGCGGACTGCTCTGCATGCTGCCTGAAGCACCACCCCTCTGACTCTGTGAGCCACTACTCACTGACGGACCTGACACCGTAATCGATGTACCTCTGGATCCTCCTGATCCCTACCCACTAGATCCCTACGACTGACTCAGCTGCTCCTTAGGGTCTGGCTGATCCAGATACTCTAACTCTCGTGACCTCTTGAAAGCCTTGTCCTTCTTGAACTTCACATCCCACTTGACAACAACTCTCCTATGTGCGGGAATATAAATCCGAAAGGCTTTCGAGGTCTCACTGTAGCCCACAAAGATACCCTTCTCTACGGTGGGCTCTAGTTTTGTCCTCTTCTCCTTGGGTACGTAGGAGTATACAATACACCCAAAGATATGAAGATGACCAACATCAGGCTTCTTCCCAGAAAAATCCTTCTCTGGAGTCACATGCCCCAAGGCATGATGCAGACTCCTGTTTTGCAAATATACAGCGGAGTTGCAGGCCTCTACCCACAAAAACAATGGCAACCCCTGATCATGTAGCATGGCTTTGATAACCCCTTCGATGGATATTTTCTTCCTCTCCGCAACTCCGTTCTACTGGGGGTTGTAAGGAACTATGAACTCCCTCCTAATGCCTACCTCTGCACAGTAATCAACAAAGTCTCTAAGGGTGTACTCACGTCCATTGTCTAACCTCAGGGACTTGATCTTCCGACTTTTCTGAATCTCCGCAAGAGCTCTAAACTCCTGAAATTGCTTGAAGACCTCATCCTTGGTCTTCAAGAAATAAATCCAGGTCCTCCTGGAGTGATCATCAATGATTAAAACATAATACTCATATCCACTCAAGGAAACATGAGACATCCGACTGCTCACATCGGAATGAATCAAATCAAGTATCCCAGTCGCTCTATTGCCACTGCTGGGAAAAGGGGATTTGGAAAACTTGCCCATCGCACATCCTCTGCAAGTATCAAAGTGATCAGTACTGAAATCTGGCACAGCTGTAGTGATCTCCTACAATGTCCTCAAGCTCCATGATACATGTGTCCCATCCTGTGGTGCCAAATCTCACACAGCTCTGAACTATGAGCTCTACTGCCGATACTATTGGTCAATGCCAAAAGGGGCTGAAGTGAAAACGTGTACACCTTTGCATGGCATAGACCTATCACTCTAGCTGAATCAGTTGGAGTGCCCCTCAGATATATAAGAACTTGTCCTCTCCTGAAAAATATCTCATATCCTCTATCCTCCAAAGCTGAGACGGATATGAGGTTCTTCCTCATCCCTGGCACATATAAGACATCTGACACCTTCAAGAGAGGTTTGGGTTCCCTATCAAATGTCAGTGTCCCCACACCGACTACTCTAACAACGCTGTCATCTCTGAGTACTACCTCTATATCAGTGCCACTCTTTGAAAACTCTAAGAAGTACTCATAGACTCTTGTCATATGACGTGAAGCCCCACTGTCAACATACAAGATACATGATGATGCTCTGCTAGTGGAGGGAAATGCACACTCCCTCTCAACCTCCATGGCAGGTGATCCTGCACTAGTGGACTCACAAGAAATAAACCCAAACTCTCGGTCAAAGCAATCCATGAAGTCCTCTACCTCTGCTGATGCTACCATGTTCTGGTTCTTCCCCTTCTTCTTCTTCTCCGGACACACAACTACATAGTGTCCCATCTTCTGATAATTCCAACACTTCACCTTGGAATAGTTCTTCCCCTTTTTCTTCTTCTCTGGATACACAACTGCGTAGTGTCCTATCTTTTGACAATTCCAACACTTCACCTTGGAATAGTCCTTCTGCTTGTTCCCTTGTTTACCTTTACCTTTGCCCCCACCACTGCTTGTGGAAGCTTGCTTCTTTCCTTTGCTTTTTTTGCCTCCTGCCAACAGTGCTACATCTGCATCCTGCTCAACTAGTTTGACTGCCCCAAGCTGGTTCTTTTTGATTTCTGTCTGTATGCAATCATCCCAAAACCTCTGCCAAGAGGGAAGGGTCTCACGTGCAAAAGTTTGACCATGAATTGGGAAGGCCATTCATTGCAATATGCACCAACTCAGTGGGTGGAATGGTCTCTCTCACTGTTTCCAACTCATCTCTCATGTTAGTAATCTCCGTGAGATATCTAGCTGCACTATTAGTTTTACCCATCTTAATGGTCTTCAGCTTCTCCCTTAGGACCATTTTTTTGTTTCATTGGTACTCTAGTAGAGATTGGTCAATGTTGTCCAAATCTCATGAGTATTTATTTTTCCTATCACATGAGGAATGCAATGGTCTTTGATTCTGTCTAGAATCAGTCTCTTACCCTTGTTATTCTTTTTATTATAAGCTGCCAACTGAACAACATCAATAGGCACATTAATAGGGTGTTGTGCGGTATGCACCATGATATCCCAGACTTCTGCCTCCTCAAAGATGCTCTGCATTCTCTCCTTCCATACACTTTAGTTACTATGCCCATCCAACTTATCCTCCACCCTCAAGCCTAAAGACATGCTTGTTGTCCTAATAAACTGAAAATAATACTGCTGTAGTAAAGGTATTGTTTTCTGTGTGAAAAATCAGCTTGCTGTAATTTCTGTGTGAAAAAATCAGCTTGCTGTAATTTTCTTCTTGCTGTCCCAAATTGCCTTTTTCAGCAAAATAGCTCTGATACCATGTAGAAATTTCAGTTTCCCACCTCGGTTTTCAGTTTCTCCTTATTTCTCCCATAAAGTTAAATTCCCATTCCCATAGCCATATATTCAACAAGCTCGAAAAATAAATATTTTCTGAAAACACAAATTCTGGAAATTTCACAATGCTGAAATGCAGAAATAAAAAACTCAGAAAATAAATCAGCCACACACAGAAATTTTGACATGCTGATTTTTGGTCAATGTGACCCTGGAAAAAACCCCTACAACTCTTGGGGAAAACCAGTTCAAAAGCTCCTTCTTATTTCTAAAAATGCTTTTATAGTGAGACAGAATTTACAGCAAAAATTTCAGCAGCTTAATAAATGTACTTATCTTGATTTTCGTGCTTCTACCCTGCCTTGGAAAATGTGCCAAACATGAAAAACTCAAAACAGGAAATTTACAGCATTTATTACAACATTAAATGTTGAACTGACTTTCTCAAAATATGTGCCCATTTGTACAGTCGTACTACTGTACGGACTGGATGAAATACACAATAGTTTCTCTCCTCGATTTTCGTGCCATGTTCTGCCTCGAAAGATGTGTCAAAGATGTTGTTCGACTACTGTACGGATTTCTCGAAATCTGTGCCACCAACCAACGGTCTCTCTCGTCGATTTTCGTGCCCAGAATCTTCCCAAAATTTGTGCTAAATTTGCTGTAAGGTTTTCCTCGAAAATTGTGCCTCTTCCCTCGAAAAATGTGCCAGCCTCATGCTGTACAGATTTCTGCCTTGGGAATCGTGCCTCTTTGCCGTTGTACGGATTTGCTGAAGTCTCTATTAGCTACCTTCCTTCTCCTCACTACTCAGAAATTTCTTCTTTGCTTTCTCTCCTCCTCTCTTAATCTGGTCATGAAAGAGTGAATGACCTTTTCTCTCATTTTCCTCCTTTAACCTAACCCTAAGTGATTTTTGGGGAATCTCTAAATCCAATGGCTGAGATAGCTTTAGATATAGGGTTGAGATTAAATGCTCATTTAAATCTCACTTTCTATTTTTTAATTCACCCCACTTTAATAAAGACCCACTTAGTCATTTATTTCCAAAGTCACTTTTTCCTTTCTAATTTTACATTGGCTTTATTAAAGTCACTTTATAATTAAACTTTAGTAACTTTATCACTTAAAGTCACTTCTAAATTAGATTTGACTTTATAACTTTATAAAGTCACTTTAGGAGAAAAAATAAATTCTTTTGGACACTTTTCCCTAGGCCAAAGATCAAAGCTTTAGGGAACCACCTGTCCTCTGGTAACCAAATTTCAACACCTCGAGATATTGGAGTGAGATACTGATCAAGCCAATGCCACATCTATAGAAAATTATAGCTCGATGTCTGAGCACGTTCGGAGAATGAAGGCAAAAGGAAACTGATCGTTACTATATGGAGACTTATGGTTGAAAGAGAAATCCTGAGAATCTTTTGATTTTCAGGATAACTCTATATTCAGTTTTCAAATGAAATATATAAGTCAAAAAAGTGAAAGAAAAATGTTGTTTGTTCGTTGATAATGTTTAGTTTAATTATTTCACTCTTGATCTGGGTTGACCGTATTTGAGGTTATTCTGTAAAAAAAATTGAGTTAATGAAGTTGCATGAGATTTTACTTTAAGTCTTATGGATTGAGTTTATTTAGGCAGTACTTCTGGAGACTGTGGGCCTAGTCACCAGAGGTTTTACTCTATATTATATATCATTGATAGTCAGATTACCTTTCTGTAATTCACATTAGTTGTATTGCTTTTTAATTGCCTTTTATTTTATATTAGGTAATTGATTGAATCTTGTATCTTGAATTCTGTTAAACGTTTCCAAAGTTATCGATTGGATTGTGTTACAAAAATGTGAAGTATGAATGTGTGAATCTTAGAAGTTACTTTTGAGAAATAGAGATTTTCAAGCATTTATGTGATTAATAATTTCTCCTTATGCGTAGGATTTGCCGAGAAATAGATTGAAATGGTTTGTGAGTTAGAATAGTTTATTTCATCATAATTGTAATTATTTATTGCTATCATTTATTTTTGCAATGGTTGAATTAGAACAATGATTCATGTAACTTTTGTGTAATAGTTATTTTTCACTTTTCCATAGTCTAAGACTCCATTCTTGCATATACTTTGGTGATAGCCTTGAAATAAAAGATCAATCGTAGGTTGATAAACTTAATGAGATAGGATTAAGATTGATTTTTAGAAGTCATCTTAGTGCCCAACATATTGGCGCTGTTGTCGGGGAAGTTGTCAAATTATAGGTTGTGTCTCTGGAAGGCTGAGTATTGAAGACGGAAGGTAAGAACATACACACGTGGTAAGTAACAATATTGCGCGTAGCGCCCACTTTCAGTTGATGCGATTAGGCTATGTAAGTGTGTATCTAGTTTCTTTTCGATTTTCAGTTGAGTGTGTATTCAGTTTTTTCCTGATTTAAAATTGATGCAATTAGGTTATCTAGTTTATTTTTCGATTTAAAGTATTAATGCATAGTAAAGAGTTAATGTGAGTGTGTATGACTAAGAAAAATAATCATGTAGTAATAGAACAAAAACCAGCACTAAAAACCACAAAAACCTAGGGACTAGTGAGCCTTGGGAGACCGACCTTTATTGAAGAAATTATCCAAAAAGCTAAGTCTCAAGCATCAGTAGGACCTCGAACAACATCTAGGAAGGGCTCTACCACAATCCCTCAAGCCGCTGAATCACCAACTGCATCTCACACTGAGATTCACAACAAAACTGAAGGATCTGAGCAAAGCTTTCAAAGCACATTTGTTTGACACTCCAGTCCTTCACAAGAGGGAAATTCCTGTAATTTAAAAGAAGGAGAAAGAGAAAGCAGTGGAGAAGATCCACAATCCTCAGGATCCATATATCCTGTGATCTTGATAGAAGAGAAAATACCTGAGATACCAGACTTAGGGAGTATAGTAAAACCCCCTAGAGAGCCAAGTAGTATCCATAACTCCCTCACCCAAATAATACCTCCTGATTAAGAAATCCCCAAAGATTAGGAAGATCTTTGATTAGATGGAAACTTAAGCACAAAAAAACCAGACTTCGACATTGGAATACCCTATTGTCGATCGGTAGCTAATGCCCCGATGAAGGCCATCCCTTTACAAAATATTCCAACCTTTCATGGGATGACCTTAGTGGATCCAGATGTATTTCTATTTGAATTTGACGTCTTGTGTCGAGGGTATAATTATACCACCGATCCATAGAGATTGAAAAATTTCCCTTCTAGTTTGAAGGGGGCGACATTACGATGGTTTGGGAGGGGGCACTATCGATTCTTGGGATGCAACGAAAAATGATTTTCTTACAAAATATCAATATTACTGTTGATACAGGGATCTAAAAGATGAAAATTTTAAAATGAATGCAAAGGAAAATGAAACTTTATAGTATATAGAGATATTTCAGTATAACTTACAAAGATCCCCATATACTACCTTCCCAAAAGAAGTATTAAAGGCTGCTCTAATAAAAGGCATGAAAGACAAGTGGATAGAAACACTGAATCTAATGGGTCAAGGTGACATTTATCAAGAAGAATATGACAATATTGTTAAACTGTGTATTAGATGTTCACATGGTAGTACACGAGCCATATATGGAGTACAGGATCCCCTCACTCGAATCAACAAAACCAATGGAGGAGGTGTAACGTGGACACAAATTAGTAATATTTTAGAATATTTTAAAATTGACATTTTGGGCACATTGACTACAAAGATAAAATTTTTGTAGGCTAAACAAAAAAAAGTTGAGGTAGAGCGAGCATTGGCCATATTCTGTCCACGATGCCGAAAGAAACACATGGAGAGGGAATGCCCGCTGGACATGGTTCGAACCTGTGCTATTTGCACTAAAGAACATTCAACAGAACAATGTCCATCGCTCTCAAGATTAAAAGTTGTACTCGAAGAAGCCAAGGAGGAGACTGAACCGGTATACATGATGGCTCAACGTCGATCATGGAAATCACGTCCTCTAGGTATGATGCAATATCCCTCCTCATTTTATTCTGGACAATACATGTAACAAAAAAATCCTGGAAATGCATGGCATGGACAATCACCCTTTAATTCTTCCTATCAATCTCAGTCATATCCTACTCCACCATGGAAAAATGAAAAAATTTGCTGGATCAGGATGGAAAAATCTCCAATATCCTACCTCATTGTGGCAAAATACAGTTACCAACTCCTATCCCTCACAATGGTCGAACACGCCAGCGCATAATTCAATGTGGCCTTAGAATTGGCAGCACCCTACGGGATTGGTAAATCCACCCTTGGGGACGATCCCTCAATCTCAACCCACACTACAAGCTCCAATTTAGTTACCTCCTAATCCTCAACCTCCTATGCATACTTAACTGTCATCTCAAACAAATCCTAACCCCAACAACAGACCTGTCTAGTATGTGCAAATCATTGAAAATACGGTCTATGAATAAACCCCTTAGGATGTAATGAGCTCCAGCTGAGACATGGACACATTGTTTCTCCTGAATAAAATCATAATGATCAAGATAAATAAAACAATAAATAAGAACAGACTATGATAAATTTGTCAACTGTAGTTATTTCAGAAACAAAGCCAATAGAAAACACAATCGAGCAACAAAACCCTGAAAAAATCATAGATACTTCCCCTACATTCCCTGAAAGACTCACAATAACCAAACCAAAAATCTACCTTGAGTTTGATATTGTAGGGGAATTTAAAAACTTGTGTATAAAAATTCCACTCCTACAGGCTATAGGAGATATCCCGATCTATACCAAAACAATTAAGGAGTTATGCGGGAAAAATACTGGGAGAAAATTGAAATATCCGACCACAGTTCACATTGTAGGAACATTATCTGACCTCATTTTAGGAAAACATGTTCCTGTTAAATATGAAGATCCAGGAAGTCCAGTCGTGACCATCAAGATATAAGGCTGCACTTTTCCAAACACGTTGGTAGACTTCGGAGCAACTATTAATCTTTTAAACTATGAGACTTGTAATATCTTGGGTATCACAACTTTAAAACCGACCTCAACCCTACTAGAATTAGCTAATAGGTTAGTGGTCAAACCTGAAGGAGATTTGGAAGACATTACTGTCTTTGTAGACTCCTAGGAATATCCTGTAGACTTCCTGGTCATCAACCTGAGAAGGAGACTAGATGGACATCCGCTGATACTAGGAATACCATGGTTAGAAATAGAAGATGCATATATAGGATGTCAAATTGGCAACATGACAATTGCAAGAGGAAACATTTTCAAGAATATTATCATGTAGCCTCTAGCTAAATCCAATCCACCTATTGTAAATTTTTAGTTACGCTCGCCTAGATATCAAGAAGAAAATATGTGTTCTCCCCTTTCTTTAGATGAAGCTCTGGGACTTAAAAATCAATTAGAGGACAATGTAATCAACAGATTTATCAATAAACTGGTTGTTATTGGAAACTCAACATGTCAAATGCTAAAATATCTGCTTGATAATGATGCACAAGGAGACCCCTTAGAAAATTTAAATGGAAATCATATTCCCACAACTGTTGTCCATAGCAACATTCTAATTGAAATAGAAACAAGAAAAACCGTTAATATTAATGCTAGTATGGAAAGACATTAGCAGTAGAAATTAACTGAGGTTCTCCATAAATACAGACAGATTTTTTCTTGGGAATATTTAGACATGAAATGTATTGACCCACAACTATGCACCCATCACATCTATAACGAAAAATATGCTCATCCTATTCGGTAACCCCAAAGGAGGCTGAATCCACATCTTAGAGGCATTATGAAACAAGAATTGCAAAAATTATTGGATGCAAACTTTATATACCCAATTTCAGACAGTCAGTGGGTTTCCCTATTAGTAATCGTCCCCAAGAAAAACAAGAAATGGAGGATTTGCGTAGATTATAGGAAACTCAATAAGGCTACCCAAAAATACCATTTTTACCTTCCTTTCATAGAACAAGTCCTTGATACTTTAGATGGAAATAAATTATTTTATTTTCTATATGGTTTCAATGGTTACAATCAGATTCAGATTGCTCCGAAAGACCAAGATAAAACCATGTTTACTTGTCCATGGGGGATATTTACATATAGAGTTTTACCCTTTGGACTATGAAATTCTCCCACAACATTCCAAATAGCAATCTTGAGTATTTTTTATGACCTAATCAATGAGGGAATTGAGTTGTATATGGATGATTTTACTCCATTTCTGGATGAATTTGATCAAGCTCTGAAAAATTTAGAAAAAGTCCTTGAACTCTTTATCGCTACCAGATTGTGTTTAAGCAATGAAAAATTTCATATGATGCATGTGTCAGAGAAAACCAGATTCACATATCCTCGGATGCATCAGAGACAACCATAGGCGTTGTTCTTGGATGAGAGGAAGACAAAAAAACTTATGTTATCTAGTATATCAACAAAAACCTCACTCCTACTGAGTTAAATTATACAGTAACTTAAAAATAATTTTTAACTGTTATATATGCTATTAATAAATTTCAACATTATGTAACATACTATCTAGTTTTTCTATACACTGATCACTCTTCTATTTGATATTTAGCTAGTAAACCCATTACTAATGGCTGTGTGACCTGATGGTTATTGTTGTTGCGGAATTTTATATCACCATCAAGGATCGACCAAGGAAAGAAAACTTCATGGTAGATTTCTTGTCTCGATTACCTAAAGTAGATGACCATCAATCGATGGATGACCAATTCTCATATGAGCATATATTTTCCGTGACAATAAAAAATCCCTGGTACGCTGATGTGGCAAATTACTTGGCTGTAAGGAAATTTCCAACACATCTGTCACCACGAGAAAGGAAATTAATCATACAACACAACACATGCTTTTCCTGGATCAATGGTTATCTCTTCCACACTGGTTCTGATTTTCAAGTTCGAAGGTGCATCAGAGAAGATGAAGTTTATGACATCCTTAGGGCTTTCCATGACGGACCCTGCGGAGGACCCTTTGCAGACTGCTGAACTAGACATAAATTTCATAAAATGGGCTATTATTGGCCCACAATATTTAAATACATAAAAAAGTATGTCCAAGCCTATGATAGTTTTCAACGAATGGGCCGTCCTGTCCAAGCTGAAGAAATTCCCCTAAAACTGCAAGTGGTGGCGGAACCATTCGGAAGATGAGCGCTGGATTTTGTCAGCCCCTTCAACCCGCCATCAAATCAGAAAGTGTACATATTAGTTTTCATGGATTATGTAACCAAATGGGTTGAAGGGGTAGCCTTTCCAAGAGCTACGAAGGAGGTAGTGATTAATTTCCTGTTCGAACTATTTGTGCAGTACATATTACTAAGGTAAGTAATAACAGATGGAGGGCAGCAATTTACAGGTCATAAAATTTTGGCCACACTTTAGAACTATCATATTGAGCATAAAGTTACTTCCCCATATCACCCCCAGGTAAATGGACAAGTGGAGAGCACTAACAAGGTCCTAGAAGATGACTAAAACCGTATTCGCGAATCGTCGAAATTGGGAAACCAAACTTCCTAAAGCACTATGGGCTTATAAAAAAACACGACGGAACACTATTGGTCATTCGCTGTATCACCTCGTCTTTAAAAAATAACCATTTTTCCAATAGAATTTGAAATAAAGACTCTTAAGACTGCAACGGAAATTGGATTGGATTTTTCAGAAGCATAAAACCAATGCCTACAACAACTTAATGAGTTGGATGAAACACATTTATTTGCTGTAGAACACACTACTATTATACATCAGCAAAGATCTAAATGGCATGAATGACTGATTAAAAAGAAATCATTCCAAAAATGCGAGTGGGAGTTTCTATATGATTCTAGGTTCCATGATTTTCTAGGGAAATTACAAAAAAGGTGGCTCGGGCCGTATGAAATCAAATAAGTCCACAAGAATGGTACCATAAAATTAAACACCATCAATGGATCTGGTGCCTCTTGTTGGGAAAAATAATGAGAGGGGGGGTGAATCAGTATTTAGAGCTTATAATATAAATTCAACTTTTTCTTTGAGCAGATTTCCATACGCGGTTTTTATGAACGGAACTAGCGTATGCACGCGGAAAAGCAGAAGGAAACTAGCGTATACTGATTTAACTTTCCAGAATTAGAGACAGTTCACAGAAGCAATCTTATAAATATATTTATCAGTTATGTATCAGGTTATGAGAAGTAATCAACAGAATAAAGCATCACACACATGAACACCAATATTTAAGGTGGAAACCCAATTCGGGAGAAAACCACCGCAGATGTCGTCTCTGTTTTCAATCTTTATTATATAGAAATTTTTTTACAACGTTGTACTGATGCAGACTTACACTAGTACGCAAGATTCTACCTGCAGAAGGCTGCAACCTTCTCTCATTTTCCAGCTGCAACTGGAAGGGAGCTCCAACCCCCTAATCTAGTTTACCAGCCTCTCCTGGAAGGGAGCTTCGACTCCCTGATTTCAACACCAGCTTCTACTGGCAGAAAGCTTCTACTTCAACCCTCAGACCCACTGCAGACCATGTTTCATCAATTTTCATACTAGATCAAACAGCTTCAACACAACCCTTCACTTAACATCAACAAACATACTTTGCCCAATACTTCAAACAGAACAGTGAGACCACTGTAACCAAAATATCAAAAATAACCCAGACTTTAGAATAGATATGCAGATACAAGCTCAACCCTAAACATTTATTAATTCAAATAGCATACACTACTTTTCTTCACTGAAGCTACGTAAATATGCGTTTTCATGCATACCAACCCGCGTATACTTCTGTGTATTTTATTCTTCAGAAACCCTAACTTCCATACGCGCTTTTCATGAAGAGAACCCGCGTATATACGCGCTTTTTCTGAAACCAACTAGCATATAGATCTGCAAAAATAAATTTTGTAGAACAAACCAGATCTATAAAACTTACCCAGATTTATTCATTTTCTTCAGCAGACTTGCGCCAGTTCTTCATGATTTCGTAAGTCGATCAAACTAGAGATTCATCATCGTCAGATCTAGAGATCTTGAACCATCATTATATCCATGGGTGCATCATAGATTCAGATCTATCAATTAAGAACAAAGTTCATCCATGCAAATATTCCTTAGAGAAATTTATTCATCAACAACCCTTACATATGCACACATTGCACTATGATCTTCTTCTCCTTAAATAGATTTAGCTTTTACCAATACCATGAGTCAAAACCACACAAATTCTGATGGTTTTCTTGGATGGAATCAAATAAACCATACAGCTCTCAATATTGTGTGCCAAAACCATGGTAATGCCCCTTGGTATTATAATTTTGGAGTGCAAAAGGGCATACGCGACTTGGGACGTACTTATAAGCATGTATACGTGACTTGGCCTTTAGAAAAGCGTGTATACATTGTGACATATTATATTTATCATTTCTCACGGCATTTCTTTGAAATTCCTTTCTTGTAGATACATCATTCTTATCGTAATACGCAGGATTGCTATCCAAAGACAACTTAATGATCAGTCAAGCATCGAAGACGACTTCATCAAGTAGGTTACCATCGGGACAACTCATTGCATCATATTTCCAACAATCTCCCCTTTGGACTTGATGGCAACCATGACCAGAAATAAATTCAAAATTCAACAACAACATTTCTCTCCCCACTTTGACATCAAGGGCAAAGGGTAAGTCGAATCCCCTTTGTCGCAGGCAATACCATGCTCCCCCTAAGATCATCTTCGCATCTTTAACTTGTAAATTTTCAATGAAGTGCATGACTACATGACCTTTCCTATCACCAAGAACTCATACTTACATCAATGATCCAACCAAGTGGATTTACATATGTGACTCAAGTACCCAACCAAGTGGGTTTACACATTTGAACAAGTCCTTACATGACTGAATATTACAATTTTACATCATAGGTCTCAACATGACCTCTTTCATCAAATTACAGAAATGAATTATACGATCAAGATCAAATATTCTCAAGCATGAGATCAGACTACAACAAATAAATAGAATGCCAACAATGCATCCTTTTCACATGACCAATGCTCCCCCTTAGCCTGTGCATCCTGAACACTCTGAAAAATTTCAACGAGAAATCATCAAGGCATCTTCATCCATAAGTATTAAAGATAGAAAACTGATATGATGAAGGCTGAACATCACGAGAAGACCCATGACAACTATGACTGTGTAAAGAATCTTACGACCAAGGTACGCGGCCAAACACTCATGGAAAGTTTCTATGTATAAACTGGAAGTGTATATCGTGGTATCATTGAAATGTTCGCATTATCCCGATACGAATTTAATCGCCGAATTTAATAGAGATCTGATCTTTTGAGAGAAGAGACAACTCGACCCATGCAGGATAATTGAGCAACTACTGAGTGAGTTTGGTAAATATATCAACAACTTGTTCTTTGGAGGGAACATACTCCAACTTCACCTTTTGTTCAATCACTTGTTCACGTAAGAAGTGATACTTTATGGGAATGTGCTTGGTCTTGGAGTGCATAACAAGATTCTTTGAGATACTGATGGCACTTGTATTATCACACATAATGGAGACAGGAGGTGAACATTTGATTTGAAAGTCTTGTAAGGTTTGCATCATCCAAAGAAGTTGAGTGCAACATGATGCGACAACCACATATTCTGCTTCTGATGTAGATAAGGAAATAGAGCTTTGCTTCTTGCTGAACCAAGATACTAACCGGGGCCCCATATAGAATGCACCACCACTAGTTCTTTTCCGATCATCAACATTTCCATCCCAATCTGCATCAGTGTATGCATGAAGAGTAAGATCAGCATTCTTTGGATACCATAGTCCAAAGTCTTTAGTTCCTTGTAGATATTTGAATATTCTTTTCACGGCCTGAAAGTGAGACTCTTTTGGATTAGCTTGGAATCATCCAACAATCCCAACTGCATGCATAATGTCTGGTCTTGTCCCAGTGAGATAAAGTAGACTTCCTATCATAGATCTGTATTCTGGTTGATTCACCGTGGGGGAATCATCATTAGAGCTGAGATTACATCAAGTTATCATTGGTATACTTATAGGTTTGCAATCTTCCATGCCATACTTCTTCAAGATTTGCTTAAGATATTTTGCTTGTGATAAGAATATTCCATATGTTGCTTGTTGCACTTGCAAGCCAAGAAAGAATGTTAGTTCCCCAAGTAAAGACATTTCAAATTATTGTTGCATATCAGAAGCAAATTCGACTCGCCAGACTCTTCATTACTTCCAAAAATGATATCATCAACATATACAATCACAATCAAAATTTTGTCATGTTCAATTTTTGTGTATAAGTTGCTATCAGCAGACCCCTTTGAAAATCCTTGTTGATGGAGATATTTGTCAAGACGATAGTACCATGCCCTTGGAGCTTGTTTGAGACCATATAAAGCCTTTTTAAGTTTACAAACGAGATTCTTATCATTTCCCAAAATGAATCCCTCTGGTTGTTCTATATAAACTTCTTCTTCTAGATCACCATTGAGGAAAGCAGATTTGACATCCATTTGATAGACTTTGATTTGTTGAGAACTTGAAAAAGCAAGAAACATTCTTATGCTTCAAGTCTAGCTACAGGAGCAAAAGTTTCTTCAAAGTCTATTCCTTCTTGTTGAGTGTACCCTTTGCAAACCAATCTGGCTTTGTTTCTTATAACATCCCCATTTTCATTTAACTTGTTCTTGAATATCCATTTGGTTCAGTGACATTTTTGTCATGAGTTCTTAGTACTAATTCCCAAGTGTGATTCTTTTCAATTTTGATCAAGCTCTTCATTCACGTGATGGCTTGATCCAACATTCATCTTTGCTAGCTTGATTGGCCATTTTGTGGTTCAATAGTGGATAGAAATGCCAGGATAGCTAAGAATCCACAAGAGTCCTTCTTGTTTGTACACACAGTCCCTTTCTCCCAAAATGCCGAAAATCTGAGATTACGAATGGCCATTTTGAACATATATGGATGGAGCTTTTCCAGATAATTCATCTTCGGGTTCTTCATTGGGTTCACTTTGTCCCATTATCATTTCTATTTGATGTAGAAGGATATATCTCATCATCGTCTTTAGCTGTTTATTTTTTTTCTTCTTTTGTAGCTGCAGGAGACTCATCAATAATAACATCAATACATTCAACAATCTTCCAAAGTATTTTATTGTAACATTTATATGCCTTACTCCTAGAGGAGTAACCAAGAAATATTCCTTCATCTGCTTTGGGTTCAAACTTGCTAATTTTTTCATCATTATTTTTGATAAAGCATTTGCTCCCAAAAACTCTAAAGTGTTTCATAGTGGGAGGATTTCCATACCATAGTTCATATGGAGTTTTATCACTATTTACACGAACATGTGCCTTGTTAAGAATATTCACTGATGTATGTGCTGCTTCTCCCCAAAATGTGTCAGGTGTTCTAGAATCATCAAGCATAGCTCTAGCCATTTGTTTAGTTGTTCTATTCATTCTTTCTTCTATGCCATTTTGTTGTGGAGTGCCAGCTATACAAAATTGTCTTTTTATGCCATGATGTTCACAAAATTCAAGAAATTCATCTGATGTATATTCTCTTCCTCGATCAGATCTAAGACACTTGATTTTTAGATCTAATTAATTTTCAACCAGTGCTTTGAAGATCTGAAATTTCTCGAATGCTTCATCTTTGTGTTTAATCAACCCAATCCAACACATTCTAGAGAAATCATCAATAAACAAGATATAGTATTGTTCACCACGTGGTGACTTTTTCCTCATAGGTCCACATATGTCAGTATGAATAAGTTCAAGAGGCTTTCTTGATGATCCTTCCTTGGCATTAAACTGTACTCTAGTTTGTTTACCAAATTGGCAAGACTTGCATATGATATTTTCGGGTAGAGTAATATTGGGAAGATCACGAACATTTAAGTAAGCTGATTTGTTGATCTGAAAGCTCGAGATGTGACCTTCTATGCCATAGCCTTCGTTTTACGAAGATTTACTCAAGTAACATTGTTCTTTGCAGTTCTTCAATACACACAGGTTGCTTGGAGTTATTTTTCCTTTTATAATTTATTTACCTGTATCAAGATCACATACCACACATTCTTTTGAACTAAATACAACTTCGGTTCCTTGATCACACATTTGACTTACACTTAACAGGTTATTCTTTAATCCATCCACATACATAACTTCATTAGCTTTCACCTTTTCTTTAAAAAGACAGGCCCTTTTCCCTTAATGACCGCAGTAGTATCATTTCCAAATGTAACATTCTTTTCTTTTTCTAGATCACTATATCCTAGAAGTTTGTTTTTGTCACCTGTCATGTGTCTTGAGCATCCACTATCAATGTACCACTGGTTTTCTTCATCTTCTGCAAATAACGCTATGCCAAAATTTTCAACCTGTAATTCCCTCTTTTTCCATACTTTGGAGCTTGAAGGAACATGCTCTTTTGGCTGAAATTTTCTCCTGCATTATGATTCTTCATGGCAAAATTTATTGCAATAAGCACATTCAACTTCATTTTGAAGAGGAGAAAAGTTGTTATAAGTATTCTTCTTTGTTTCAATATCAATCCTTTCTTTCTTGCTTCTCTTTTCATGATGGTTTTATATGCAACACATTGGTGACTTTATGACCAAAATTGTGACGCGAAGCATTGTCCATTGAAAGAAGAAATTTACTGCAGTCATGAAATGTTCTACTTGGAATTTACTCATTGATTGGTGTTTCTTTGAAAAAGACCTCTGGTAGTGTTCTTTAATTGAGATGATCATGCTTTACACGTAAAGATTCCTTATTCCTTAACTGGTCATAGTGTTGTACGATTGTGGTACCTTTTAGATAATTTGGTCTTTAAAGCTTTGAGATAAGTTCTCAATATATCCAAGACCTGTCTTTATAAGAGGAGAACGTTGTACCTCGATAATCTCATCTAAGGTTTCTGATCCTTTAGCAAATCTAAGATTCAAAGTTTTTACTTTCTCAAGTTCTTTTCTTAGACTTACCACTTCACATTCTAATTTCTCCTTGTTTTTCTTGTCTTCTTCAATCTGATTTTTCAGCGTCTCTATGATTATGTTACTTTCTTCTAAGCATATTTTGAGTTGATTGTTTTCATCAAGAAAATCATTGTCCTCTAGAGCATCCATAAAAGTATCCTTTTCTTCTCTAGACTCCTTTTCAAATGCCATGAGAAGTCTAAGATCTTGTTCACACTCTTCCTCACTGTCTGATAACCCATCATTGTCTTCATGAGTATAGTAACTTTTTCTAGTGCTAAACCGATTCTTATTCCTTCTTGCTACGTCCTTTCCCTTTTCATGTGTTTCTTTGTGAGGACATAGCGACACCTCAACCAATAACTCTACTGAAATTAAAACATTTGAAAGGAAGCTTACCTACGAACCGTCCTGTGCCAACCCAAGTTGATTTCTTTTACAAAATTTACCTCATCTTCTTCTGAGATATACCCTGATCCTTTTGTCTCTTGTGCTTCTTTCCCTTTTGTAGAAGCTCTAAATATGGCTTCTTTGACTTTAGATGGTCCTCCTCTTCTCATTTCACATGCAGTTAGTATGCCATGAAGTTGCACCACAGTAAGATTTTGAAGATCCTGCGTTTCTTCAAGAGAAGAAACTTTTGACTCAAATTTTGCCATTAGTGATCTTAAAACTTTCTCAACCAAAGTAGATTCGGTTATTGTTTCTCCTAGATTTCTCATAAGGTTTACAATATCATCAAGACGTAAAAATAAACTGGAAATGCTCTCCTCATTTTGCATTTTTAGATTTTCATATTGAATTCTGAGAGATTGGAGTTTAGCACTTTTTACCTTTGCATCACCTTCATAACTTAGTATGATTTTGTCCCATATTGCCTTTGCTGTATTTAGCTGCATGACTTTGAAAAATTCTGATTCAGTTAGACTTCCCAATAGAGCATTGACCGCCTTTGCATTTGTTTCATAATTCTTTCTTTCCGTCGGATATGTTGGTACTGCAGCTGGATATTGGTATCCTCCTTCAACAATAGCCCATACATTTGCTCCTAGAGACTGAAGATAGGATCTCATCCTTGCTTTCCAGAATATTAAATTGTTTCCATTAAAGAGTGGAGGCATGATAGATGCTGTTCCATCTTGATTGTTCATCTTGCTTGATATTCCTTCTAGCAGCTAAGCTTTTTCAGAAGGACCTGCTCTGATACCAATTGTTGGGAAAAATATTGAGAGGGGGGGTGAATCAGTATTTAGAGCTTATAATATAAATTCAACTTTTTCTTTGAGCAGATTTCCATACGCGGTTTTTATGAACGGAACTAGCGTATGCACGCGGAAAAGCAGAAGGAAACTAGCATATACTGATTTAACTTTCCAGAATTAGAGAAAGTTCACAGAAGCAATCTTATAAACAGATTTATCAGTTATGTATCAGGTTATGAGCAATAATCAACATAATAAAGAATCACACACATGAACACCAATATTTAAGGTGGAAACCCAATTTGGGAGAAAACCACCGCTGTTGTCATCTCTGTTTTCAATCTTTATTATATAGAAAAAAATTTACAACGTTGTACTGATGCAGACTTACACCAGTACGCAGTCTTCTACCTGTAGAAGGTTGCAACCTTCTCTCATTTTCCAGCTGCAAATGGAAGGGAGCTCCAACCCCCTAATCTCGTTTACCAGCCTCTCCTAGAAGGGAGCTTCGACTCCTTGATTTCAACACCAGCTTCTACTGGCAGAAAGCTTCTACTTCAACCCTCAGACCCACTGCATACCATGTTTCATCAATTTTCATACTAGATCAAACAGCTTCAACACAACCCTTCACTTAACATCAACAAACATACTTTGCCCAATACTTCAAACAGAACAGTGAGACCACTGTAACCAGAATATCAGAAATAACCCAGACTTCAGAATAGATATGCAGATACAATCTCAACCCTGAACATTCATTAATTCAAATAGCATACGCTACTTTTCTTCAGTGAAGCTGCGTACATATGCGCTTTCATGCATACCAACCTGCGTATACTTCTATGTATTTTATTCTTCAGAAACCCTAACTGCCATATGTGCTTTTCATGAAGAGAACCCGCGTATATATGCACTTTTTCTGAAACCAAATAGCGTATAGATCTGTAAAAATAAATTTTGTAGAACAGACCAGATCTATAAAACTTACCCAGATTTATTCATTTTCTTCAGCAGACTTGCGCCAGTTCTTCATGATTTTGTCAGTCGATCAAACCATAGATTCATCATCGTCAGATCTAGAGATCTTGAACCATCATTATATCCATGGGTGCATCATAGATTCAGATCTATTAATTAATAACAGAGTTCATCCATGCACATATTCCTTAGAGAAATTTATTCATCAACAACCCTTACACATGCACACCTTGCACTACGATCTTCTTCTCCTTAAATATATTTAGCTTTTACCAATACCATGAGTCAAAACCACACAAATTCCGATGGTATTCTTGGATGGAATCAAATAAACCATACAACGCTCAATACTATGTGCCAAAACCACGGTAATGCCCCTTGGTATTATAATTTTTGAGTGCAAAAGGGCATACGCGACTTGGGACGTACTTATCCATGTGTATACGTGACTTGGCCTTTACAAAAGCGCGTATACATTGTGATATATTATATTTATCCTTTCTTCGGCATTTACTAGAATTATTTTCTCTATAGATACATCATTCTTACATCTGTAACACATAGGTTGCTATCCAAAGATAACTTCAGCAAGTTAGTTTTCATCAAGGACAACTTCATCAAGTAGGTTGCCATCAAGGACAACTCATTGCATCATATTGCCAACAATCTCCCCCTTTAGACTTGATGGCAACCATGACCAGAAATAAATTTAGAATTCAGCAACAACATTCTCCCCCTTTGACATCAAGGGCAAAGGGTAGATCAAGATCCTTTGTACCGACAATACCATGCTCCCCCTAAGATCATGTTGCATCTTCAAACATAAATTTTCAATGAAGTACATGACTCTATGACCTTTCCTATTACCAAGGACTTATACTTACATCAATGATCCAACCAAGTGGATTTACATATGTGACTCAAGTACCCAACCAAGTGGGTTTACACATTTGAACAAGTCCTTACATGACTGAATATTACAATTTTACATCATAGGTCTCAATATGACCTTTTTCATCAAATTACAGAAATGACTTATACAATCAAGATCAAATTTTCTCATGCATGAGGTCAGACAACAACAAATAAATATAATGCCAACAATGCATCCTTTTCACATGACCAATGCTCCCCCTTAGCCTGTGCATCCTGAACACTTTCAACAGCAAATCATTAAGGCATCTTCATCAGAATCATTAGAGAATGAACCAAAAATATGAGAGCTAGAACATCACCAGAGATACCCAATAGCACTGCAGCTGTGCTGAAGAATGCTGACCCAGAAAAAGTTTGTCAGCAAACACTCATACACGGTTTGCTGTGTATAAACTCTCGTATATACGTGACTGTTCTTTAGTAAATCTGCGTATCCAATTTAATCTTCTGAATTTAAGCGGTCCGATCTTGAGCGGGGAACAACTCCCGGCTCTCGGCCGAGATATTTGAAACTACCACACAGGTAAAGGTTTGGTAAATATATCAACAACTTGTTCTTTGGAGGGAACATATTCCAATTTCACCTTTTGTTCAAGCACTTGTTCACATAAGAAATGATACTTGATGGGAATGTTCTTGGTCTTGGAATGCATAACAGGATTCTTTGAAATACTAATGGCACTTGTATTATCACACATAATGGAGATAGGAGGTGAACATTTGATTTGAATGTCTTGTAAAGTCTGCATCATCCAAAGAAGTTGAGTGAAACATGATGCGACAGCCACATATTCTGCTTCTGCTGTAGATAAGGCAATAGAGCTTTGCTTCTTACTGAACCAAGATACTAACCAGGGCCCCATATATAATGCACCACCACTAGTTCTTTTCTGATCATCAACATTTCCAGCCCAATCTGCAACAGTGTAAGCATGAAGAGTAAGATCAACATTCTTTGGATACCATAGTCCAAAGTCTTGATTTCCTTGTAGATATTTGAATATTCTTTTCACAGCCTGAAGGTGAGACTCTTTTGGATTAGCTTGGAATCGTCCAACAATCCCAACTGCATGCATAATATCTGGTCTTGTCCCAGTGAGATAAAGTAGACTTCCTATCATAAATATGTATTATGGTTGATTCACCATGGGGGAATCATCATTAGAACTGAGATTACATCTGGTTATCATTGGTGTACTTACAAGTTTGCAATCTTCCATGCCATACTTCTTCAATATTTGCTTAAGATATTTTTCTTGTGATAATAATATGCCATCTATTGCTTGTTGCACTTGCAAGCCAAGAAAGAATGTTAGTTCCCCAAGTAAAGACATTTCAAATTCTTGCTGCATAGCAGAAGAAAATTTCTTCCTTACGCCATCCTTAAACTCTTAAGGAGTTCATAAGCCACCCTTGATGAATAAAAAAATCAAATTTAAAAAAAAAATAACACTTAGAGCTAGATTTCCTCATAAGGTTAGGGGGTCTCATCACGAGCCAACTTACTATGATCATAAGATAATAACATAAGTGACATTTTCATTATGGCTACCAAACTAGGGTTATGGCCTTTTTGACACTAGTGTCAAAAGGACAAGAGATCTCATCACGAGCCAACTTGTTCACTTTATTATGATATGGTGAGTAGCATTGTTGTTATTTGGTCACCACACCATAACGATGACCTTTTGAGAAAAATTAGTTAAAATAATAATACGATATATCATTCATAGGATATTGGCTCATCTATAAGTTAAAAAGGTAACCCTATCAAGGCTATAGATGCTTGCTGGCAATAGTGGCTCTGCCTGTGGAATTGGAACATATCTTGAATTGCCTCATCATAATTATGTTGTTAGACCTCTTTCCTTTATAAATAAATCACCATCATCAATATCTACACTTATATCGTAAAAACAACTAGTGGTGGTATATAAACTATAACATGAGCATATATTTAAACTTTCAGACCTCTGAAATATGCATATTATCTATAAAATAATGCTGCTAGATATATATTTTCTTATGTCCTTCAAAGGTTATTTATTTATAAAAAAACGAAATATTTTCACACATGGTATATCATTCTCATTACTTGCACATATATATGAGAATTAATTATCCCCTCCATCTGGCTGTGCCCGATTTGACCATTCCTTTTTGTGGTAATGACTACTTCCATATAACCATTTGATGCCCCTAATGTAACTGGTTGTGGTAAAAATTTCTATTGGAGGGAGGTAAGGCACAACATGCACATGACGAGACTAAGCACTGTTAACGAAAATAGTAATTTTCGTCATAAAAAAGCACATTGAACAATGGTACTTTGTCATATTTCTCATTCTATTTTCCAAATTGTAATAGATTTGTTTATGTTTTTTGCAGAAATTCATTTCAAAACAACATTGTGTATAATATTTGCAACAATTCTGTAATATCCCCAAATTGGGACTGTCATCAATGCATGTCTGAAAAACACATTTTTTCAGAAATGGATGCTATACAAGGAAAAATCAACCCTTGGATCCCTTAGATCTGAAAATCTGACATCTAAATCCAAGAGGAGATAAAAACAAATCATTCTAGGTGAGGTAAACAAGTCTCCCACACCTAGTATGGCTGAAAAATGCCCAAGAATGGGACTGTAGCAATACAAAACTATACTGCCCAGAAAATAACGCAATTCAGCAAAGTAAGAGCAGGAGGCCAATAAAATGTTCTTGAATAGTATTTACAACAACGATATAGATGCATAATGAGGCCCATAAGATACATAGCTAGAAATACATGACATAAACAGAAGAAAATCCCTCCAAAGAGGTGCTGCAACCACATGAATGGACTGAAGCTGCCTCGAAAACATTATTTTATTAGGTTGAAAACTGCTGTTGATTACATGTCAGATCTAGAGAAGATCTGTGCATAAAATGTCAGATCCATATCAGAACCATGCACTAGAAAGGCTCCTCTTTTAGATCCCCTTGGGGTTTTGAGCATAACACCAAGTATAAGCAGTAGATCTGAGATCTAAGAATGCAGATCTGCAGAAATATTCAGAGATTCAGAAGTATTCAGAAAAATTCAGATCAGATTTGAAATATACAATGTATATATCTCCTCCAATGGATCTCAAAGTGAAGGGTAGATCCCCAACACTTAGAAACCAAATCTCCAAATGGTGCACCCAAAGTCCCTGCAACAACTCCTACAAGAATAACGCAGATCAGGAATAGAAACTGCGTTGTAGGGTACAGATAACAGTTGACCACATGCCAAGATCAAGAAATGAAGCTCAATCACTCCAATAAACTTCTACCAATAGAGTAGAAGACTTCTCCACTGAAAAATGGCACTAAAATGTCTTAGATATGAATAGATTTAATCTCCACTTGCTGCAGCTTACAAAGACAACCAAACCCTCAATAAGATTCGAGTTGTAGTTGAAAGGAGAAACTTGGCCTCAAGCTAGATAGTGGACTATGCAATACAAGACTCTCCCAAGAGATACTCAATGGGTAGAGGTGGAATTCCTAAATAGGATATCCCAATGCTAATTAGCATTTTCAATCTAGGCTAAATAGACAAAGAAAGCTATATGGTCTAAACAAAAAATATATCAAAATATCATATCTTCAACAAACTCTCCATGTTTCCATCCCCTTCCTTATATAGATTAAGAGCTTGTAAACCCTAAACCACCTTCAATGAAATCTTCTCTTTCACACCATCGATCTCCTTCTAAAACTGTGTTGTGCATCAGTGAGGTTCATCCCCTCTAGACAACACTGTTGATTTGGTCATGTTGACCCAGTCAAATGTCTCAATCCCTTTCACACATAAGGATGTTTTATTAAGGTAGCCCAGATTTAGCCTTGTTCACATGGGGCATTGATTTATTCACTGATTTTAGGATTTTTTACATTCCTCCTTTTTACATTTATTCATGAATAGAAAAGTAAATCAAAATTTAATATTCCAATTAGTTTGAGGCTAATTGGGAATATTACAGTCCTCCCCTCAAAAATGTTGCTTGTCCTCAAGCAACTTACAAGGACATTGCAAAATCTCCAACGGATTTGTCTCCTCCCAAGAATACATGTTTGCTTTTGGTGAATAACCCAAATAGCTGTCATCATGAAGAAATGGGAGATACATGAAAAGAATCATATGTTGTCTATTGGTATTCTCAAGGCATGAGAGATGATAAATGATGGGTGATTCAACCCCCGTGACACACTCCAATCTCCCTGTTATCATCCAAACAAAGTGAGCCATCCTTGGTAGCTCATAGAAACAATTACCAATCCCCTCCTTATGCAATGTATAGGGGCTGCATGGTTGGAAATGAGAGGTAAGAATGTTCAACTTACGCTGTCTCTCCCTTCATTTATGATAAATGTGGAGCTGCTGATCCTGGGCTACAATAATATAGTCCTCATGAAGCCAAAAGATACTTGGAACCTCATGATTCCCTTCATTGATTCTAGGGAGCCTCCTTGCCCAATCTCCCATGCATATAGTGAATAAAGTATCATCACCATATGTGCTCCAAAAGAGACATGGGCTAAGTGTCATATGATATATTGGATAGTGACAATAGTCCCTCCATTGAGACCAACGCTGCTTTCCTTCTTGTTGCCTCAAAACATAGTACAATAAGTGGCCACCCAACCACCTTCTTGCTACCATAAGATTCTCCAAATCTTGAAAATAGTAGAGGATAAGAGGTGTTAGCTGAATATGATTCAAGCAACACAAGTCTTGCCACAAATTTTCCCATATGAGAGGCTTCTCCCAAAGACATAAGTAACACATATGGCCTTTTGCATAGAGAAACAAAAGATAAAGTGTAGCTGTCATATAATGTCTCTTCCTCCTCTTGAAGTTTGAATAAATATGGGAGGTTTCATTTCCCATGGACACACCTAACCAATGTGTCATCCCTCCTATCATGTTCCCAACAGAGATCAGAGAATCATCATCATGTGGGATCAAAATCAGCAATACATAAATATTTAAACACAATGATGGAGGTGGATCATAGTCCCACAAGTGGAACCAGTGCAGTAGATATCCTAAATGCATCAGATACTGATATGGTAAGTGGTTTTCCCACCGCTTACTTGCTGCCCAAAACCTCTCACCATGGCTGAAAGTGGGAGATATATTTGGTGCCTTAGGAAAGCACCCATCATGCTGCAAAATCTCCCTTTGTTCACCAAGGGAGTGGCCATAATAAAAAATAGTTTTGGCCCATAGTTGGCCATGAAGTTTATAAGGTATAACACTCCTCTTAGGAGTCATGGCCTGTATATACATAGTAAAAGAAGGCATACAATTAGAAAATAAAATATGATCTACATAAGTATGCTCTTCACCAATAGTCCTCCTCAAACAAATGGAGTGGTGCATGGATCTATTTCCTTCCTCAAAAAGAGAAAAAGAGGGCTGAATTAACTCTTTCATAAAGTTATGTTGCTGCTCCATCTCCATATGTTACATGCATCTTTGATAATGCTGATATAAATCTTCTTCAAAACCTTCCCACATGAATCCATTCAAGATAATATGGTGTGTTCTAATGAAATCAGTGGGATTAGAAAGCAATATCTCATAGGCTACACATAGTAGTCTATCTTTAAGTCTTGATTCTTCAGTCAAATAGATCTGATCATGAAAGTAAATGATTCCATCAACCTCTCTATACCTCCTATATTCCATTTTCCCATCAAGAACCTTACACGTGAAGAGGTTATTGGAATATTCCACCAAGAGTTGGGACTCCCAATATGGATCTAGGCTTCCCAACAATGACAACGTTGTAAAATTCTGAAATGAAGTAGATGGCACATCATCATTCTCCTCTTTGACATGCTTAATGCCAAAGTCACATGTTGGAGTATTGTAGCTCCATCTTTTCTGCCTCTCTTGCAGCGGATCTTGCTCAAGATAAGATTGAAGTTCATGGAATTTAACCTCCTTTTGAAAGGTCTCTTTCTTCCAAAAATTTTGTAGTTTGGCCCATGCATACAAGAGTGTTGGTACCCTCTTGTCAAATTTAGAAATATTCCTTGTGTGTAGAGATATCATTTGATGCCCCAAGACTATAGAGTGGCCATTTTACATTATGCTAATGTCATCATAGATCTCTGAATCATTTCTCAGTGTAGATAATTGAGTGGGACATGGTTTTTTTCAACTCATAGAGTTTATCATCCCTCCTTGGAACCCATCAATGGTTCTCAGTGCTGTGCTAGCTTCTCCCAAGGCTCCTCCCTTAGCCAAATATGTCACTAGTGCATTAAGTTGAGAGAACACTTTATTTTTATTCCAATCAAGAGGTCTCCCTGGTGGAATGCCTCCATGTAAAGAGACATCAAGATATGAAGTAGACTGTATGAATGAGTGGACTGATGTGTCCCTCCCTTTGTTGCATAGTTCAGTCTCCTTCTCATGAATAGAAACCCCTTGAAATAAACAAGGGTGCATGCTTCTCATCATTGGATGCTGATCCATCCTTCCTCCTCCTTCTTGGAGCAAGGTGTTATTGCCCATTACTACTGTCACATGATGCTCTTTGGGAACCATTTGCAAGGATGCAAAATATATTTCCCTTGAAGCAACAACTTCATATCCATCCCCATGTGGTGACGGTTCTTCTTCTGAAGTGACTGTGCTGTTACTGCCCTCTTGTTCTTTCTCCTCTTCAATATTTGAGAATACCTCATTATCAATGAGTGACCTTAGATCTTGGTCTTCCCTTGAAAGAGGAGTCTTAATGACTTCCTTTTGAGAAGAAATCTCTTCATGCAATGGGGATCTTGCGTTTGGAAAGGTATCACAAATTTTTTTATCCCCTTCAACACAAATATGAAGTGGAGTTGGCACAATATATCTTTCCCACTCATGCAAGGGTTTTGCATGCTCATGCTTTGCTAGCTGAATCAAAGATGCTTTAGTTTGTTTCACATCAAATCTCTTCAATAATCTCCTAGTGAATCTTGCATAAGTAGATATATTTGCATTCTTTAATGAAAATGATTCAAATAACCACCAAGCATAATATTTACTTTTAAGATGCAGCGCTGCTACTTTAAGGGCTTCCTTTTCTGAAACTTGATGTACATCCAAATATGAGTCTAGCTGATCTATCTATTCTTTGGCTGTGCACGTGGAGGATCCATAAAAATTTGGCAGAAAGAATCTAATTCTTCTCCTTCTACTGTACTTGATGGATCTCCTTTCCTCCTTGAGCTGGAAGAACTCTTGGAAGCTCAAGTGCTCCTTGATTTTCCAAGATTTAGATTCATACTCCTGAAGATAATCACTCAAAGTATCCTCCTTTGGTGCATCTTCTTCCTCCATTTCTCTTGCAGTAAATATGGGCATAGAATAACATTGTAGATATGGTTGTGTAGCTGAGTGCTTGCACATATAAGATGAATAACTGGGGCTTTCTTCATGTAAAGATATTCTTGAGGGACCTTCATGTCTTGCCCTCTTCATTTCTTTGATTTCTCCTTTAATCTCATACAGAGTTTGGAATAGAGTTTTTGAGAACTCTTTCCCTTTCATTCTTCCAGATAAAGGGGTTTTACACTTGTCTTCTTTGTCTTCAGTGTAATCAATCTTCTTCTATCTCCTCTTTTCATGAAAAGACATATTGGCTTCTCAATAAGCACAAACTGTGTCAAGATGATGCTCTAATACCACTGTAATATCCCCAAATTGGGACTGTCAGCAATGCATGTCTGAAAAACGAATTTTTCAGAAATGGATGCTACAGAAGGAAAAATAAACCCTTGGATCCCTTATATTTGACAATCCAACATCTAAATCCAAGAGGAGATTAGAAACAAATCATTCTAGGTGAGGTAAACAAGTCTCCCACACCTAGTATGGCTGAAAAATGCCCAAGAATGGGATTGCAACAATATATGAACAATACTGCAACAAAATAACGCAATTCATCTATAGAAAGAGTAGGAGGCCAATAAAATGTTCTTCAATATTATTTACAGCAGCAATATAGATGTATAATGAGGCCCATAAGATGCATAGCTTGAAATAAAAGACATAAAAATAAATTTCTCAAAAGAGGAAAAAGGCCGCAACCACATGAACGGATCGAAACTACCTCGATGTTGTTATTTTAATTAGGCTGCAAACGGCTATTGATTACATGTCATATCTAGAGCAACATCTATGCATAAAAATTCAGATCCATGCACTAGAAAGGCTCCTCTTTTAGATCCCCTTGGGGTTTTGATCATTACACCAAGGTTAAGCAGTAGATACGAGATCTAAGAATGTAGATCTATAGAAATATTCAGAAATTTTGAAGTATTCAGAAACATGCAAATCAGATCTAAAATATACAATGTGTAGATCTCCTCCAATGGACCTCAAAGTGAATGGAAAATCCCCAACACTCAGAAACCAACTCTCCAAATAGTGCACCCAAACTCCTTGCAACAACTCCTACAAGAATAACACAGATCTAGAATAGAAACTATGTTGTAGGGTATAGATAATAATTGGCCACATGCCAAGATCAAGAAATGAAGCTTAGTCACTCCAATACACTTCCTCCAATAGAGGAGAAGACTCCTCCACTAAAAAAGGGCACTTAAATGTCTTAGATCTAAATAGATCTAATCTCCACTTGTTGTAGCTTGCAAAGAAAATCAAACCCTCAACATGATCTAAGTTGTAGTTGAAAGGAGAAGCTTGGCCTCAAGCCAGATAATGGACTATGAAATACAAGGCTCTCCCAAGAGCTACTCAATGGGAAGAGGTGGAATTCCTAAACAGGAGATCGCAATGCTAAACATCATTTGCAAGCTAGGCTAAACATCTAAAGAAAGCTATATGGTCTAAATAGACAATATATCAAAATATCATATCTTCAAAAACTCTCCATGCTTCAATCCCCTTCCTTATATAGATTAAGAGCTCGTAAACCCTAAACCACCTTCAATGAAATATTATCTTTCACACCATCCATCTCCTTCTAGAACTGTGTTGTGCATCAATTAGGTTCATCCCCTCTAGACAGTGTTGTTGATTTGGTCCTGTTGACCCAGTCAAATGTCTCAATCCCTTTCACACATAAGGGTGTTTTATTAAGGTAGCCCAGATTTAGCCTTTTCACATGGGGCATTGATTTATTCATTGATTTTAGGAGTTTTTATGTTCCTCCTTTTAAATTTATTCCTGAACAGAAAAGTAAATAAAAATTTAATATTCCAATTAGCTTGAGGCTAGTTGGGAATATTATAAATTGCTTCCACATCATCAAAAATGGGGGTAAATCCATCTGCATTGAGCCTATTACACTGCGAGTAACTGAACAAGCTCAAAAAATCCTTGAAAGGGTGGGTTGGATGAAGTATTTCACCTGGTTGCAGGGATCCGATAATGATGTGGCTCTGGAATTTTTACATAATTTAAATAATGAAATCACAATGGTCAAAAGAAATCAAATACTAGTGAATGAAACAAGCCCCTGCGTAAGTCATGGGACTGTCGAAGGAGGGAAGGGATGGAGACTCCAGAGTGCAATGGAGTTGTTTCTAAACCTTGGTGATGAACTGGTCCACAAAGGAAAAGGATTCCACCCCACCTCATTCAAATAAACATGGTGGGAGCTTGCAAAAATAATATAGTGGTACATTACATGTGACAATCGTCGTGATGTGGTAATACCATGACATCTTAAACTATTAGCAACTTTAAGAATGAAGATAGTGTTAAACATGCCTTTCTTTTTAAATTTTCTATTACATGAGGTTGTTGGTAGGATGAGTAGAGCCAAGGACCCAAGCACCATATTTAGTCACCATTGTTTAATTAAATTGATAGTCAGTAGGGAATTGGAATTATCTAAAATAATCTAGGACAATTTTTTGGGACTTAATGATCCACCACTTGTGGAAGGAATTCTCGAGGAAGAAAATACTCAGCCTGACACTGAAAACATCTAGCCAGAATTGAAAAATATAAACATTCAGTCAAGAGAAGAAGGTAATAATCAAACCCCAGCTTCGCAAAATTTATCTAGAGCTGAGAAGAGGTTAGCCTTTGTTCTAGTTTCCTGGCCAACCAAGCATAGAAGGTCCAAAAGACTGGCCAAGGAAAACCAATCTATAGAGTCTGTTGAGCATGAGCCAGAGAATGAGCCTCCTACAGAACATTATGCTAACTCACTGCAAGTTAGAGAAGAGGAAATAGACCAGGTTTTGGAAAATATGGGAACCATTTTTTCCTCTGAAGAGACTGAAGATTGTTTTGGGAATTCATCTGAACCGACTGCTAATTTTTCAGCCTCGACCCCTAAATCTCATAATACTAAATTTTTTTCATCCTTGCCAAGTATGCATAGCTAGGACCATCCAGAAGAATCAGCCAGAATTATGAATGAACCAAAATTTTCTAGAGAGGGGACCATCCCATTAATCCCTGATGACCAGAATTCTGAAGGTAATTCAATTGCTACTGTTATGATTGATGGAGAAATTGAAGTTCCTCCTGAAGTTACTATTATTCCATCTTCACATACAACACCAATTTTAGAACCCACTGAAGGGTTGACAGGAAAATATAAACGGAGAATCAAGTTATTGAAACAAGAAAACCTGAAATTGCAGAAGAAGGTGGAATAACTTAGAAAAATACTTAGAGATTACGGTAGAAATAAAACACACACTATGACACTTGGAGTCCAGAGTGAAAATTTATTGAATCATAAAAAAACTCAGACTAAGGAAAACCCCATTATTCATGCAAAATTCTAGACTGAAGGAATCCCTATTAATCATGCATAAACTCAAAATGAGGGTATTCCCTCTAATTCTATGGGAATTCAAATAGATATCAATACCTCTGTGGTTAAAATTGAGGCAGTAAGCCAAAAGGTCTACTGATGACTATTAACAAGGCTACAAAAACTAAAGTGGTGCCTCCTTATTCTTCCTTTATCAAGGATGCCACTATCGAAATGTTAAACCAAGAATTGGAAAGGCACAAAATACTTTTGGAACAACACCGACGAGAAGTGATACCTCAGATAGAACATCAAGAATTGTTATGAAATTTCAAAGCCTTGATCATCACTAAGGATGAAGCTCATGCCAAACTTAGAAGAGAGAACAATAAAACAGAGAAATTGCAAGGAAAACTTAAGAAAGCACTGGAACAAACCAAGGAGATATCTTCTGTATACTCTAATGTATTGTATTGTAGGTATCCTACTACAAACTATGCCCTGTTCTTACTTGAACGATACTTATTACTGAAATTAAAAGCCATACAGTCTGGTCAGGCTATTGAATTCAGTATTGTTTTTGATTTTATTAAGTGTTTTCAAAAATAGGATGATAATGTAAGATATTTCTTATGTGAACTCTATATGCACAAATTCTTCCTAGAAGAATAGAGGGATGGGAACCCTAGCCCTTTTATTAGGGATGCACAGGGATGGGAACCCTAGCCCTTTTATTAGGGATGCACAATTTCAAGATTTTATATCCTTTGCCAGAAATAAAATTAAGTGGTACAAAGCCTATAGTGTATTCCAAATGAGAGAAAATGATTTAGACCTTTGGGTCAGAGGAGAACCTGATAACCCAAAACAAAGTTTCATAAAACATAAAAGGTTCATGCAACGACTTGGAGTCATTTATGATTTAGCTCCCACACACAAAGATGTTCTTATCGCAGGACTTGAGTACTTTGAAGACATTAAAGAAGAAACCCTTCATGAAACACGAAAGCAATGGAAGGCATCTCCTAAGGAGGTTAAGGATAGAGAGCCTTTTGGCTACAAAAAATTCCAAGAAACAGCTAACCGGATGCGACAATATAGTCAGATGGTTCTGTCTAAAGGACCTACTTGGATTGGATGTCGATACTGATTTCCTGTTATCTGGTATCCTCCAGATGGGTACAATGTTGAGTATGAACTCCCTGAAGGTGCAAAAAGTGAGTTCTTCAAGGTTCTTAGGGGCAAAAATAGATTTCAAAATTATGGCAAACAATCTTACCCAACCTACTCTTTAACTTCATTACATGTGAATAATATTTTTTACATAAGGACACGCAATTAGGCAAGCTATGGGGTGATGTTGCGCCACGAAAAATGTATAATTACCCTCTTTATTTCCTTGGTAATTTTTATGTTTTTAGGAAATTTTATCCTTAATTTGTAATAAGTCAAGAGAAAAGGATGGTAAAATAAAGTTGTAAATATTATAGTTAATGTAATATTTTTCGATATAAAAAAGGTTGTAATTCAGGTAACTTGTTGTGCAGATAAACCTAAATGAATGACTGTTGTTCCTCAAGATATTGGAGTGAGATACTGATCAAGCCAATTTCAAATTTATAGAAAATTTCAGCTCAATGTCTGAGCGCAATCAGAGAATGAAGGCAAAAGGAAATTGATCATTATTATAAAAACACTTATGGTTGAAAGAGAAATCCTGAGAATCTTTCGATTCTTAGGATAAATTTATATTCAGTTTTCAATTGTAATATATAATTCAGAAAATTGAAAGACAAATGTTGTTCGTTCATTGTTTATGTTTCGTTTAATTATTTCACTCTTATTGTGTATTACATACAATGATCTGAGTTGAACCTTTTTGAGGTTATTCTGTAAAAAAATTTGAGTTAATGAAGTTGCACGAGAATTTACTTTAAGTCTTATGGATTGGGTTTATCTAGGCAGTACTTTTGGAGACCGTGGGCCCAGTCACCGAAGGTTTACTGTCTATTATGCATCATTGATAGTCATATTAACTTTTTGTAATTCACATTAGTTGTATTGCCTTTTACTTGCCTTTTATTTTATAGTAGGTAATTGATTGAATCTTGTATCTTGAATTATGTTAAGAATTTACGAAGTTATAGATTGGATTGTGTTACACAGATGTGAAGTATGAATGTCTGAATCTTAGAAGTTACTTTTGAGAAGTAGATATTTTCAAGAATTCGTGTGATTAATATTTTCTCCTTATGCATAGGATCTGTCGAGAAATATATTGAAATGGTTTGTGAGTTAGAATAGTTTATTTCATCAGAATTGTAATCATTTACTGTTATCATTTGTTTATGCAATGGTTGAATTAGAATGATGATTCATGTAAATTTTCCGTAATAGTTATTTTTCACTTTTCCATAGTCTAAGCCTCTATTCTTGCATATGATTTTCTGATAGCCATGAAATAAAAGACTAATCCTAGGTTGATAAAATTAATGATATAGGATAAAGATTGATTTTTAAGAGTCATCTTAGTGCCCAACATTTTGGCGACGTTGTCGGGGAGGTTGTCAAATTATAAGTTATGTCTCTAGAAGGCCGAGTATTGAATACGAAAGGTAAGAACCTACACACGCGGTAAGTAGAAATCTTGCGCCCAATTCCCACTTTCAATTGATGTGATTAGGCTATGTAAGTGTGTATCTAGTTTCTTTTCCGATTTTCAGTTGAGTGTGTATTCAGTTTTTTTTCCCCGATTTAAAGTTGATGTAATTAGGCTATCTGGTTTGTTTTTTTATTTAAAGTATTAATGCATATTAAATAGTTAACGCAAGTGTGCATGAATAAGAAAAAGAATCAAGTAGTAATAAAACGAAAACCAACACCAAAAACCACAAAAACCAAGGGACTGGTGAGACTTGGGAGAATGACCTTTATTGACGAAATTATCTAAATAAGCATTAGTAGGACCCCAGAAAACATCTGGGAAGGGCTCTACCGCAATCCCTTGAGTGACATAATCACCAACTACAACTCACACTAAGATTCATAGCAAAATTGAAGGATCTGAGCAAAGCTTTCAAAGCACATTTGTTCGACACTCTAGTCCTTCACAAGAGGGAAATTCTTGTAATTTAAAAGAAGGAGAAGGAGAAAGTAGTGAAGCAGATCCATGATCCTCAGGATCCATATATCCTATGATCTTGATAGAAGAAAAAATACCTGAGATCCCAGACTTAGGGAGTATAGTAAAACCCCCTAGAGAGCCAAGTAGTATCCATAAATCTCTCACTTAAATAATACCTCCTGATCAATAAACCCTCGAATATTATTGGAAGATATTCGATCATATGGAAAGTCAAGCACATAAAAAATAGACTTTGGCATTGGAATACTCTATTTTTGATCCGGTAGCTAATGCGCCAATGAAGGCCATACCTTTACAAAATATTCCAACCTTTCATGGGATGACCTCAGAGGATCTAGATGCCTTTCTTTTTGAATTTGACATCTTGTGAAGAGTGTATGATTATACCACTGATTTGAAGAGATTGAAACTGTTCCCTTCTACTTTGAATGGGACCACATTATGATGGTTTATGGGCTTGGGAGGGGGCACTATCGATTCTTGGGATGCAATGAAAAATTATTTATTACAAAATATCAAGATCACTGTCGAGATAGGGTTTTAAAAGATGAAAATTTTAAAATGACTGCAAATAAAAATGAAACTTTAGAGGAGCATATAAAGATATTTCAGTATAACTTATAAATATCCCCATATACTACATTACCAAAAGAAGTATTAAAGGCTACTCTAATAAAAGGCATGAAAGGCGAGTGGATAGAAAAAATGAATCTAATGGGTCAAGGTGACATTTATCAAGAAGAATATGACAATATTGTTAAACCATGTATTAGGTGTTCACATGGCAGTGCACGAGCCAAATCTGGAGTACGGGATCCCCTCACTCGAATAAGAAAAACCACTAGATAAGGCGTAACACGAATAGAAATTGGTAATCTTTTAGAATATTTTAAAACTGAAATTTTGGGCACACTGACTACACAGTTAGATGTTTCGCATGATAAACAAAAGCAAGTTGAGGTAGAGCGAGCATTGGCCATATTTTGTCTGTGATGTGAGACTGTCAATAGAAATATTAGGGCATTAAAATTTTTTGATATCATAGAACCAAGAAATCAATTGGGTTAGTGAGTTTAAAAAAGATTAGAAATGTATGTAAAATCAAACCCAATGTTTGTGTCAACACAAGGGTTGTAGTACGCTGAATTATTAATTTTTTTGTAACACACTCAAGTATAGAAATAATTTAAGGAATATAATTAACTTGAAAATGTACACAAGAGAGATGAGAAGGTAATTGGATTCAGAAGGTTATAACAACAAGGAATCATTCAACACAAAATTACCTTTATCTTAATAATCGTAATGATAGGCTTTGAAATTGTGGGGATCCACAAAAAATGTGCTCTCCGACTCTTGGTCTAACACAAGGAATCTATGTGAGAAGGGACTAACCAACCAAAAATCCTTGTTAAACACCATGTTAAAGCACACACATGCTGTATGAGGAAGAAGAGTGCACACACAAGAGAAATAACACACAATGAAAGATAAGCGTGAGGCTTTCTTATTTTCCATTATACAAAGATGTACATTTATAGTACAATGGTGTGACTCTTGGTTTCATATTCCAGGGTCACTTGGACTCCATTGTGACTTTTCGCATTCCACACCTACCCATGTAGGATTAGGTGTTCCAACATCCCCCCTTAATCCGAAGGAGTATGTGTGAGTCCAAGAAAAGAGTTGTAATACACATCTGCAAAGTATACATGGCAGCACTTGGGCTGAATCAACTCTCTTAAATGTTGGAAAAAAGAGGTGGTTTTAGGATGACCACAAACAATGGAACGCAAAACTTGTTGCAGTTCCCGGAAATCTTCCAAAACTGGCAAGAAGCTGAAGGCTTCTGCTAGAGGAATTGTCCCTCATAAAAAAGGGAGACCTTGACCTAAAAGAAGGGAGGTCTACTACATGGTGGATTTAGGTTGTCCACCAACCAAAGATGATGGTTTTAGGTTATCCACCAACCAAAGATGATGGTTTAAGGTTTTCCACCAACCGAAGGCATGCTCACGGGCATCTGTGTCTCTGGCTACATCTCTGAATCTAGAATGACGAATTGTGGCTCAGGCTCACTTGAACTACTGTGTCTCCGGCTACAACTCTGAACATGGAATGAGAGATTGTGGCTCAGGCTCACTTGATCTGTCGTCAAAGCTTGTACATGACCACCATTTTCCCCCCTGTCGGGGACAAGGTGAGATGATGGTGAAAACTCAACTGCAAGTTTGCTCAATATTCGTGAACATGTTCTAACATGCTACATAAACATCTTCTTGGCTGCTGATGCCCATTGCCAAGAAGCGATCCATCCAAGATGAATCTTGGTTCTTGCAGGAGGCTTGTGTCTGAAGCATCTGTCTGAAGAATGAGTGTGCCGACCACAGTGCTTGCATGGATGAAGATCAAAACAATGATCTTTCATATGGCCAACTCGATCACAGTGTTGGCATTTCTCAATCTGTTGTGGAAGTGGAACAGGATCTGGAACAGCTGCAGGTGAACTGTCATACAAGAATCCAGCACTCTGAAATATAATGGGCTTGGTGTAGTCTGGAATATGAAAGGACACATCCTTGTCATATCCAAGACCAGTTCGGTGCTTGTTGTGGACAAGCTCTTCCCAAGGTCTGATGATGGGCTTGAGAAGTGCAGGCTGGGCTGCTGCATCTTCATGTACATCTGCTCTAGTACAAGGAATTGAATGTGGATCAACTGAAACTTTGCTGACTTGCTGCTGATGGGAGTCTTTCACAATGTTCTAAACAAAAACAGGTTCAGAATGGTGACTCTTTTGCTGAAGTTCGTCTTGTTGGAGCTGAGATTCCAACTGCAAAAACTCAATCTTCTCATGTGCATCTAGCAAACAACTGTGAATTTTACAAAGAGCATCCTTGCTCATTTTTATCATGTCATCAACATTGGAATAAATGAGGTTACTCAACAACACTAATGCCTCATTGATTTTATCCATTTTGACAACTTAGGCTCAAAAATAAATGAAAGGGTGTCGGCTTCAACCGAAAATGCACCCGTTTACAATATGATTCAACAACAAATACAAATGACTCAAGAGAACTTCCAACTATGGAAATCTCAAAGTACAAAATTTGATGATTGCAACTATGAAGAAGATGCAAATTCCACTCAAAATACAATGTCAGCTCAAAACAATATCTCTGCAAAATATTTGTTTGAATGTGCAGCTGAAAACACTTGTGCAAAAGACCTTTAAGGCAGCTGAATTTTCCTTCAAAGATGGCAAACTTGTCTTCAAATGTGAAATTCTTGAAAAAATCACCCTTCAAATCAATGCCACAAATCACAATGTAAATCTCAATTTCTTCTATGTATTCAGTCTATATGCTCCTCATATGCCATTTCTTCTTCCTTTCTGCTTTTCAAGTCTTCTTCCTCTCTCTCTCCTCTCTCTCTGCTTGTTTTTTTATTTTTAATTAATTAAAAAATGTGAAGGAAATGAAAATGAGAGGGGAGGGTAATTATATGGGGAGGGGAGAATGTATATTAAAATTTTAAAAATCGAATTTAGAGAGGGGCGTATTGGATGGGAGGGAGTTTATTAACTTATGGGAGGAGGGAATATTAAAATGGGCGGATTTTTAATTGGAGGGAAGTGAGTTTTATTATATGAGAAGGAGGGTTGATATTAAAAATTTAAAAGTATAAAAGTCGATTTTACAAGGCGGTATTGTGAAAGCGAATGCGCAGGTGTAGAGAAGTTGGATGGCGGTATAAACAATGGGGGGTGGTATTAATGGAGGGGATGGGAGAGGAAACGTTGGCGTAGAGGGGCGAGAGCTGCGTAGAAGGGCGGGAGCTCGGGTGTGATTGCAGAGAGGCGTTGTGAGGTTGGAGGGCGGGATTTTTAATTAGAATTAGTTTAAAAACGAAATTTTTATATGTGAAAAAAGGGGCGGATATGGTGTGGAGGCGTGGGAGTCCGAGCGCTGAGTGTTGGGATAGCACCGTGAGGGCCGAAGGGCCAGTGAGAAAGTTGCAGAGAAAAAGCGCAGAGGGCCGACGTGTGGGAAGAGACCGGTGGTGAGCGGGAGAAGAGTTGTAGGAGAGGGTGCTTGAGGGAGGGGCGTAGGTGGATACGCTGTGTGGGAGTAGGAAACCATGAGGTAATGTGAGTATGAGCGTAGGGCTGTGTGCGTTGAGCATAGAGGGAGGGTAAGGAATGTGAGAATAGCTGTGTGCGTTTTTTTTTTTTTTTTTTTTTAAGGCGTTTGCACAGGTCGATTTGCAGTGAGCGCAAGGGAGTAAGGGCGTATGCAGATGAGAGGGGTTCGAGTGATAAGAATGAGCAGTAGTGAGCGTGAGAACGTATGCAGATGAGAGGGGTTCGAGTGATAAGAATGATTAGTAGTGAGCACGTAATGTGAAGGCGTATGCAAGTTGCAGGGGCAGGCCGAGAGGCCAAGAATTGATTTATTTTATTTTATTTTATTTTTTATTTTTTTTAAATAAAAACAGCAGAGAAGAACAGAGAATCTACATTTTCTTCCAGCGGCATAATTTTCTTCCTTTCAAATATATAGCAGAATGGACAAAGTGCAGAAATGAGGGCAACAATAGAAATTTTCCAGCAGCAGAGAAACCCAGAATTGCAGAATTTTCTAGATTATTTCAACAGTAAAACCCAGAAATCTTTCTCAGGAAATGTGGCATAATTTCTCCAGTAAAAAACTCACAAATTTTTCTAATAAAAGCCAGAAAATTCTTCAGAAACCCTCTTTAAACTATTCTAGCAGCTCTTTAAAAGCAGAATTAAAATGCAGAGATTTTCAATGGAAAAATAAGCAGTGAGAAAACCTTCAGATGCACAAGGCTGTGTCTCCAAACCAATTTCTGAATGCTGCCAAATCACTGAATGCTGCTCCTCTTCAAAACATTGCTGCTCTTCTCAAAACAAATTCCTGAATGTGGCAAAATCACTGCTGCAAAAATCCTCCAAATGTTGCAAAAATGCCAACAATTTTTGCAGATATGCACAGGCCATAAACACAAATGGCTCAGTCAATTTGGAGCAGGGCCAGCAATCGCCCGCTCTGATACCATGTTAAACACCATGTTAAAGCACACACATGGTGTATGAGGAAGAAGAGTGCACACACAAGAGAAACAACACACAATGAAAGATAAGCGTGAGGCTTTCTTATTTTCCATTATACAAAGATGTACATTTATAGTACAATGGTGTGACTCTTGGTTTCACATTCCAAGGTCACTTGGACTCCATTGTGACTTTTTGCATTCCACACCTACCCATGTAGGATTAGGTGTTCCAACAATCCTTAGTCTGATAAAAAATTATACCTTGGATATCTTGGAGATCATGAAGATAAACTTGAAAATACCAAGAGTACTTTAAGTATGAAATCATAACTAGTGGATGAATGTTGAAGAAATAATTACAGAGATCTCAATAGGATTGCAAGAACCTGACATAACGATTAGCGTGGGTTGAAGTTTTTCGACTTTCTAACAAGTCTCTGAAATTTCTGATGATGGATCATCAAATTTGGGTGGCTTTAAAAAATCAACAAGTATACATGCACTACTATCATCAATCGTATCAATGAAAACAATGCTAATGCCACTGGTTTGACCAGATCTAATATTAAACACATCAAACTATTGATGGCTAGAGCATTTAAATGCATTGATCAAAGAATTACCTAGATTAGATGGAGTAGGAACATCTTCCTCTCGACTTACAAAATATTTACATTTGAATAGATCATGAATAATAGATTCAAAGTTTTCATCTTCTGATTGTAGTATCACACCATCCTGTACCTGATTTCAGCCACGATCAACCAGATAAATATCCAAAGGATTTAGGGGGGTTGTTAGCATGAAAAACTTATCAAACATATATAGGTATAATGAATTATGTGTTGGAGATGAAAACTATTGAAAGAATAAGGAGGAGGAGAAACAATTGTACTTAAAATATTGATCTTGAAAGAATAATGGATCAACATCATTGTGATAAGCATAATAGTCAAAGATAGGCATACCAATATGCCAGGTCAAATTGACAAAGATCTTCCAAAGATTCAAAACCTATACAACTTACCTTTTCAGATTTGGCATCTAAATATGTATGAATGAGAGGAGATTCATGATCATTCAAAATTGAAAGAGAATCCCGATTCAAAAACGAAGATTGTAAACTATAAGAAACTGATTCTGAATTGATGCCTTGCAAATAAAATCCCTTAGAAGAGAAGATATCATCTGATATGATTGAATGTTCACCACCATATGTGTTAATTAAAACACAGATGTCATGGTGATGGTTATCCAAAATCTTAACCTATATGCGAGGTTTAGAGTCATCTAACATGTTATCAAGGTTAGAAGATTGAAAATTAGTCGGAAAGGAAAGATTATCATCTTGAAAGAGGAAGGAAATACAATACATATCTTCAAAAAAATTCTCCTCTATACTTGAAATACAACTTCCTTGTTCTTGATTACCACTTGAAACAACATGTTGGACATCATTAAAAGTTGAAGAAGGTTGATCAAGTGGATTATGAAACAAGGAATCATGAAACATAGGTGGTAGAGGTTTCATAGGATCGCCAAAGGATATTGAGTTTTCATTTAGATAAGATTCAAGATTAGAATCATGCACATTAATATGATCTTGAAAATCCGTGGGATGAACTTTCTCTTTTGGATCCATGCAATTACTGAACCATTCCAAGTTTTCCTCAATAGGATGTGGATCATAAAAAGTGGATGGAGGTTGAATGGGCAGATTAATAGTTTGGTTTTCATATTTCCCAACTTTAACATCATCATTCAGGGGCACCCAAATTGCTACTGAAAAAAGATGAGGAAAAGGAACAAAAGTAATAATAGGTTCCTCCTCGGGAAATTTAGGTGTATCAACGTTTTCAAAATTTGGGTAATTCGGGGGTTTATATCTAAAATATTTCAAAGTAAGAAAGATCAAAATTTGAATTTTTTTTGTAACGAAATTTGAATCAACCATTCCTTCAGGAAATTAATAACAAAGGTGAAGATACCGATTAAGAAAATCATCTACACATTCACCAAGTTCCATTCTAAGAAAATGAATCCTGTCACATACATCATGGTAATCATACTTATCAAAAGCTTCATGAAGCTCCTTAACAAGTGGCATGAGTGAATGGATAGAAGAAATAAGTAACATATAACACCATTTCTTAACTTAACCTTCAAATGTGAGGGTGAAAAACCTGGCCATGAAATATTTACAATAAATTCCGTTAGAGAGACAAAAATGCACAAATTGGAAGAAGTGTTCGAGGACAGTTAGTTCACTCTCTCCATCAAACTTAAATTGGGATAAGTTATGAATAATTTCCACGGGGATAGTAAGATCAAGTTCTTTAGAAAAACATCATGGGATTATGGTTTAGGAAAGATCCATTTAAGATAAGAGATTCAAAACATATTCAATTGGCACAAATTGTCATTAGACCCTCCTTCCAATGCCAAGATGTTGATGGTCCTAGATACCATCAATATACAGGGGGTCTCCCCAATGTGAAGTCCCAATTATACCTCACACTGTTTGGAGTAGGAGCCCCATTCATAGTATTGGACCAACCACCATAACTATAAGGTTTTCCTTGGTTTCATTGAATAACATAAGAGGTTATATACATAACCCTTGAACAAGCAAGTGAGTTGACATTGTGAAACACCAATTGCAATGTGTAAAATGAGACTTTCATGAGGGGGAAGACAAAAGTGAACCTATAGAATGAATTAATAGTACTAATGTAAGAGAGACATACGAGCAAATAAATATTCGTTAGAGAAATAATTCACATAATTATTATTAAAGAGAATAAAACACACATTGAACAAGATGAGTACCAAATCCACCAAAATAGTTCAATTTATCCAATACATATGAACACAACATATACTGTAAAAATCCTAAGAACAGTCCTAAAACATTCATGATACATGCATGAAAATTTGTTGGCTAATTGAGCTTCAATTATAAGGTGAAAGTTCTAAGTACATAATTACAATGGTAAGGCACTATTTCTAGTAGTGGAACATTAAGGCACTTCTTTCTTCTCCAAAGAATAATTTTCTCTCTTATGCCAAGTATAGAAGCCAAGAATAGCTCTCCAAAAGCTTAAGCCTCAAAAGGCCTTTTGCTTGAGTTATGAGGGTGTTTTTATAATAATGGGAATGACCTTTCATATAAACATGACTCTTTAATTACCACCATAAATATTGGACTTATAATGTGTCCTTTGGACTTCTAAACAAATTTTGAAATTCTAATTACTTTTTAACTTCTCCTAAAGACATATTTTCCATTTATGACTAAGTGACTTTTCATATTCCACATATGACCCTTGGACTTCCACACATTACAATTTGTCCTTTTCCTTGAATATACATCATTACATTCCACATGATTATGTGGCATGACACATGGACACATATTGACCATTATGATGACACTTGTACAAGTTAGAACTTGAAAATGATGACATGGACTTCATGATGATGTGAAAATGCGAATATTTCTTCCTTGCTGCTTCATCTTGCATTATTGATGATAGATCCGATCTATTCTTCATCTTCATGAAAATTCCACTTTGTTGCTTATCTTCACCCTCCAAAGGGTATTTTATCTATATCGAAATCGTCTGAGTCATCATGCAATGTCTTCTTTCTATCTTAGTCTATGATTTTCTTCATGTCTCCATGATAAATCTCTTTTGTTATTATTCACTAGGAGTTCTTTTATTCTTTCTCCTTTCCATCAGCTCTTGAGCATCACCTTGTAATGTTGGGAAGGTACTCTTTCCAATGAATATCATTCATGACAAGGCAAGATCAACCTTAAAAATTTATTCTATCACTTCCTAGCTCATGGAATGATCTATTCATGATAGGCATGTGAGAGGTTTAAAAGAAGAGGGACTATATTAGGAGGGCACAATAAAACTCATCAATGGCTTAAGAATGATCCACTATTAATTTTTACTGTTGATTCGGATTTATGCAAGAACACAATAGAATACCAAAATTGTAGGTTTTAACCTTGAACATAAATTATCTACACACGAATCTTATAACAGAAAATAAACAATAGCGAGAGCATAAAACATAAAACAGATAAACACAGATATTTTCCCCTGGATCCCAAATCGGGACGACCAGCTTGATTTTTCATTATATTCCTTTTAGTGTTACAACACATATATATACATGCCGAAGCATACATGAACCCTAATCCATTAACCCTAGATTAGAACATAACCGTAGTTCCCTTGACCGGATCTACAAAAATACCAGGGGCCAAAAACCATCGTACCCAAAAACCATGTGCAAAACCATGCACAAAACCATGGGCACTGACTACAACGAGTGGGACCAAAGAATTTTCGCCGGAGACCTTTATAGAACCCCAACGGGGAGCTACCGCCTCCCACCGCGGCCCTCGCCCCTCCTCTTACCCCCCACGCTGTAGTCGTGGAAAGAATATAACACATACCCAACATTCTCCCACTTGTTGTTTTATTTCTGCAGGGGGCCACAGGAGAGCTTAGTCATTGGCCCAATTCTTCAACACCCATTGTTTCTCTACACCAAGAGAAATTATGAGTGCTCACAGACTTCCTCAATACATCTGCAACATTCTTCAAAGTGTCCACCTTTACCAGCAACACCCTTTTAGCCTCAACCATATCTCTAAAAAAGTGATATTGAACATCAATGCACTTTGTCTTTGAATAATAAGTAGGGTTCTTAGCCAAGAAAATTGAACTTTGGCTATCACAGTCTATCCTTATAGCTTGTTGTACCAACCCCATACTTGAACACAATATTTGCAACCAAACTGCTTCCTTTCTTGCATGAGTGGCTACTATGTATTCTGCCTCTGTAGTTGAAAGAGCCACTACAGACTATATTTTACTCATCCAACTGACTGCACCTCCAAATAGGCTAAAAACATACCCACTTGTAGATCTTCTTTGGTCCAGATCTCCAGCCCAGTCTACATCAACAAAACCATGAATGTCCAACACTCTTTCCAATCCTCATCTTCGCTGGTAGCACAAGCCATAATCACTAGTGCCACACAAATATCTAAAAACCCACTTCATTGCTGTCCAATGCTCCTTCCCCAGGTTTGACATAAACCTGATCAATGCTTCGACTGCATGTGCAATGTATGGTCTAGTACAAACCATTGCATACATCAGGCTACCCACTGCACTTGCATATGGAACACAGGACATATCCTCCTCTTCTTCTTGTGTCTTGGGACACTGTTCAGCAGACAGCTTTACACCTATAGGAATAGGAACATTCACCAGTTTGCTATCCTGCATATTGAACCTTTGCAATATATTCTCAACATACTTCCTCTGGTTTTACCATGGCTTCCTCTTTTCCTGATCTCTCTTAATTTCCATGCCCAAAATATAGTTTGTAGCACCAAGATCCTTCATGTCGAATTTGGAGAACATCTTGGTCTTCAAATCTTGGATAATTTCTTTGTCATTTCCAATCAACAACATATCATCCACATACAAGACCAAATAAATAACACGATCACAAATTAATTTAAAATAAATACAGTGATCCTCCTTACTTCTGGTGAAGCCAAGTCCCCGTATATAGGTATCAAATTTCTAATACCACATCCTTGGTGACTGTTTTAACCCGTACAGAGACTTCTTCAACCTGCATACCAGTTCTTTCTTACCCTTCACCATAAAGCCTTCAGGTTGCTTCATGTAGATCTCCTCTTCTAGATCCCCATGAAGAAATGTTGTCTTCACATGCATCTGTTCTATCTCAAAATCAAATGCAGTAGCAACAGATAAAAGTAATATAATAAAAGTAACTTTGGAAATAGGAGAAAAAATATCACCAAAATAAATTCCCGGCACCTGGGAATAACCTTTTGCTACCAAACGAGCTTTGTATTTCTCCACCTTGCCTTCTACATTCATCTTCTTCTTAAACATCCATTTGCTCCCGATGGGCTTCCTTCCCACTGGCAACTCCACCAGATCCCATGCCTCATTTTTGTGCAAGGATGCCATTTCATCAACCATGGCCTCCTTCCAGAGTTTTCCATCCTCTGAATCTACTACCTCCGTAACAGTTATGGGATCATCATCGGTTATTGTTAAGGAAAAACCTGAACAAAAAGAAGATGGACTATACCTTTCTGGTTTCCTTCTTTCCCAAGTTGATCTTCTAATAAGTGGGTTGTGGCTCTTCCTCTTCTGAGTCTTCTTCTATTGTAGAGTATGATTCATCCTCCTTTAGCTCAAACTCTATCTTCTCAGGTTCCTTTGGTAGGACTTCATGTTTAACAACATCTTTCACCTCTCTAAACACCACATCTCAGATGTACACAACCTTCCTTGTTTCCGGGTTCCAAAGCTTGTAACCTTTTAAACCATCCTTATACCCAATAAAGATGCACCTTTTAGATTTATTATCCAACTTGGTCCTTTTATGCTTTGGAACATGTACATATGCATCACATACAAATACCCTTAGATGTGAAAGAGAGGGTTTCTTACCAGTCCATACCTCATGTGGAGTCTTATCCTCCAACACCGATGAAGGTGATCTATTAACGAGATAGCATGCTGTCTCCACTGCCTCTACCTAGAATTCTTGTCCTAACCCGGTACCACTGAGCATGCTTCTTGCCTTTTCCATCAGTGTTCTGTTCATTTATGAGGGCCGACTACGAAGTGTGTATGGAGTATTGTACATGATGCTATACAACACTTTACAAAAATCTTCAAATTCCTTCTTGAAAAACTCCCCACCATTATCTTGTCCTCGGTGCCTTTATCTTCTTCTGCGCTCGTTTTCCACCGAGCCTTAAATTCTTTAAATCTGTCAAAGACTGATTTATTCCTCGAAATATATCCATGTATTCCTTAAGAAGTCATGTTTATGAATGAAACATAGTACATAAAATTTCCCAGTGATGGAGCCGACACGGGTCCAAACACATGCACAAGTTATAATATCTTGTTCACCCTCTTAGCACCGGAAAAGGAAAACTCACCCGATTACGCTTCCCATATACACAATGTTCACGAAATCAAAATCCAGAGAACAATTAGACATACCTTCTACCATACCATTTCTATGTAGTATCCGAAGGCCCTTCTCTCCAATATGTCCAAGCCTTTGATGCCATATCATGGTCTTTTCTCCAGAGACAGCTAGACTTTCCATCCCACTTTCAGGAACCATAGAACTGTTACACCCATCAATAACAGTGCTACCTTGTAGCTTGTACAGAGTTCCAGTCCGAACTCACCGCATTAATACTAGTGCTCCCCGAACCATCTTGCGGGCATCTTTCTCGAACACTGTTTTTACACCTACATCATCCATCTTGCTTACAGAAATCAGATTTCTAGCCAATGCAGGAATATGCAGAACACCAGGAAGTGTTCTAATCCTCCCACCTTGCAGCTTCAGCTTGACCTTTCCATGTCCAACAATTTAAGCCTTCCCAACAATTTAAGCCTTCCTATCATCCCTAGGAATACATCACGCCATCATATTTCTCATACTCATGAGAACCACTCCCTATGGAGGTAGAGTAGAAGGATGCAACCAAGTCAATCAACCATGACTCATGATGTACATGTGTATTTGAAGAAGAAGTCAAATACACATCCCCACCTTCATCCGAGGTAGTTTTCTCCTCTGCAGAAGGAGCATCATCAGATCCCTTTCCTTTCTCAGGAGCTTTAGATCTACAGTCCTTTTTGTAGTGCCCTTCCTTTCCACATTTCCAACATACCTTTACAAACTTTAAAGGAGATTTAGATCTCCCTCTAGATTTGGATCTCCCACTTGAAACCTTATTCTTGCTTCTATTTTGGGACCTTCCTCATACAGATAAGGCATCTCCATTCTGGCCCTCCATGTTTCTCCGTTCATTTCCTTCGACAACAAGGCTGAGACAATGTCATCAAAATTCAAGGTAGTTGTACTGCTACCTATTGCAATAACCAGACTGTCCCACGAGTTTGGTAGAGAACAAAACAAACTGATGCACTTATCTTCATCTGAGATTTTAATATCAATAGATGACAACTGACTTACCACAGTATTGAAGGCGTTCAGATGCTCTGTCATCGAGTCTCCATCCTTCATCCTCAGGTTATATAGCTTTTTCCCTCGGTAGGAACAGCTTGTTCACCAGACTTAGATTGGTACAAAGTCCCAAGTTTTTCCTACAAATTCTTCGTCGTAGCTTCCCCAGATACATTCAACAATACTGAATCTAAGACACACAACTGTATTGTGCTCTTAGCCTTCCGATCCTGTTTCTTCCAGTCTTCATTTGACATTGCCGTTGGTTTAGTACTTGGATCTACCGCGATCTACTGATCTTTATCCACCAGCAGATCCTCCATCTTGAGCTTCCATAACTCAAAACTCTGACCATTAAATTTCTCAATTTCTATCTTCCCGCTGCTCACCATCTTCTTTCACCACAAGAATTGATCCCACAGATCTCCCACTGAACAGGGTCTACCTCAGGCCCGAGCAAAAAACCCTCAATAGCAAAGGCATCCCCTTGAAGCCGAAACAGCTCTGATACCAAATGTAGGTTTTAACCTTGAATAGAAATTATCTACACATGAATCTTATAATAGAAAATAAACAATAGCAAGAGCATAAAACATAAAACAGATAACACAGAGATTTTCCCCTGGATCCCAAATCGGGACGACTAGCTTGATTTTTCATTATATTCCTTTTAGTGTTACAACACATATATATACATGCCGAAGCATACATGAACCCTAATCCATTAACCCTGGATTTAAACATAACCATAGTTCCCTTGACCAGACCTACAAAAATACCAGGGGCCGAAAACCATCGTACCCCAAAACCATGTGCAAAACCATGCACAAAACCATGGGCGCAGACTACCCACCGGAAATTAAGGACCAAAAATTTTTGTTGGGCCGCTGCCCCGGACCCCAACAGGGGGGGCTACTTCCCCCCTTGTGACCCCCCTGTTGCGCCCAACACAAAGGGGGGGCTATTGCCCCCCCTCTTACCCCCCCGCGCGTGCTTAGTCGTGGAAATAATATAACACATACCCAACATAAATAACCATAAAAATAGAGATGCAGCAGAAATAATGCGCCATTTCATTAATATCAAATAACAGAAATATGCTTACAGACATAATGGAAATAAAATAGCTAGGGTTCTAGTAGCGAATCTCTGAGAAGAGATGTGGTGGCTACAGACCTCTGAACTGTGTTACAATGAGGCTCTAGGGCCTATTTATTATTGAGAAACAATGGAAAAACTGAAAAGTCTAAAAACCTAACTCTAGGAGATGAAGCGCCAAAACTGTGGGCCCCTGTTTGGGTAAGTTGGTGTTTCAACTTCCCGGGGACATAACTTTTGCATCTGATATCCGTTTGATGCGCTCAATAGCTCATTAGAAAGATCTATCCGAGGAGTACAACTTTCGATGTGAGAAAAATTGATCCATGGACCCATGTTTCTCCCGGGTTTCCCAAAAAACGTCGTTTAGGGCCTCAAAACGGCTCTGGAAGTTCAGGACCCAAAAAACTGCTAAAAATAGTAAGTTGTGTTGCAACTTAAAATCTAAACGAACTGATGGTGGGGGTTCAAATGGAATAGGTGGGTGGCCACCAATATCCACCTGGATCAACTGTTCCATTCACTTGAAGAGTATCTCTCCTTGGTCCAGCGTAGTGGGGGAAGCTAAAGGGACAAGGTGAAAGGCTTTATGCTTCAAGGTTGTGCCATGAATTCTAGAAAGAAGAGAGGAAAGATTAAAAGTGAAGTTTGACTAGTCAAGGGCAAGGAGAGGAATCTTTCAGCCTTCATTATAATTCCATGATCTCAAAGGAAGGGTCAAAGGAAGTGTTGTGGATGATTTTGTCACCCCCCTAGAGACAGTCTAGAGTTGCCATAGACCAGTGCCTAGGACATCTTAATATAGCAAGGAGCCCTTTATAGTTTGGGTTGTCAGTCCAAGAACTCACTTACTATCTCTTGTTTGAACAAGGAAATTAGTTTTGAATGGGACCAATCTCTCTCAGAAGCTAGTACAAAGATAAGAACAGTGTAGGGACATCATGTAAAACTCCCATACAAAGGCATCAGACAGTTAAGAGACCGCTTACTGTAAAGAGGGCCAGTTCAGATAATATATCACAGAAATCGAATATCAGGAAGTGAGTGTAGTGAGGAAACATAAAGAAGATATTAGCTGACATGAGATTGATACCCAAATACACAACAGAACCATATAAGGGCATACCAATTTATGAATCCTTACATGACAATGGCGTTTTAAAAGCACCCCCCTCAAGCAACTAATATAGCAGAAAATATGGATGAAGTGAACATGAAACAGTATACCATGACTAGGCCTATTTAAAGCGCTTGACTAATTCCAGAAAGGACATCAACAAGGATGAATCCTTACTACAAACTAGTGAGCCACTCGCATTCTAGAACATGATACAAGAAGATAAATAGCATGAAAAGAGATATTGTATTAACACATAAGAGAAATTACATACTGTGAGATACCAGAGACTAGAATCCTCATTACAGTTAAAACCCCTCCTCACTGAGACCCTACGGGCTCTGAACCTTCATACAGAAATATTACAGAATGTATACAAAAGCCTTCTCACTGCACCATTTGCTGATAGAAATCTGGAACCCTTACAATGTCTTCTTTTCGGGCCTTTATAGGAAAGATAGAGAATTCTAGAGGAGGAGGTAGATGAAGCACAATTAATGACTCAATTTGAATAAAAATGGTGGAAAACATTCACGCCCACTCTATGAATGACTAACTATAAATGACTGTACTTAACAATCTGTCTATGGAAATAAATGCTGGGAGATAAAAATCTCCTTATATACAAGACACCCATAATAAAATATATACAATGTGTTGCTCGCAGCTGAGGGAAAATCTGCTGCCGTAAGAGACCTGAGATAGTCTGCAATTCTGTACTGTACTCTCGGCCCCTGATTTTGGATTCGAATCCTGGATCTTTAATGCAGGGCGAATTTCTCTGGAGGGTTCTGTGAATGCATTTCTTAGTCTTCTTTAATTGGCGATCATTTCTCGCACCTACCCTCAGCTTTTTCATTAAATTTCACCCACAGAAAAATGTCTTTCATGGGCTCTAAACCTTTGCAACAGAGGCGGCGAATTAAAACGCCCTCCTGTTATATTGAAACCTGCAAAACCCACAAAATATTAGAGAAATCCGACACAGATGGAGGCGGGGACGATGGATACATGGTCGACAGGGAGAAATACACAGGGTGGCGGAAGAAAGACGTTGGAGATTATGATTGAACAGAGGGACTGCAAAATTTGCACGTAAAACTGTTTGGTTGTGAGGAGCAAATAAAATAGAGGATATGAATAAAAACACGTGCACACATATATATATATATGCCGGAGAGAAATATTTTAGACATACGAGAGTAAACACGTGGACATACGGAGGGAACAGGTGGGGGGACTGAACTCTGGACCGTTGGATGGCGAACACAGATCGACGGTTGAGAAGCGGTGAGAGCAGTACGAGGGTGGGCCACAGAACATGGCGGACATGGGTTAAAGGGCGAGCAACTCTGGTGGATGTCCGCCGTCGGATTGACATCGCCAGATCCGACGGTTCAAACAAATTTCGCTGCCCAGCGATTGTACAGGCTTTAACGCGCAGGGAAAAGTGGTTTCGTGGCCCGTACCCAAGACACGCGGCGTCTACCCAGTGGAATCGCTGGCCCGATGGATAATACTGCCAGCCTGGGGTAGGCGATGCGGGGGTTTACTGCTGGTTTCTTGCGTGCGAGGCCCTCCATGCAGTTTAATTGCCGCGCCGTTGATTGGATTTTGATCTGACGGTCATGATCACGCCCGGAATATGAACGATAAGCCCCCTTTCTTTTGGCCTGTGGTTCTTGGGCTCGAGTTATATGGTGACAACAGGAAAAGAGCTGAGGCCCTGGGGCTTAGGTCGATAAATTTAAATTGCGGGTTTTTATCATTTGGACAGTGCATTTCAGAGCGGAAAAAGGTGGCGATGAGCATGACATGGAGGTTTTTAATCACGAAAGATGTTTGCAGCAAATTTAAAAGGGGCCAGTGGTCAAAATTTAAATGGAGGGGGGAACTATGTACAACAGGAAGGTTGGGGCAAATGAGTGCATTGGGAAGGAGGGAAGGTGAAAGATGTATACTTTAGGATTGCGCTATGCAATCAAAGGGAAAGAAGACTTCTATGAGAGCTTAGTTTGACTAGTCAAAGCTAGAGATGAGTCTTCCTTCAACTTTCCCTACTATGGCTTGTGCTATAGAGGAAGAGTTTAATAAAGGCTTTGGTGCAGAGAAAATTCAGGAAGTGGGAAGGGTGAGGCTTCAACCTTCAGGAGTCATGCACTCAAAGGAAGAGGAGGCTTGAAAGAAAGAACCATTTTATTCAACAAGGGGTCAATGTTTATTTTTATTACACTTTTCATCCCAGGCTTGCACATTTGACCCAAAAATGGGTGCTTGACCATTTGGAGTGAAATTTTCATTGAGGGAGTCCATAGGGATGAAGCCACTTTTCTTAGATGGGTTTTTACTACACTAGGAGGATAAAGGGTCTTTTCATTACATGTATTGCAATTGGAAAAGGGTGAAATAGGTCCATGTTGTTAGCTAGGAATGCTCTATGTGCCATGTGAGGCAGAGGTAACGAAAACTATTTTTAGTGAATCAATATGCGCAATAAGGGTTATATGAATACCCTCGAGAGGATCAAAATGTACAAAATATTTTGGGTAATATTGAGAGGGACTTATTGCACCAATCTTTGAGAGTAGGATTGCATCAATGAGGCCTATTGTTAGGTTGAGCTTCGCACTTGATAAGAGGGCCAAAGGATTCAAAACTTTCACTGGCATTAGAGAAATTTTGAGGTCTGAAATGGGCCTCAAGACCAAAATGTACAACCAAAATAAACTTTATAATAACTAATAGGATTCAAGATGATGATGTCAACCATGGGGGATGATTCACCATTTTTGGAGTAAAAAAGTAAAAATATTAAATAATAAAAATAAAATTAAAAAACTACCCTTTCAACTCATATTTTAAACTTATCTCCCTACAGGTTTACTCAAATTTTGAGCGGGAGCACTCGTTGGATTGGGTTCCTCATCCAAGGAGTACTCATATTGCTTAGTTTCAATGGACCTCGCTACATGAAAAATGTGATTGGAATCACATTTTTTAATGTATTTATAATTTTTCATTTAGCAAGGTCCATCGAGAGAATGAAACATGGGTACTCCTTGGATGAAGAATTAAATTATGCATCCAATGAGTGTTCCCACTTGAAATTTGAGTAAAACCGTAGGGAGATAGGTTGAAAATATGAGTTGAAAATTTATTTTTTTCTTTTTTCCATTTAAAAATTGATGATGTAATCTAATCTTATTTTATTATATCCACTATTATTTTATAATATTCCTTGGGATGCTTATTTTAAACCTTAAAATTTATCTCATGGATAAAGGACCAAGAAGGGATCCAAAATGGCTAAGTGTGGGATCAACAAAGTAAAAAATGAAAATCCACTTAGACATGAATCAATCTTGGATCACACACATAAAACCAAAAATACAAGCTAGAAGAATACATAGGACTCATGAATTAAAATCACACCTTGAAACGACAACAAAGCGACACTTATTTCGAAGTGCAACCGTTGGAACGACACATTATGACACTTAGAACACAAGTTACAACAACTATGATGACTGTGACAAAAAGGTGCGCTAAGCTGTAGGAATGTGTCTAGCGCATATTATAATGATATGTAAGACCATATAATTTAGAATAGTGTTCCATAACTAAATTGAGTGATCTGAAAAGGTGAGATACATGCAGGAGTGAAAATCACAAAAGCGACACCTACGACATGAGGAAAACATAAGAGAAAACTTGCAAAATTTGAACGACCTTGACAGGGAAACATGCTAGAGAGAAGATAACATGAAACACCACTTGTTAATGTGAAAAGAAGCAAAAGATAAAATTACGAATGTGAAATCAATGCTTGTGAAAGTGAAAATGAGAAAAAGTGACAGTTGAGAAAACTCATCAAAATAAAAGTACAAACAAAACCAAAGTGAGTGAGATTATCGATGAAAGTGTGCATTGACTATCATCATGAATTGAACATTGCAAAAAATTTATTGATGGGTGGTGATATTCATGTTCAATCTTGCATAAAGGAAGTGTTCTCACAAACTTATCGAAGACTGTGCATGTGAGTGAAAGTGATTTGAAAACTTAAATGCCTTTCAAAACATCAAACGACCATGGAGTAACCATAAAGTGAAAGATCATAAGATCCTAAGTAGGCTCCAAAATTCAAGTTTGAGAAAAATTTTGAAGGGTGTTGATCGCAATGAAAATGCTTCGAGACACACTGCTAGCTCCAAATTCTCTATTTAGGTTTATTTCCCTAAGTGCAAGGTCTCAATATTTCAATAAGTATTGATTCATCTTGTGGATTACCTTGGATTCCCTGCTTAACCTGGTTAGCGATATAGTCCCCTCCATTCCCTTGGTTAAAAACATTATAAGGCTTTCCAAATCACAATTGTTTCAATATAGGAAAGGGTAATATGCACTACGAGTTTAAGATATTTAGAGTATGAGTTTCATATCTAGTATTGCTTCATTGCCAACATGCATGGACAATACCCTGATAGAGTCACTACTAGAGAACAAGCATTGCTTCACTACCAGCGAGTCTGGACAGTACCCCGATGAAGTCACTTGCTTCAGCTCCATGCGTATGAAGCATTTATCTTCTTTCACCCTTTATTTATTTATTTAATATGACTGTGCTTCAACACTTATTATTTTCAATGGGTAGAACAGGGATCCTGAATTATTGATAACAAAGGAGGTTTCCCCTTTAGAGAAGTATTTATATAACTTATGATATTGGTTTTATTGCTTTATATTTTCCCTTTATCCTTTCTCTACTTGATTGGATCAACAAGAAAAACACTATTCACTTACAATATTGAGGAATGTAGATCCTATAATTAATACGAGTTTTATAGTTTGACCAAAGGATTTCCATTTGAGGGGATCGTGTTTTCCATCCAGACATCATTGAATTTAAATATATGTAAACCCAATATAGAGAAGAGGTAATAGAATAGCAAAGCATTGTTCGTCATCACAATTTCCCTTTTCAAGTTTTGCCACATTCTTTTTTGAGCCAAACATGAGAATATTTCATGAAAAGTATTATTGAGCAAAAAATAAGAAATTACATGACAAAACAACATAACAGAACCAAAATAACCAAGCAAATAGAGGCCGAAAATAAAACAAAATGCATAGTATGCAACGGGAAAACAAACAAATACAAAGACTCGATGGAGAGCTGGATACAGGGTGGATGTGATGTAAGGGAAAATAAATGCAACTAAGCCTACTCATAACCTAATCAACTAGAATTTTAGGGCTAAGTGTAATGATATTTCGAATGTATTCATCATTGTTCTAGATCTGCAACCAAAAATATACAAGTAATTAAAATGTGCAATAGAAAAGATAAGAACTTCGAAAAGTTTCACAACTAACTAAAGATATGACTTATTAACGAAATAATGTGCCATACCTACCAGTTTTAATGAATTTCAAGCTTTACCTTTTTGCTTGAAATATCGATCATACAAATCTTGCAGGCTGCTTACAAATACACATTTATCTATTTTTTGAATTCTCGCAAATATCAGAAAAGATAAAAAATTGTTATTTGCAATAGAGCTTGCCAGGTAAGATTTCTCTAACCATTCAAAAATTGGATAATGATATCCATAACAACCAATTTAAATATGTTGGGACTTACTAGGAGAATCAATTTTCAAATGCATTTGAATCACAATGAGAATCTATGGTATTATGATCAAATTGGTCAATTAAAAAACAAGGTTCTCGATTCTCTATGGTTCCCTTTGTATCCAATTACATGTGATACTATCAATATGAAAGCTTAGGTCACTAAAAGTTGTTGATATCCTAGAGCCTCGAAACCAATTAGGATAGTAAGTTGAAAATGTATTAGAGACATATATCAAATCAAACCTAATGCTTTTGTCATCACAAGGGTTTTGGTACGCTGAATGATTAAAACATTTGAATACACTCAAGTGGAGAAATTGTGTAAGGAATATAATTAACTTGAAAATGTACACAAGAGATATGATAAGGTAATGGATTCAGAAGGTTCTAATAGAGAGGATTCCTTCAACACAAAATGAGATTTCTTTTGATAATCTAAATTATAGGCTTTGAAACTGTGGGGATTCGTGAAAAATGTGCTCTTTGACTCTTGGTCTAACACAATGGATCTGTGTGAGAAGGGAATAACCAATAAAAAATTCTTCATCTGATAAAAAATAATATCTTTGATATCTTGGAGATCATGAATATCAACTTGAAAATACCAACAATCATTTAAGGATGAACTCATAACTAGTGGATGAATTTTAAGGAAAGAATTATGTTTGAAAATATGGATTCAACTTAGTACAAAGATCTCAATAGGATTTCGAGAACCTGGCACAACCATTCGCATGGGATGAAGTGCATCAAATTCTTGACAGGTCTTTGAAATTTTTGATGGTGGATCATAAAATATGGGTGGATTTTAAAAATCAACAGGTAGACATGCACTACTATCAACAAACATATCGATGAAAACACTGCTAATGCCATTGGTTTGATTAGATTTAAGATTAAACACATCAAATTCTTGATGGTTAGATCATTTAAATGCATTGATTGAAGAATCTAATTATTATATGGAATAAGAACATCTTCCTCATGTCTTAAAAAATATTACAATTGAATAAATCATGAATAATAGATTCAAATTTTCATCTTCTGATTGTAGTATCACACCATCCTATACCTGATTTCAACCACGATCAACTAGATAAATATCCAAAGGATTTAGCGGGGATACTGGCGTGAAAAAATTATAAAATATATCTGGGTATAATGAATAATGTGTTAGAGATGAAAAATAATTAAATACTCAGGAGGAGGAGAAAAAATTATACTTAAAGTAGATTGATCTGTAAATAACAACAAATCAACATCATTGTGATAAACATAATATTAAAGGATAGGCATACTAATATGATGGTCATATTGACCAAGATATTCTAAAGATTCAGAACCTTGGAAACTTACCTTTTTATATTTGGTATCTAAAGATGTATGAATTAGAGGATATTCAAGATAATTATGAATACAAAGAGCACCCTGATTCACAAACAGAGATTGTAAACTGTGAGAAACTGATTTTGAATTGATACCTTGCAAATAAAATCCCTCATAAGAGAAGATATCATCCGATATACATGAAAATTAACCACATATGTTAATGAAAATAGTGATGTCATGGTGATGGTTATCCAAAATCTCAACCCAGATGGGAGGTTTAGAGTCATTTGACAAGTTATCAAGGTTATAATATCGAAAATCAACCGAAAATGCAAGATTATCATCTTGAAAGAGGAAGGAAAGATAAAACACATCTTCAACACTTTGCTCCTCTATATCTAAAATACAACTACTTTTTTCTTGATTACCACTTTAAACAACATGTTGGACATCATTAAAGGTTGAAGAAGTTTGATCACCCAGATTGCAAATTAAGCAATAATCAAACATAGGTGGTATAGGTTTCAGAGAATCCACAGAAACAATTGAGTTTTCATTTAAGTCAAATTCAAGATTGGACTTGTGGATATTAATATGATCTTGAAAACCCGAGGGATCAAATTTTACATTGGGCTCCATGCAATTACTAAACCATTCCAAGTTGTCCTTAATAGGATGTGGATGGAGGTTGCATGAACATATCAACAATTTGATTTTCCAGATTTACCAACTTTCACATCATCACCAAGGGGAACCCAAATTGGTACTGAAAAAGGTGGAAGACAAGGAACAAAATGAATAGTAGGTTCCTCATTGAGAAATTGAGGTGTCTCAAGGTTTCCAAAATTTGGGGAGGGAGAATAATTTAGGGGTTCAGATCCGAAATATTTCTAAGTAGGATCAAACTCTGAAAATTTTCTATAATGAAATCTGAATCAACCACTGATTCAAGAAATTCATAAAAAAGGCGAAGAAACCAATTAAGAAAACCATCTATAGATTCACTAGGTTCCATTCTAAGAAAATCAATTATGTCACATACATCCTAGTAATCATACCTGTCAAAAGCTTCACGAAGCTCCTTAACAAGTTTCTTGTGTGAATGGATAAAAGAAGTAGGTAACGTATGAAACCATTTATTAACTTGACCTTCAAATGTGAGGGTGAACAACCTGGCCATGAAATATTAACAATCAATTATGATATAGAGACAAATTTAATGTATAAATTGGAAAAAGTGTTCGAGGACAGTTAGTTCACTCTCGCCATCAAAATTAAATTGGGACAAGTTATGAATAATTTCCGTGGGGATGGTAAGATAAAGTTATTTAGAAAAAAATCCTAAGATTATGATTTGGGAAAGAGGCATTTAAGATAAGATATTCAAAATAGACTCAATGGGAACAACTTGTCATCTGGCCCTCCTTCCAGTGCTAGAATGTTGACAGTGCTGGATACCACCAACATACATGGGGTCTCCCCAATGTGAAGTTCCAATTAGATGTCACACTGTTTGGAGTAGGATCCCCATTTAGAGTATCAACCTGGACACCATAACTATAAGGTTTTCCTTAGTTTCAATGAATAACATAAGATATTATATATGTAACCCTTGAACAAGCAAGTAAGTTGACATCGTGAAACACCGATTGCAATGTGTAAAATGAGACTTTCATGAGGGGGGAGACAAAAGTGAGCCTCTAGAAGGAAGTAATAGTAATAACCTAAGAGAGACACATGATTAAATAAATATTCATTAGTGAAAGAGTTCACATAATTATTATTAAAGAAAATACAATACACTTTCAACAATATGAGTACCAAAGCCACCGAAATAGTTTAATTTATCTAGTATGTATGAACACAACATATTCCACAAACATCCCAAGAATAGTCCTATAAAATTCATGATACATGCATGAAAATGTGTTGGCTCATTGAGCTTCAATTATACGGTGAAAGATACATGTACAAAGTTACAATGGTGAGGTGCTAGTTCCAGTAGTGGAACATTAAGTCACTTCTTGCTTCTCCAAATAATAGTTTTCTCTCCTATGCCAAGTAGAGAAGCCAAGCCTAACTCTCCAAAATATTAAGCCTCAAAAGGAATTTTTCTGGAGTTATGAGGGTGATTTTATAGTTACGGTAATGATATTTCATATTCCCATGAATATTAAATTACCCTCATGACCCTTGGACTTCCAATGTGTCCTTTGGACTTCTTAAAAACTCTTGAACTTCTAATGACTTTTGAACTTCTCCTAAAGACATTTTTTCCATATATGAGTAAGTGACTTTGCATATTGCACATATGGCTGTACTTACACACATTACATTTTTTCCTTTTCATTGAATGTACATCATTACATTCCACCTGATAATGTGGCATGACACATGGACACATATTTACCATTACGATGACACTTATACAAGCTATAAATTGACAATGATGAGGTGGAAATACCAAGATGTATTCCTTGCAAATTTATCTTGCATTCTTGATGATAGATTTAACCTATGCTTCATGTTCATGAAAATTACACTTTATTTCTTATATTCACCCTGCAAAGGGAATTTTATCAATATTGGAATCATATGAGTCATCATGCAATGTCTTATTTCTATCTCGGTCTATGATATGCTTCATGTCTCCATAATGGCTCTCTTTTGTTCTTATTCTCCACATGAGTTATGAGGGTGTAATAAAACTCATAATTGGATTTATAAGGTTCCAGTATTCATTTTTTCCTGCACCATTTACTATGAATAATATCTTTCTTGGTCTAAGGCAGTGGGGGAAGCTGAAGGGACAAGGTGTAAGGCTTCATGCTCCAAGGTTGCACCATTCACTCCAAAGAGAAGAGATGAAAGCTTAAAAGTGTAGTTTGACCTCTCAAGGGTGAGGAGAGGCATCCTTTAGCCTTCCTTACTATTCCATTCTCTCAAAGGAAGGGTCAAAGGAAGGCTGGGGTGCATGAACATATTGGGGAGGAGGGAAGGTGAAAGGTTTAACCTTTAGGACCGCGCTATGCACTCAAAGGGAAAGGAGACTTCTAGGAGGCATAAAGGAGGCTTCCTTCAGCCTTCAATATTGTGAATTTCACTCGATAGGAAGATGTTAAGTAATTCTTGGGTGAAAAGCACATAGGGGAAGGGGGAATGGTGAGGCTTCAACCTTTGGGAGTACACCATACGATTAAAGAAAGATGATGCTTGAAAGAAAGTGAAATTGTATACAACAAGGGGTCAATGTTGAATTTTAATGTGATTTTCATCCTAGGCTATATAATTTTGATCCAATAGTGGGTGCTTGACCACTTGGATGCACTTTTCATTGAGGGAGGCCATAGGGATGCAACCATTTTTCCTAGGAGGGTTTTCAGGACATTGGGAGGATAGGAGGGTCTTTGCATTGCATTTATTGCCTCTGCAAAAGGGTGAAAGAGGTCTATGTTTTTATCTAGGAATGTTCAATGTGCTATGTGAGTTAGAGGTAACCAAAACTCAATGTAGCGAATCAATATGACCAAGAAGGGTCAAGTGACTTCCCTTGAGAGGATCACAATGTGCAGTAGATTTGGGGTAATCTTGAGAGGGACTTATTACACCAATATTTGAGAGCAGGATTGCATCATTGAGGCCTATGGATAGGTTTATATATGCACTTTATAAGAGTTCTAAAGTCTTCATAATTGGTACTGTGGCTAAAGGACCAAGAAAGTCTTCGAAATGGCTAAGTGTGGGATCGACATAGTAAAAAAGGAAAATGCACCTAGACATGACTCAATCTTGGATCGCACACATAAAACCATCAATAAAATAAAAAATAATACACATGACTCATGAATTAAAATCACATATCAACACTTATTTCTAAGTGCAATAGTTGAAACAACACATTACAACACTTACAATGTGTAGAAATTTGCTGAATAATAATTAATTATCCACCGAGACTATCCTGGTCACATACTATTTGAACTTCATACACAACACATAATCTCTTCCACTCAACTCAACTCAGATCAACTCATATCATCACACATGCGGAAATAAAATCAAGCGATAACACATCAAATCATCATACACATTAACACAGTATGTATGGGGAAAGCTTATAGCTGAAAACCCCGCAGCTATTGTGTATATTATAATGGAGAAATCATGTAACAAACTCAGTATAATACTCCTCACAAGTACTCAGTACTATCTCATGAAGTTACACACAAACTAGCTTGGTTTTGAACATGTTACTGGTTCAAAACTCACCACTAATTGCCTTGCCTCTATTGCGTAATCCAGGCTTGTCTATATAGAGATCCAAGGTTCGAATCTCCTTGGCTTGACAGCACAATCTTCATGGACAAATCCTCCAAGTGTGGTGCAAATCTCATGCACAACTGATGTCGCCACTGATAGCTAACTCCACCCTTTCATCTACCTCTTTCACTGGTCTCCACTGAACTGATCATGCACTGTAGTGAACTGATGTGTTCTTGAGTTGAATAATGAGTTACTAATTAATGAATTAAATAATATTTAATTCACTCCTCTCATAACTAATTGATTAGCTAGTTAAACTAATCTCAACTAGTTCAACTAAAATAAACAGAACACAACTCCACTATCTGTCTCATTAACTCCTCCAAACTTCTGCCACTGAAGTCCAACTGAAGTCAACCGTGCATGATGCCATCAAACCCTTGGGAACCACGTGATTCCTCTGTCAGATGCATGAGCCACTTCTGTAGCTCGAACTGAAGTGCTCCAAGAGAGTAAACTGCTGTTTAGAGTCCAAATATTATTAAGGGTAAATAATATTTGACTTCCTTATTTTTAGGAGAGGCAGTCTAAAAATAGCCTTCGACCTCTTCGACCTAAAAAATAGAGTCTCATCTATTTTTACCAACATGACCAATGCTCCAAGAATCTCAAACTGGAATCCCCGAACCATGCTCCATATGTCTAAAAATAGACATAGTCTAAAAATAGACTTTTGCGCCAGAATTTGCCTGCGGGCCCACTTAGTGAAGGCGACTTCATTTCACTAAGCTCCATCATCTTGCTGCATTCTCAACACTCCCTCTCGGCAAGATATGGATTATCTGCAACCCCTATCCTGCCTCTGTGGAATTCGAACTTGCTCCTGGTGAGCGCCTTCGTCAGGATGTCGGCATCCTGATCCTCCGTGGGAACATATGAAAGCATCATGATTCTCAGCTGAACACAATCTCTGATATGATGGTACCTGATGTCGATGTGTTTGGACCTATCATGAAATCTTTTGGATTAGCGAGAGCTTGATGCAGCTACCGGATTTATCACGGTGTTGAATCAACGCCAGGCTCCAAATTCAGCTTTAAGACTCCGGCACTGCGAGGATCTTCCTCATCCATCCTTCCGCATGCGACGAACGCTTCCATGTACTCGGTCCTGCAGCACCAGGCGAGTGCCACCGGATCTCTGCTTCCTCTTGTGCAGAAGCGCGTGACCCAATGCAACTCACCCCGAAGTACTCTTCGGTCAGTTGGACTCCACCTTGTCATCGAAATTGAAGCCAAAAAGCTTCGGCTCCATCCTCTGTCTATACCATAGAACATATCCCGTGTGCCTACGATATAGTGCAATACATGCTGCACTTCAAAGAGCTTGGTAGGCTTAACCATAGCTTGCGGGCGGTTCGCATAGCATATATCGGGTTGTGTATTGACCAGATACATAAGCGACCCCACCAACTGTCGATAGAAATGGCATCCACTACCTCCGCTGAAGTAGCATCCTCCTTCCTCCAACCACCAGGAAGAGGAGTGCCAACAAGCTTGCAGCCATGCATGTTGAACCTCTCCAGAATCTCCCGGGCATACTTGCCCTGAGAAACAAATAGTCCTCGACTGCGCTGCCAAATCTCCAATCCCGGGGAATTAATGAAGGATGCAGAGTCCTTCATCTCAAACTCTCTTGCAAGGTCTCCTTGCATGAAAGTATCAATAGCTCATCACCCGTCAAAATCAAATCATCTACATAAAGTACGATGATTAGCAACTTACCCTCCACCACAATCTGGTACAGGTTAGGATTCGCCTCACTCTTGGATAATCCGAGTCCAGTGAAATAATTGTCTATCCGTGTGTACCAAGCACGAGGTGCTTGTTTCAACCCATACAGCGCTCTCTTGAGTCTGCACAAATGTGACTCGCTGCTGAAGATCTCGAAACCTTCGAGCTGCTCTATGTACACATCCTCCTCAATGACTCCGTTGAGGAACACAGTCTTCACATCCATCTGATGAATGTACCACCCCATCTGCGCTGAGAGAGAAAGAATCGTCTGTATGGAAGAGTACCTTGCGACAAGTGCAAAGGTCTCCTCATAATCGATCCCCTCTATCTGTGAGAAGCCTCGGGCAACAAATCTTTCCTTGTACTTCTCCACACTCCGTCGGCACTTTGCTTCACCTTGTAGATCATGTGAACCCACAACGATTTCCCCACGGTGTACGACAATCTCCCATGCCTCTGCACTGTTTCTGACGTCGAATCATATTCTTGATCATGGCATCAACCCATACGGGTTCCTCCACATCTTCCTCAAAAGAGGATGGCTCCGTCACAACACATTGACTCACAAGAGCCATGTATCCAGTGTACCGATCCGGTGACTGTCTCTGTCTGCGCTGTGCTGTAGGTGGTCCTACAACCTTCTCTGCATCCCGAGCCAGTCGCTCAGCTTCTGTAGTGCGCATGCGCCCTCTGATGGTTGGCGCTGCCTGGGTGGTTTCTTCCACCTCCCGAACCTCCTCTTGTGGCTGATCCACATCCGGAAGCTCCTCCTTAGGAACTAACAGCTCCTCATCTGCATGCAAGTGTAGCTCCCTCTCAAGCGAACACCGCATGGCTTTCTCCTCCTGAAATTTTATATCCCGTCGCACAACAGTCTTTCGACTGTCTAAAAAATACACCCGATAGTTGTGAGGTGTATCAGTGTACCCCACAAATATTCCAACCTCAGCAGTTGGATCCAGCTTCCTTCTCGCATCCTTCGTCACATGCATGTAGACAGGAGAACCAAAAATCCGTAAATGGGAAATATCAGGCCTCTTGCCAGAATAAGCCTCCTCCGGTGTACTCATGCCAAGAACCTTGTGAGGACAACGGTTCTGCACATACACTGCTGTATTGCATGCCTCAGCCCACAAGTGAAGGGGTAGGCCCCGATCATGCAACATCGCCCGTGCAGCACCCACGATCGTTCTGTTCTTCCGCTCAGCCACCCCGTTCTGCTGTGGGTTATGGGGTGCGATGAGCTCTCTCCGAATCCCTTCTGCGCTGCAGAACTCCTTGAATTCAGCCGAGATGAATTCACCACCGTTATCACTCCTTAGAGCAATCACTTTCTTCCCCGACTCCTTCTCGACCAGTGCTTTAAACTCACAGAACTTCGCGAATGTATCGATCTTCTTCTGCATGAAGAAGATCCAGCACTTTCGAGAGAAATCATCAACAAAGATCACATGATACTTGTGCTTTGCTGTCGAAGCAACTGAGAAAGGACCACACGCGTCTGTGTGAACTCTCTCAAGGATCGTCGTGGCACGACTATCCTTCTCGTGAAAGGTGGCTTTCACATACTTCCCCAAAGTACACCCCTTGCACTGATCTGACTGCGCAAGAGTGCCCTTAGGAAGCCCAATAGAAATCTGCTGCAGAATCTTCAAAGCTCCATGGTGAAGGTGGCCCAATCTCCTGTGCCACAGTTCGCCCTCATCATCCCGGCTCACCACTTCTCCCGCCTTGCATGCCATAGCTGCGCAGTCATCTACCTGCAACTGATAAAGGTTTTGAGTTCGAACCCCTATCTTCCGGGTCTCTCCAGTAGTCTTACTGCGCAGGAAGGCTTTTCCTTCGCTGAAGACCACATCATACCCCTTATCCTCCAACATCGCTACTGAAATCAGGTTCTTCTTCAATTCAGGTACATGCATGACATCCTTTAAGACAAAGGGTTTACCAGACTCCCTCTGAAAGGATACGGTACCGATACCAGTCGCACTGTATCTACCGTCATCGCCCATCTCGATGTGCATACCCAAATCCTTGTCCTCCAGATCTGAGAACAACTCCCGATCTCCCGTCATATGAATTGACGCACCGCTGTCCAAGAACCACACCGATCCCAGCATACTTGAAACTAAGCATGCAATCAGTGAAACTTTGACAGCCACCCCCACACTTCCCAGCTCATCTCTGCACTGAGTGAACTTCGTGAGGTGTTTGGCGATGCTGTCGCCCTTCTCCATCTTGATGTTCCTGAGCTTATCTTTGAGCGCCAGCTTCCTTTGGTCACTCTTACTCTGGAATAGATCCGTCAAAGCTTTCCACATTAAATATGGAGTAGCTTTTCCATGCAGGCTGGATACAATATGATCCTTGACGCCCTCCAATAGGATCCTTCGACACTTCGCCATCTTCTTTTGCCATGCATCGACTTCAGCTGCATCAATGGGATTTTGGACATCCATATCTACGAACTCCTTCAGACCATTATCTTCTAATACTACTTCCATGCGATCCTTCCATGCAACATAATTCGAACTGCCTTCAAGAGCATATTTGAGTCGCAAACCGTTGAAAGACATTTTCAACACTGGCACCAAGAAAACAAAACTGCTACAAAATTTTGAATTCCACCTCAAAGCTCAGCCGCTCTAGATCGTGAGAACAAATTATTTCTAGCACAGAGATCGACTGCAAGGGGCGTTTACCAAACCTTTCACTTTCTGAAGAAAGATGAATATGGAGGCTACCTGGCCCGCATGCAGACTCTGTCTACCGAAATAAGTTTGTAATCACTGTGATGATCAATCTCTGCTTCAATAGCTCCGATACCATGTAGAAATTTGTTGAATAATAATTAATTATCCACCGAGACTATCCTGGTCACATACTATTTTAACTTCATACACAACACATAATCTCTTCCACTCAACTCAACTCAGATCAACTCATATCATCACACATGCGGAAATAAAATCAAGCGATAACACATCAAATCATCATACACATTAACACAGTATGTATGGGGAAAGCTTATAGCTGAAAACCCCGCAGCTATTGTGTATATTATAATGGAGAAATCATGTAACAAACTCAGTACAATACTCCTCACAAGTACTAAGTACTATCTCATGAAGTTACACACAAACTAGCTTGGTTTTGAACATGTTACTGGTTCAAAACTCACCACTAATTGCCTTGCCTCTATTGCGTGTTTCAATGCTATGGGATGGCCTCTTTATATAGATAAACCACTAGCCTGAACTGTGCAATCCTCATGGGCTTACTCCACCTATCTGTGTGTTGCAAATAGCAACAGTATAGTCACAACTAATAGCTAGCTCCACCCTTTCATCTACCTCTTTCACTAGTCTTCACTGAACTGATCATGCACTGCAATGAACTGATGTGTTCTTGAGTTGAATAATGAGTTACTAATTAATTAATTAAATAATATTTAATTCACTCCACTCATAACTAATTGATTAGCTAATTAAACTAATCTCAACTAGTTCAACTAAAATAAACAGAACACAACTCCACTATCTGTCTCATTAACTCCTCCAAACTTTTGCCACTGAAGTCCAACTGAAGTCAACCATGCATGATGCCATCAAACCCTTGGGAACCACGTGATTCCTCTGTCAGATGCATGAGCCACTTCTGTAGCTCGAACTGAAGTGTTCCAAGAGAGTAAACTGTTGTTTATAGTCTAAATATTATTAAGGGTAAATAATATTTGACTTCCATATTTTTAGGAGAGGCAGTCTAAAAATAGCCTTCGACCTCTTCGACCTAAAAAATAGAGTCTCATATATTTTTACCAATATGACCAATGCTCCAAGAATCTCAAACTGGAATCCCCGAACCATGCTCCATATGTCTAAAAATAGACATAGTCTAAAAATAGACTTTGCGCCAGAATTTGCCTGCGGGCCCACTTAGTGAAGGCGACTTCATTTCACCAAGCTCCATCATCTTGCTGCATTCTCAACACAATGCAAGTTACGACAACTGTGACTAAAAGGTGTGCTAAGATGTAAGAATGTGTCTAGTGAATATTATAATGATATGTAAGACAATATAATGCAAACTAGCATGCCATAACTAACTTTAGTGATGTGAAAAGATGTGATACATGCAAGAGTGAAAATCACAAAAGAGACACCTGTGACATGAGGAAAACATTAAGCGACACTTGTAAAATGTGAATTAAATTTAAAGAGATACATGTTAGAGCGAAGATAACATGAAAACACCACTTATTAAAGTGAAAAAAATAAAAAGTGACAGTCACGAATGTGAAAGTGACGCTTGTGAAAATGAAAGTGCGCAAAATAAATAGTTGAGAAAACTCACCGAAATAAAAGTACAAATGAAACCAAAGTGAGTGAGACCACTGAAAAAAGTGTGCACTGACTATCATCATGAGTTGAACATATTACATACACTGTCTTGATGGGTGATGCTATTCCTGCTGAATCTTGCATAAAGGAAGTGTTCTCATGAACTCATCGAAGACCGTGCATGTGAGTGCAAGTGACTTGAAAACTTAAATGATTTTCAAAACATAAAATGACCATAGAGTAACCATAGAGTGAAATAACATAAGATATTTAGTAGGATCAAAAGCTTAAGTGTGAGAAAATTTTTGGAGGGTGTTGATTGCTCCAAAAACATTTACCTTATGCTCATACTTTTCCATTGAGAGCGTAGGCTTGGAAAGCTGTATTAAATTTTTTTAATGATAAAAAAAAATTCGCAAGGAGGTCGTAAGGGACCATTATGTTGAGATTGTATTTCATTAAGAGCAAAAATTTATTTAGTAAGTGTTGAGTATGTGTTATATTCTTTCCACGACTAAGCACGCGTGGGGGGTAAGAGGGAGGGCAATAGCCCCCCCTTTGCGCTGGGCGCAGCGGAGGGGTCACAGGGGGGGCGGTAGCCCCCCCTATCGGGGTCCGGGGCAGCGCCTCGGCGAAAATTTTTTGGTCCTTAATTTCCGGTGGGTAGTCCGCGTCCATGGTTTTGTGCATGGTTTTGCACATGGTTTTGGGGTACGATGGTTTTCGGTCCCTGGTATTTTTATAGATCCGGTCAAGGGAACTACGGTTATGTTCTAATCCAGGGTTTATGGATTGAGGTTTATGAATGCTTCGGCATGTATATATATGTGTTGTAACACTAAAAGGAATATAATGAAAAATCAAGCTGGATGTCCCGATTTGGGATCTAGGGGAAAATCTCTGTGTTTATCTTTTTTATGTTTTATGATCTCGCTATTATTTATTTTCTGTTATAAGATTCGTGTGTAGATAATTTCTGTTCAGGGTTAAAACCTACATTTGGTATCAGAGTTGTTTCGACTTCAAGGGGACGCCTTTGCTGCTGAGGGTTTTTAGTTCAGGCCTGAGGTAGACCCTGTTCAGTGGGAGATCTGCGGGATCGATTCTTGTGGTGAGAGAAGATGGCGAGCAGCGGAAAGATAGAGATCGATAAATTTAATGGTCAGAGTTTTGAGTTGTGGAAGCTCAAGATGGAGGATCTGCTGGTGGATAAAGATTAGTGGATCGCGGTAGATCCAGGTACTAAGCCAACAGGAATGTCAGATGAAGACTGGAAGAAACTGGATCGGAAGGCTAAAAGCACAATACGGTTGTGTGTCTCAGATTCAGTATTGTTGAATGTATCTGGGGAAGCTACGACGAAGACCTTGTGGGAAAAACTTGGGACTTTGTACCAATCTAAGTCTCTGGTGAATAAGTTGTTCCTGCGGAAAAAGTTGTATAACCTGAGGATGAAGGATGGAGACTCGGTGACAGAGCATCTAAACGCCTTCAATATTGTGGTAAGTCAACTGTCATCTGTTGATATTAAAATCTCAGATGAAGATAAGTGCATCGGTTTGTTGTGTTCTCTACTAGACTCGTGGGACAATCTGGTTATTGCAATAGGTAGCAATACAACTACCTTGAATTTTGATGACATTGCCTCAGCCTTGTTGTCGGAGGAAATGAGACGGAGAAATATGGAGGGCCAGAATGGAGATGCCTCATCTATACGAGGAAGTTCCCAAAACAGAAACAAGAATAAGGTTTCGAGTGGGAGATCCAAATCTATAGGGAGATCTAAATCTCCTAGAATGTTTGTAAAGGTTGCTGGAAATGCTGAAAGGAAGGGCACGACAAAAAGGAGCGCAGATCTAAAGCTCTTGAGAAAGGAAATGGATCTGATGATGCTCCTTTCTGGCAGAGGCAAAAACCACCTCATGAAGGTGGGGATGTGTATTTGGCTTCTTCTTCAAATACACATGTAGATCATGAGTCATGATTGATTGACTCAGGTGCATCCTTTCACTTCACTCCCCATAGGGAGTGGTTCTGCGAGTATGAGAAATATGATGGTGGTGATGTCTTCCTAGGGGATGATAGGAAGGCCGGAATCGTCGGACGTGGAAAGGTCAAGCTGAAGCTGCAAGGTGGAAGGATTAGAACACTTCCTGGTGTTCTGCATATTCCTACATTGGCCAGAAATCTGATTTCCGTAAGCAAGATGGATGATGCAGGTGTAAAAACAGTGTTCGAGAAAGATGCCTGCAAGATGGTTCGGGGAGCACTAGTATTAATGCGGGGAGTTCGGACTGGAACTCTGTACAAGCTACAAGGTAGCACTGTTATTGATGGGTGTAACAGTTCTGTGGTTCCTGAAAGTGGGACGGAAAGTCTAGTTGTCTTTGGAGAAAAGACCATGCTATGGCATCAAAGGCTTGGACATATTGGAGAGAAGGGCCTTCGGATACTGCATAGAGATGGTATGGTAGAAGGTATGTCTAATTGTTCTCTGGATTTCGATTTCTGTGAACATTGTGTATATGGGAAGCAGAATCGGGTGAGTTTTCCTTATGGTGCTAAGAGGGCAAACAAGATATTAGAACTTGTGCACAGTGATGTGTTTGGGCCTGTGTCAGTTCCATCACTGGGAAAGTCTGTGTACTATTTTTCATTCATAGATGACTTCTCAAGGAATACATGGATATATTTCTTGAGGAAGAAATCTGAAGTCTTTGACAAATTTAAAGAATTTAAGGCTCTGGTGGAAAACCAGACAGAGAAGAAGATAAAGGCGTTGAGGACATATAATGGTGGGGAGTTCTGCAAGAAGGAATTTGAAGAGTTCTGTAAGAAGTGTGGTATAGCACGGCAGAAGACTACTCCATACACACCTCGGCAAAATGGAGTTGCAGAAAGAATGAATAGAACACTGATGGAAAAGGCAAGAAGCATGCTCAGTGGTACCGGGTTAGGACAAGAATTCTGGGCAGAGGCAGTGGAGACTGCATGTTACTTAGTTAACAGATCACCTTCATCAGCGTTGGAGGATAAAATCCCACATGAGGTATGGATTGGTAAGAAGCCCTCTATTTCACATCTAAGGGTATTTGGATGTGATGCATATGTACATGTTCCAAAGGAGAAAAGGACCAAGTTGGATAATAAATCTGAAAGGTGCATCTTTATTGGGTATAAGGATGGTTTAAAGGGTTACAAGCTTTGGAACCCAGAAACAAGGAAGGTTGTGTACAGTAGAGATGTGGTGTTTAGAGAAGTGAAAGATGTTGTTAAACATGAAGTCCTACCAAAGGAACCTGAGAAGATAGAGTTTGAGCTAAAGGAGGATGAATCAGACTCTACAACAGAAGAAGACTCAGAAGATGAAGAGCCACAAACTCCAGCTTTGAGAAGATCAATTCGGGAAAGAAGGCAACTAGAAAGGTATAGTCCATCTGCTTTCTGTTAAGGTTTTTCCTTAACTATAACTAATGATGAACCCAGAACTGTCAGGGAGGCAGTAGATTGAGAGGATGGAAAACTCTGGAAGGAGGCCATGGTTGATGAAATGGCATCCTTGCACAAAAATGAGGCATGGGATCTGGTGGAGTTTCCGGTTGGAAGGAAGCCCATCGGGAGCAAATGGGTGTTTAAGAAGAAGATGAATGTAGAAGGCAAGGTGGAGAAATACAAAGCTCGGTTGGTAGCAAAAGGTTATTCCCAAGTGCCGGGAATTGATTTTGGTGATATTTTCTCTCCTGTTGCCAAAGTTACTTCTATTAGATTACTTTTATCTGTTGCTGCTGCATTTGATTTTGAGATAGAACAGATGGATGTGAAGATAGCATTTCTTCACGGGGATCTAGAAGAGGAGATCTACATGAAGCAACCTGAAGGCTTTATGGTGAAGGGTAAGAAAGAACTGGTATGCAGGTTGAAGAAGTCTCTGTATGGGTTAAAACGGTCACCAAGGATGTGGTATCAGAAATTTGATACCTATATACGGGGACTTGGCTTCACCAGAAGCAAGGAGGATCACTGTGTTTATTTTAAATTAATTGGTGACCGTGTTATTTATTTGGTCTTGTATGTGGATGATATGTTGTTGATTGGAAATGACAAAGAAATTATCCAAGATTTGAAAACCCAACTATTCTCCAAATTCGACATGAAGGATCTTGGTGCTGCAAACTATATTTTGGGCATGGAAATTAAGAGAGATCGGGCAAAGAGGAAGCTCTGGTTAAACCAGAGGAAGTATGTCGAGACTATATTGCAGAGGTTCAATATGCGGGATAGTAAACCAGTGAATGTTCCTATTCCTCTATGTGTAAAGTTGTCTGCTGAATAGTGTCCCAAGACATAAGAGGAAGAGGAGGATATGTCTAGGTATTCCATATGCAAGTGCGATGGGTAGCCTAATGTATGCAATGGTGTACTAGACCAGACATTGCACATGCAGTAGGAGTATTGAGCAGGTTTATGTCAAACCTAGGGAAGGAGCATTGGACAACAGTGAAGCGGGGTTTCAGATATTTACGTGGCACTAGTGATTATGGCTTGTGCTACCAGGGAAGACCATGATTGGATAGAGTTTTGGACATCCATGGTTTTGTTGATGCGGTTTGGGCTGGAGAGATACGGACCAAGAAAGTCTGGTAGGTATGTTTTTTAACGCGCTTATTTGGAGCGCGATCGGTGGAAATGAAACAACTGTGATGCTGTAGTGGCTCTTTCAACTACAGAGGCAGAATACATAGCAGCCACTCATGCAAGCAAGGAAGCAATTTGGTTGCAGAGATTGTGTTCAAGTATGGGGTTGGTACAACAAGCTATAAGGATAGACTTTGATAACCAAAGTGAAATTTTCTTGGCTAAGAACCCTGCTTATCATTCAAAGACAAAGCACATTGATGTTCAATATCTCTTTGTTAGAGATATGGTTGAGGCTAAAAGGGTGTTGCTGGTAAAGGTGGACACTTTGAAGAATATTTTAGATGCATTGATGAAGTCTATGAGCACTCAAAAGTTCTCTTGGTGTAGAGAAAAAATGGGTGTTGAAGAATTGGGCCAATGATTAAGCTCTCGTGTGGCCCCTTGCGGAAAGAAAACAACAAGTGGGAGAATGTTGGGTATGTGTTATATTCTTTCCACGACTAAGCACGCGCGGGGGGGGGGGGGGGGTAAGAGGGGGGGCAATAGCCCCCACAGGCGGGAGTGGGGACGGCGCCCCGGCGGGGTTTTTTGGTCCTTGTTCCGGTCATCCGTCCCGGCGTCCATGGTTTTGTGAATGGGTTTGCACATGGTTTTGGGGTACAATGGTTTTTGGCCCCTGGTATTTTGTAGATCCGGTCAAAGGAACTACGGTTATGTTCTAATCTAGGGTTAATGGATTGGGGTTTATGTATGCTTCGACATGTATATATATGTGTTGTAACACTAAAAGGAATATAATGAAAAATCAAGCTGGTTGTCCCGATTTGGGATCCAGGGGAAAATCTCTGTGTTTATCTGTTTTATGTTTTATGATCTCACTATTGTTTATTTTCTGTTATAAGATTCATGTGTAGATAATTTCTGTTCAGGGTTAAAATCTACAGTAAGTGGAAAAAATTTCCTTCTTCAAGCCAGTTAAACCTATTCAAATTCTAGAGAAATCAATGACTGATAATGTTGTTTACTCGAAATCAATGGTTTTTCGACATGTCGATGTGGTCAAAGGTTAAAAATTAGGGACGTGTCACAAAGGATGGATTAAAAAACCATATATTTCAAGATCAATGACAAGGATTAATTCTGACACCCCTTCTCATCAAACCACCAACAAAGGTGTCAGAAGCTGTAAATGGTTTTGCAAAAAACCACCTATGTTTTATGACATGTCCATGAAAATAGACTAGGGATTGTGTGTTATCCAACCACCACTGAGGTATGCACACATCCATCTCACATCGAATGTGGTAAGTGATGAAAAACTGGGCTCCACAATCAATTTTTCACCTCAAACTGGGCTCCACTTTTTTCCATTCTAGTTTTGAAAGGTAGGTTTAAGGATTAGAGCAGTCATTTCAACTCTCATGGCATCACTCTCCCATAATGTATTTGTAGAAATTGTATGCACTAAGCATGCATATGTCCTTGATTCACCTGATCTCACACTATTTAACTTTATGCAAAATACTGAATCAATTCCACTTGTTAATCTTTTGCGGAAAAATTAATTGCACACACATGTGAAGCATAAACAAAAATAATTAATCGCACATAACACAGTTTTTAACCAAGAAAGCCTAAAGCTGAAAACCCCAAATATATATTATGTATCATGGAATCATATTACAATCCTCATACAAAGCTTATCAAGATCTCAATACAGTACAATCGTCATACACTAATCAGGACTGATCTTGCAAATCCATGCATTGATCTTTGCCTCTTGCTAGCCTGCCTCCACTGCGCAATCCCTGTTGAAGAATATCTCTGAATGAATTTGAATTACTCTTGCCTTGAATGCGCAATCCTCATTGGAAACTCCAATGTGTGTGTGATGCAATCAATGCATCACTATAGTCACAACAAATAGTCTATCTTTCCCTTTCACCTATCTCTCCACTGGGTCTCCACTGAAACTGCCATGCATTGTAGTTAACTGTTGTATTGTTCAGTTGATTAATGAGTTATTATTTGTGAATTAATTAACTAATTAATTCACTCCACTCTCACCAGTGTATCATTCAGTTAGACTAGATAAAACTAGCTCAACTGAGTTTAACTGAGTTAAACTAAATACAACTTCATAACTACTTCTTCCAACTGTGTCATAACTATGCCACTTGAGTTCTAACTAAGTTCTCCATGCATTAGCTCCAGTAAACCCTTGGGAATTACATAATTCCCTCAATCCACTGATGTGCCACATATGTGCACTGAACTGAAGTGCTCTAAGAGAATAATTTGCTATTTAGTGTCTGATTATTATTAAGAGCTAATAATAATCGACATGCATCTATTTTTAGATCAACGATCTATAAATAGACTTCGCCCAATATTCTAAAAATAGAATTTCATCTATTTTTCCAACTTGAACAACCATCCACAAATATCATCCTTCAACTTCTGAAATATGATCATCATGTCTAAAAATAGACTTGCGCCAAAAATAGCCTGCGGGCCCACTTAGTGAAGGCAACTCTTTTCACTAAGCTCATCATCTTGTTGAATATCAACAGTATTTAAAAATATAAAAAAACTTCTTGTATATGTCTTAGGCATTGGTTCCCTTGCATTTGATGAACTATATCTAGGGTGAACAACAACATCAAAGAAATTTTTTTCCATTACTTTGAAGAGGAATTCATGTCTTACTATGCCAAAGTAATTTTCCATAACTAGTCTGATAATCAATCCTTTGTCTTCCCCATCTTGGATGGAGTTTATTTCCTCTTGAAATAAGATAAAATTATCAAATATGTCTCTGATGCAAAAATCCTCACTGATTTTTTGAGATAATAGAATAAGCTTAAGCCTATTGGTTGAAATATTTGATATCAATTTATAAGAGACATTACAAAGTGATATTGACCAAAATATTGAAAAGGAAGCAAGAATTAGATGTTTTTGGATCAAAGCTAAAAAAGAAGAATTAATTTCTCCCCCCATACAATTTTTCTTTAAAACATAACCTGCCATTCTTCAAAAATCAAATTATATTACCTCCCAAAACTATTGGTAAAAATGAGAAGAGAATCCATTCAGTCTTCTGCTTTGTTTGGATTGAAGGAAAAGACAACTTGGCAAAATTTTTCTTCAGTGGGTTATTTTCTTGGCACATCATTGTATTCATATGAAATAGACTGAGGAATATATTCTGACATTGATTGTTCTACTTCTGGGTTGCTAAGGCCTATGACACTATACAAATAAATAAAGTGATGGACCACCTCCTCTTTGAGTAATGAAAAATCCAAAATTTGTATACCTCTTGCAACAACATCTTTAATATATTTTTTTCCGAACTTGATTTTTTGCTTGCATGCGAAAAAAAATATGTTAACTTCTCCAACCTTTAACCACATTCTCTAAGATAATCTCTTCTTCCTCTTTGAGAGCTTTATTATAGGGTTCAAATTATTCTCTTTCTTCTTGCAACATATCATGTGCCACTAACCCATTCTACATCTTATCATGTATAATTTCTGTTCTTTTTTCATATACCTATATCTTTCCCTGTAATTTTGATTTCTCGTCTCAAGCTCATTATTTTAATGCAAGATTCATGTGTTTGATATTTTTCTCTCATATCATAAACAGGCTTCTCAAAATGCACTTGATGCAAAACTTCTTCACAAGATCGCTGAATTTTGGCAAGTTTTACCAAACAGAACAATAGCGGAAGGGTAGTGGCTCGAAGTCGATGTATTCTAAGATGCCAAGAGTGATTGGCCTATGATCCGAACTAATCTGAGGGAGGAATATAGAACTGACCAATATATTTTGGGATAAGAATGAATTTGAAATTAAAGCATGTATGATAAGGAAACAATATGGCTTGGTCCAATTCACTTATTTCTCTAAGTGAATTTATTAGTGGAAGACTTTATATATAAAAAATTTATTTATGGATAAAGTGTTCTAAATGTTCTTGGAACTAATATCGAACATGGGATCCTCGTTCTTTCTCCCACTGATTTAGGGTTGTATTGAAGTCATGTTGTGGCCACAACTATCCCCTTAATTTTTTCAAATTTTGGGGGCTCTCTATATGATTTTGGTAATGTCTCTTTTGGTTTGATTTATTTTTCTTCCAATATTTTTGTTCATTTGTCACGAATTTTCATTTTCATGGCTCCATTACTTTTGGTTTTCCGCCATATTTCCAATGGTTTAAGTTTTTCTTCTCCTAAGTTATAGTTCGAAAGATATCTTTGGTTGAAATTTGGTTGTTTTTCACCCCCTCAACTTAAATCATGTAAATAAGTATTTTACTTTTTATTTGTAAAATATGCATTTATGTAAACATAATTTAATTTAATTAGTTATTAATTTAAGTTAATTTGAATTAATTATAAATATTATACTTATAATATTGTAAATATAAATAATACATATTTATAAAAAAGGACAAATCCCAAAACCACTGAGTTCAAGCCCATCTTGTTATTTACAATAATCATTGTGGCCCAAATAAAATACATATATCAAAACCCTATGTGCATGGAACCACCACAATTGAGCATAATTCAGATAAATATAAGTTATGGGCTTTTGCACATTGATAAAACCTTTATTACAATACCTCCACACTCTTTGTCTATCTTCCCGGGGAATACCTTCCGGTACAAATCAACATTTTATGTGAACCCTCTTTCTATCATATCACATGGATTGAAACTCTTTTATTCATTATTAGAGGCTTAACTTGACACATTTCCCTTTCCTCATTCCCCGAAGGTTACATACGTTTGTTCATATCGTAGAGCCGAGACAACTCTAGACCAAGACAACTCAACTCCTTTCTCCCACTTGCAGGCCCTGTTTATACTCATACTCATGCTAAAGTTCTCCTCCATGTCATCCCATATGAATATATCTCATCATTAGAGAATTTTTGAGGTCTAAAATGGGCCTTCTAGGGAATATTATAAAATAATAGTGGAAATAATAAAACAATATTAGATTACATCATCAAATTTTAGAGGGAAAAAATAAAATAACTACTTTTTCAACTCGTATATTCAACTTATCTCCCTATATTTTTATTGAATTTTCGAGTAGGAGAACCCATTGGATGCATAATTTAATTCCTCATCCAAGGAGTACCCATGTCACATACTTTTGATAGACCCTACTACATTAAAAATGATAAATACATGAAAAAATGTGACTGTGCTACATGAAAAATGAAAACTACATGAAGAATGTGATTGGAATCACGTTTTTCATGTATTTCCCATTTTTTGTGTAGTAGGGTCTATATAAAGTATGCGACATGGGTACTTCTTGGAGGAGGAATTAAATTCTGCATCCAACGAGTGTTCCTGCTCAAAATTTGAGTAAAACCATAGGGATATAAGTTGAAAATACGAGTTGAAAAAATAGTTTTTATATATATTTTATATTTTTACTCCAAAAAAGGTGAATCACCCCCCATGGTTGAAATCATTATATTGAATCTAATTTTGACCTCAAAATTTCACTAATGCCCACCTGTGATAACACTTATCCCATTCGAGGTCCTCCTTATGGGATGACTCAACTCATCCACACGATGCTAATGTAATTTCCCATTAGAACATGTGTATGCCTAATCCACATCATCCTGAAGTATAGTAATCATGAAAATCATTATATCACACAATATTTGTTTCTTCCATAATCCCTATCCTATGATGACTTATCCGCCACCTACACTCCCTTATTTCACATCACCCCCGAGGTTCCCGTGATACTTTCCTTTAGTTCACCCCGGGGACAAACTCTCAAGATACCTCATCCTCTTATGTGGCTCGATCCCCTTATTGGTCCAGGAAATATATCATTGGACCCCAGTGCAATGTAATCTTGGAATTACGTTAGCCTGGATATTCCTTAAAGTCGCTTCATTTTTTGCTTCCAAGATTTTCCTTTCAGGATGACGCAAGTCATCCATGTTTCCACCACGTCCACATATCATCATCTCATCGGGCTCTTCTCCACAAAAATTGTTTAGTTATCTTGCCATGTTTCTTGGGTATTTTTTGCCAAAGGTTTCTGCAAGAAATCCTACCAATTCTTCTGAGACCTTTCCTCCATGCTCACTCGTCTAACATGTCATCTAATACATCACCCTCGTCCGCCAATAAAACTCCATCACGTTGTCCTAGAATTTTCCACGCCATATCAAGATGGGTCTAAGTTTCCACATGAATATCCATTGGTTTTAGCATATGGTTTTCGAGCGCTAAAAATATACCAATATACTCCTCCACTATGGGTTACACTTGTACACATATTTTAATATAAGCACCTTTTTTGTAAGTTTGATATTGGTGAGGCTACACCATGGTCACGTCCAGGAATAACACCCCAATAGGGTGGGAATTTGAACCAATGACTTAACATCTAGGAGTGCCTTAACAACACACCCAATTAGAATTTATCCAAGACCCCGTGGACATTTTTAATGTAAACACCTAAAACAAAATAAGCACCCAAAGTTTTATTTCTTCACATCAATGTGGGAAAATGCATAACAATGGTTTTTATATACTACCTCTTATCTATTAATATTGATATTACTGCTCTATTTATTTAATTGAAAAAGTGTTGGAATTTAAGTGATGAATGATCCACGTTCATCTTAGGCTCAGAGTTTCAAATATCAGGGGGTAATCCCGAAGATACTGACATTTGATCAAAGTTGCTGAGAATCAAACCCTGTTGATTTTGGAGATCTTATCTCAACAACAAGCCTACGTGGAGAAACATCATTTGACAATAATTTTCAATAACCTTAGAGGGTCTAATTGAGGCACTGGGTGGAAAATATGGATTCATTTTAAAAACAAAGCCAATGGATAATGGCCAATGGGAATCCTATTAATCAAGGGCAGGCTGATAGAGGAGAAATATGTGGAGGAAACCTCTATCTTCACACACTTTGTAAATTATAAAAGGTCTTATCTTTGTCAGGTATATGGGTTTCATATCCATAGAAGTGGGGAAACAAATTTGAAAGAGAGAGGACATCAATGCACTATTGTATCTAGTGTTTTGTCTTTCTTAAGTTTGGGCATTTTATTGATAGCAGGGGGCACATAGTTTATTGCACTATTGTAATGAAGGATGTACTCTTTGTTTTTTGTAACATTAGAGTTTTTATTTATGTAGGGAAGAGTCTAGTGCACTACTGTAAAACTGACTCTTGAAAGATATCAAGACCTGAAGGAATGTACATAAGCTTAAGCAGTTTAAAACTAATAAAAGCTTACTTTTCATTGGAGTATTGTATGATTTGTAGGCTCGTTATTCACTCCTTTGTGTCAATTTTATTTTGATTTGTTTCTATCCAATTAGTATAGATTAATGGATGTAAACACTATTATTGTTTTCTTGTTCTATGCTAGTTGATGTTATGTAAATATGTATTTGCTGGTATATACATGTTTGAATATTAATTAATTATTGGATTTGAAGGGACTTGAATAAAATTTATTGATAACTATTTATCAGTTCAAATTTTATTTTGGTTTTGTTTTAATTATCAATGCATCAAGTGAAATATTTCCTAATGTATTAATACATTTGATTTTCAAGTTCATTTATTCATCATTGGGTTCAAGTATATGCATGAGGTGTTCTAGTAATTATTTATTGTGATCACTATTATTGCATAGTTGAAATAACTGCTACACGTTATATGAACTATTTATGTAATTTGTTTGGCATACTTTAATCTTGAATCTAATTGCAATCCTTTCCCCTCTTCTCTTTTTTAATCTTTCTCTTGATTGGGAAAAGGATTTATATTATCACCCAATTGATATATATTGGTTTTATTTTACTTATTTCATCCCAGATTAAGTTTTCATTTGCATTTAGGACGTTCTTAGTAAATCCTCCTTATGCAGGAGCAAACCCTAGCGTGGTTTTGTTGACCCCTTGTTTCAACAAAGGATTACCTTCTTCAAGAAAATACAAGAAGGTAGTTAATTCTCTTTTGTCTGATGATAACAGGAAGTAACAAGATGCATTAGAAAATACAAGGTTGTTTATATATTTTTGTACATATAGATTAGTTTAGTTTAGGTTAGCATTTAGTTTAGGCTAGTCTTAGGAAAAGGATAATTGGACCCATTTAACTAGTCGGAGCCACCATCCTAAATGGAAAATAGTATAATTTGGGGCTCAGGTTGGGTGGTCTCCCAAATGTTGATGAAGGTCATTTTTGGCCATCAACAAGTCGCTACCCAATATGCATTCTGATCCAAAAATTGTGTCCTTAAGGTCCTCTAAGAAATTCCAACAATCATGTTTTTCTCTGAATAGAACAAACATGTAAATATTGACAAAGGAACATACCTTATTTGAAGGAATATCTAGAAAATGAGTAGCCAACTAGTGAGATGTCGAACTAGATTCTATAAATCTAAGTGAAGATTGAGACCACATGATGAATATCCTACCTAAAGCTCCCATTAAAGTAATGGAAATAATCCCACTACCATTCCAAATATTGTGCCAATTTTGGAGGACCTCTTGATCCTCCATTTTTATCTCTTGGAGAGAGATAAAAAAAAGAGTTTCTCTTTCTTGATCAAATATTTCACTTCCTCCATCCTTTTTTATGACCCTCATTCCCTGCAATTCCATGAGATGACCCTCATTACTTGTTTTATGAGTATCCCCTTTCAGAGGGGCTGAGTTTCCTCCCTTTTTGATGTTTATATATCCATTTAGTTTTGTATATAATATTTCTTGTGCTCCAATTTTCTCATCCTTCTATATTCTTTCATGCCTTACCTCTCTATTGGTCCACTAACCAACCTTCTATTGGAGCCTCTAGAATTTTTTTTCCTTCTTTTCCTCTGGCTTCTCATCAACTAGGCTTTGAAAGGAAGGCCCCATAACAACCTCGAGTTGATTTTCCATGTAAATAAAATAATAACAAGGTTATGGGACACGTATTCCAAGCTGAATGAAGGGGAAAACATCACATTGGGGGTCACTTGTGGTTTATTAATGGCTATGGAAATTGACAAAGACAAATAGGTAATAAATGGCAATTTAATATGGGAAAGAAAGGAAAATAGGAGAAAAGGAAGATGAAGAGACACAAATATGTATGTAAGGGAAATTGGATAGAAAATGAGGGAAATTGAAAGAAAAATAAAAACTAAAGGAAGAGAAATGATATATCAATGATAAAAAGGCACCTAAGAAATAATTGAAAACTTTTGCTCAAATTTTGATCAGTTTTAGAAATCGAACTCCAAGGGAGAGAGAAAAAGAAAAGGAGAAAGCAAGGACAAGCAAAGGAAATCAAGGGAGCATAAGGTGAAGTTTGGACAACAGAAAGTAAGATAATAATATAGCTGTGGAATTTCATGTAACAATGTGCATGTGTGATTTAGCGTGCAGGTATTGGATGCATGGTGCATACATTGGTATTTGCTAACAGTGGTTTACAACTTTTCCATTTTCTAGATAGCTATGATGTAGTGTGATGAGCCTTTGTATTGCACCAAGAGTTTTTCAACTCCCTGATGTTGACGATGTCAGAACTAATCACTGACGCTTTTGTTGTTGACTGCCTACTGGATGATAAAGATGCCCATTGGCTGCTTTTGCTGATGTTTTCAAGACTTTCAGTATTACAACCACCTAAATGTTCAATATCATTTCCCCCCCTTTGTCAGCTGGAAGAAGAGACAATCATTTTCAAATGATTTATGAACCCCTCCTTTCAAGTGTAGGAGTGTTTCACTGGTGTACTCCCCGTTCAACTGCATGAGAGTACCATATTCATTTGACTATTGGCTGTAATAGGTGTGATTGAATTCGTTTGTAAAACTTATACAATATTTTGACTGTTGAAAACCATTCCCAAGGATCAATCCACGAATAATTGATCTTCAATCTGGCTGGTTGGTTTTGGTTGCAACATTTCTTTGATGAATGATTCTACTCACCACAATGGCAGCAAGGATGGATATCATCAAAAATATCTTCCATATGACCTGTTCTTTGAAAATGTGTGCATTTCGGTTCGTCTTCAACTTTCTCATCGCTAGTTGATGTTATTTGATCAAGAAATCTTGCAGTGACGAACTTTATTGGCTTTGAATAATATGGGATATGCAAGTTGTTTTCATCTTTTTAATATCCTAATCCTTTCGGATTTCTGTTACTTTGGATTTCTTCCTATGAATTGATGACTGGCTTGGAAGAAGAAAGTTGAACTTGATCATGGACAACTTCTACACTTGAAGTTATTTGGATGAGAGGCTTGGAATCATTATTTTTATCTTCATATGTATGAGCGAATGGCTTGCAAGCATCACTTTTCCATTGCAACTCATTTCTTTGTAGTTGTGACTCCAGTTGAAGAAACTCAATTGTTTCATGTGTCTGTTGAAGATGTACGTGAATATCAACAAGAGATTCTTTGATTATTTTCGCCATGTCTTCAGCTGATGATAGAATAAAATTGTTAATAACTTGGAACAAATGAATGTGTTTTTCCATGTGAACTCGCGCGATTGAATTCATGCTCGCTTGTTGTAGATTTGGATGTCTTGCTTTGAAATTTCTCACTTGATTTGTTGCTTGAATGGAACGTTTGCTTGATTTGTTGCTTGAATAGCATGCTCGCTTGTATTGGCTCGCTTTATTATTGCATTTTCTTTCAACACTTGAACTCACACTCGATTTATTATGATTGCTTACTTAATCACTTTCTCGAACTTTCTTAATTTATTCACACTCATTTGAATAATTGAATACTCATGCTCACTTGTAGTAGATTTGAATGTCTTCGATTGTTGTTTTGCTTGCTTTAGAGTTGAAACTCGCTTGGTTGATGCTTTGAATTTGTTCACTCACATTTTGTACTTCCTTTAATTGACTCACTTGATTGTGCTTATTTGTAAAATAAGGGTATCGAACACTGTCGAAAATGCACCCAAGAGAAAATGCTTACAATGTCAAGCTCAAATAATCTTGATGAATTTGTTGAGGACTTAACTAAATTAATTGTCTCAGTTGAGGATAAATGACTCACTTAACCTCCCTCTAATACCACATGAAGGAGATTAAATAAACATTAATAAACACACTAAATTATCAGAGACATAAACATGGCGGAAAAGGCTTGAGAGCCTCACTGCATTCCTATCATTCTCCTTATTAAAACAATGTGTATAATACAAATATAAATACAAGAGGATATTTGTATCAAGATTGTGTGTCTATCTTGGACACTTTTTTTGAGACAAAATCTAAACAACACACTAATCTAGGAGCCTAACTAGTTGGAGATAATATCTCAACCAAATAGGCCTAAAATGACTCCTAATTGAGAGGAACAAACTCAATGTAGAAAATTAGGAATAAATTCCTAATTTTCATGATTTAATTAATTTAATTATTTTTGGACTTTGAATTGTTTTTGTCACATGAGATTGAGGCTAACACTCCCAAGGGATTCTCAACTCAAATTATCAACTAGGGGTTCATACAAACTTAGAGGTGACAATGCTATATGCACATTAGGTTAGGTTCTACTCATGTCACCCCCATTCATGAAATCAGGTCAAGGTGTTCAAAGACCATTCCTACAACTAAATATAGTGAAAAATTCTGATGAAAGCAAAATTGAACCTGATTATAACTATAAAAGTGAATATGCCATTCATTCAAATGTAAATGCTAATTGACATTGCATGAAAGAGAAATGGATAGTATACTTGCATAAGTAAATCATGCTACTCTACTTTACACATTTAATTAAATCAATAACTTATTTGTATTCATAACTAATCTACTTTACATTTGATTGAAAATAAGGAATCCAATTTTCAATATGCCTATGATTAAAGTTACTAATTTTATCTCTGTTTTTCTATCTGATGGTTGCAGTGAGTAAAGGAGGATGTTGGAATGGTATTAGAGCCTTCCTTAATCATAAAATCACAATTTGGGGGCCAATAATCAACTTAAATAGGCTAGGATCAAATTAGGGATCAAAACTAGTTGAAAAGAACATTGCTACAAGGTTACTACATGAGGTGCTACAAGAGGGCTTGCATTGCTACAAGAAGGCCTGTATTGCTACAGGAGGCCCTGTTTTGCTACAAGAGGGGTCTGAGAGAATTTTAAGGATGGGAATTGTGTCTTAGGGATGGATGAAGGCCAATGAAGGTAGAAGGTGATGAGTAAAGTTTGTGGGAGTCCCTTAACAAAGACAAGTACCCCTAATGGGTCTATCTTGCACTAAAGTAGATGCCCACGATGTCCTTTATTTTCCTTGTTAGAGTGACTTTAGATACAGAGGTTTGAAGTAGTGTGAGGTGCCTTGGAGGAGGATGGAAAATTCTAGGTGAATGTGGGAAGGTATGCCCACCTCTGCAGATCAACAAAGTCCCTGCAACTATCTAGATACATGCATCAAATTACCAACAACACAGTGAAATAAATCATCATGGAAAATATAAGTTGAAATTGATTAAAGCCTATTCTATCTACAACACTACTATGATCAATGAACTAAATCCTAAGTTGTAGAGAAAAAGAATGCAAAAGGATTACAAATAAAATTTATCCATTTTCAAGAAATCGTAAACAAATATTTTTTGATTGAGATTGTAAATATTTCCAATCACTCTTACCACAAGAGAGGTGATACACAAGCCTAAAATAACAAGTTTTTATATATTTACATCTATTGAAACAAGAGAAATACATGAAATTATATGAAACAAAAACAAGAAATAAATACAGAAGAGGGACTAAAGCCTTTGGTCTGGGACAAAACCCAAAAGTTTCATCCCTCTAAAACTAGCTCAAATGCAGATCACTGGAAACTTCTCATTAACAGAAATAATAGTCTCATACATCATATGAAAGTTAAGAATAACAATGTTAATCACTACACTCAGTAGCTACTCTTATATGAAACAAATTTTTAATCCTAATGATCCTTACAATTGGTTTATTTATAGAAAATGTTAGTTGATGGCAGCTCCTTGAAAATAGGTGTGATTACCGCCAAGATCTCTAAAATTGTGGATATGGTCCTCCTTGAGCTTGAAATTTACTTTGAATCACTCGACTGCTAGTGAATTCGAGCTTGTGAGTGAGGGTTATGCAATCTCATGCCAAATTAGAGTGTTAAGGAGGTGGAAAATCCCCCCTATATTATCTCTTGGTTGTCGCCATCAAGCCCCTACATAGTAAATGACTCAAAAATGTTTATTTTTTATACAATTCAATCACATTAGGCCACACAATATGGAAACCAAATTTTAGTCTTCTTACTAAGCATATCACGACAAAAAATGCAAATTAATGCGAGAAGAGGATAATTTGAAGGGTCGGTGGATATCATAATGAAATTCAAAATATACTTATTAATGGGACCCATCATCACCTCCCTACTGAAGGTGTTTCTCATCCTATTTGTAACTTACTCATCCATATGAAGCTTATTCATGGCCTTGGTGGCCTCTCTGACATCCTAAGGCACCTCAAATGGTGTGCCTTCTTGTGGATAAAAACCTGCATTTGTCTCTATCTCTGTCCATACCTTTTGTTCCTCTACTTGGTTTCTTCCTTCTTGTAAGACCAATAGTAAGGGAGGATTGATTTTGAGTCCTATCTATTTGATTTTAGTATTTTCATGATCCTTTTTTACAATGAGAATCTTTCCAAGGAATTCCTTAGCCTTTCTAGAGAGTGATGCTTTCTGATTTTTAGACTATGAGGTAAGGCATGCCACGTTCTTTGACAAGCTTGTAAAATATATGTTCCTAACATATTTAAAGTCTTCTCAAAATGTATAATGGATTTATCTTTGGTTGCTATGTAATTTGGTTCTAAATTAACATGAGAGGAGATGATATTGTGATTGTTGATGACAACTATAGGGCTTACCAATTCTTATTTGATAAATAAGGGCTCTTTCTTTTCCTTTGACATCACATTTTATACCTCTTCAACCCTTGTCTCCTCATGTGTTAACCAAGATGCTAATGCCATGAGTTTTATGTCTCCCAATCTTGAATCGAGGTCCCGAAAATTCAGATCTGTTAGGATCATATTGTGCATGTAAAACTCAACTAGTATTTCCCTATCCTCCATACTTACCTTTTTGCAAAACTAAATAAATTTCCTATAGTCTTGGAAAGGAAAACACCCATATTGTGCCAGTGTCTTGAACTAGAATTGCAACCACTGCTCCTTGAGGAACATAACATAGGATTTTGATGACTTCCTGTGTTGTATGGATTCCATAGGTAGACTTTCCATAGTGGCAAGTTGTGTTTCCTTTTCTTGCAACTATCCTTTTAGCCTTGTGTTCTTTTCCTGTAGTTTCTCCCTCATGGTTGACTCCCTTAGTTTCAAGTCACTTAATTCCTTGCCCATTTCATTGATATTTTCCTCCATCATGCTAACATCTACTAAATTTTTGGATTTGGAAATTTGTATCCATCTATGTGTTCTTCCTCTTTCCTTCTCCAACTCAAAGAAGAGCGGGATAACTAACTTCTTGGGTATAATCCTACCTCCCTCAAAAAATATGTAGTATGATTCTAGATTGGGCTGTGGATCATGCTCCTATAGATATTGGAGACCTTTTTCATCCTATGTTGAGGTGGATGCTCCTTCCCGTAGCTCCTCTTTTTTCTCCTGAAACATCCTGTGTTTCTCCTGTAGCACCCCTGTTTCTCCTGTAGCTACTCTGTTTCCTTTTGTAGATCTTCTTTTTCTGCTTTCTCAATGGAATTTTGTGTATTGAGTCTCTTAAAGGTGATTTCCCTAGTGGTGGACCTTCCCACAGGTATAGGTGGCTTGGTTTTGGCCTTAGGAGAGATAACCTTTTCAATCTTCCCTTCACTAGGTCCTACTTCTTCCTTTTTTCTTGGTGACTCATCAAAGGGATTTTTGAAGGGTCCTGTGGTTTTCATTTCCTAATCTTGGTGCTCTTCCTTGTTTTTAAATATAGGGCACCTTGCCTTGGCTGCCTCCTTTTATGCTTCACATTTGTGCTCAATGTGGTCAATGCGGAAACCACTTCTTGATCTGTATTACCTAGAGAGAGACTTGTTCATTGTCATTTATTCTTTGTCTCTTGGGGCTTATAAGTCTCCTTAGGGTTCAATTTTTCTTCCACTTGTTTCTCTCCTTCCTCTTCCTTAATTTCTGCTTCTTCTTCCTCTATTTCTACTGCCTCTTCTTCCTCTCTTTTTTTCCGCCTCTTCTTCCTTTGTCTTTCCTCCCCTAACTCCAGTGCTAGAGGTTGGCGTTTTTCCATGTGTGATGGCTTGGGTTTCAATGAATATCTCCCTATCCGTGTCTACAAAATCAGTCTATAGCACATGATTCCTTAAGTGAATTAAATCATCCATCACAATAAACTTAATGATACCATGGTGGGAAATGTGTTGATTCTTCCCTTCTCTCACCTTCTGGCTCATTTCAATGATTGATTATAAGAGGAAATGGGGAACACTTAGTCTTTATGGGATTGGTAAATATGCTTTGAATTTTAGCTCAGGAGTAGCCTAAAATAATAGACATATACAACAATCAACCTCATCTCATAGGATATGTATTTAAGAATGTGGTAGGCCACTTCATCCCATAGGTAAGGTAGGGTTTATCTTCTTACCCCATTTATCCTCCACAAGTTTTTTCTCTAAATGAAAATGTTCTTCCTAGCTGTAACACTTACTTCTTTTTCCTCCTTGCTCCATCAAATTCCTAAGGGTAATGTGGTCACTCTTCTTATATTTTTAGGACTTAAAGGGATGGCCAATCCTCTAACAACAATATTGGAACTATCTTCTCCTTGAGAATGTAGTTCCATGGAAAATTCTTGAGTGATGTCATCATCATACCCTTTCAATTGTTTAAAGAATCCCATCCATTGATGTCTTAGAAAGAGTTTGCTACAGGAGGGTGTTGGTGAATTCTCTTTGTGTCGTGGGATCTCTTCTATTAAATCCTCTCCCCATTTCTTTTACTTCTCCTTCTCAGTGTTACTTAGGTGAAAATTTCAATTTCTATTAAGGAAATCTTGGTTGTAGAAACAATATTAAAAATTCCTTTTTATCAGTGAGGGATAAGGATGCTAAAATTTATGTCAAAACAAACTATATTTCTATCCCTATATTGCCTTTACAAACAAAAATTTCCAAAGGGAACTACCACTCAATTTTCTATTACTAACTCCAAGCAGAATTTCCCATGCAAATGTATGGAAATTAGAGAGTGATATATCCACTTACTCATTTTAAAAATAGCTCTATCATGTGCATGAGGGTTTGAGGACAAATTTGGGTCATTTTGGTTCCTTTTCTCCCTTCAATTCTCTCCTGTAGCTTCTTCGCATCCCTCTTGTAGTAGTTTAGAACCTCATATAGCTCCTCCTATAGCTTCTCCTGTAACGCTTGAAAATATAGTTTGAAGCAGCTTGGTGGCACTCTAGGATGTCTGATAGCACTATCTCATCCTTCCTCTAACTATTTTTTCTATAAATGAGTGATAGTGCAAATGGAGTCAAGCCTTGTACTTAATATTCCCTTTTGTGGTAAAGGATCATAGTGCTTGGTGACATATCTCTTACGAACTACCTTTTTTGAACTGTTGTCCCCACTCCTTGTAATAATTACCTGCTCCTTGTGATCATCACCTCACTCCTCATATCACCGACTCACTCCTCATATCACCACCTCACTTGAGTTTAATTTTACATGTTTAATGTGTGACTGAATGAACTTGAGTTTACTAATCTAGGGTGTCCAAGTTTATTGGCCACATCCATCCCATTACAATTCCTTTCTCGACCATTAACACATTTTAACATTATATGCATAAGGAATAGGTGAGGGTTTTCATACTTGAGAATACCTATGGAGAGATGCTTGCATGTTAGATTTGGAACTCATAACATCATGATTTTTAGGGTGTTGATTTTCTTTGATTTTTTCTATTCATGTCTTCATAACTTGATGATATTTTGACTGATAAATTTACTGTGTGTACAGGTTCTTTCCCAGTGTCTAATATTCTATTGGTGGAGTGGATGGACTACTTCCTAAGGATGATGTGCCTCTTCTCTATTTAAGAAATGGCTCCATGATGCTATCTGTGGGTGAAAAAATATTTTTTAAGGAGTTCTATTGTGATTGTACAAGCTACTACTGGAGGAGTCTCCTTCCTATAGCAATCACTTAATCGCTTTTTTAAGATCTAATTTTGCATATCAGATTGGGATCAAGTCATGGAAGATATGAACACATGATTAGGATCATGAGGAAGTGGTTTAGGTGGTGGAATAATGGAGTCACAAATATTTTATGTGTTTTTTTGTTTTGATGCATGACAGAGTGGAATTTTGAGCTAATTTTGTTTAGATGGAGTGGATGGGTGATGAAGTTGATATTGTTGGACCTATATCAACATTAAATAAAGAAAGAATGACCCTATGGTGTCTTTTTTCCATCATATCTTCCTCCTGTATCATTTTTGGCTCCTCCTGTAGCATTACAGGCTCCTATTGTAGGATTACAGGCTCCTCCCGTAAGATTAAAATGAGGAGGTACAATTTTATCCTATTTCTGGCTCAATGATGGAGAGAGGTAGGTATGTGAGTGGAAAGTGTGAAAATGCAATGTGTGGTTGGAAAAATGGAGGAATACACTTGTATATGCGACCCTATAGCCATGACTCTGTTTATGGTTTGGAGTTCTCCAAAGAAAAATATGTTAGCAAAAGTAGTGTAAGAACTCCTTCCATGTGTTTTTTTTCTCTTTTGTTTTTTTTTTAGATAAGAAGGCTGCCTTTGTAGAGGTTTTCAACCTACATGCCTATCCTAGATACCTCAGAGGAGACTTTCACCCAGGGATATTTTCAAATTTTATTATTTTTTTGTTGCTCCTAGGTTGCCTCAAAGAGGTTTTCAAGCCAAGAGTTGGCCTCATATGCCTCATGAAGGTTTTCATCTAGGTCCTCTTATTTATATATATTTTTTGAATATTTGGTGGACTGAGGGATATAAGCCTCTCAATCACATTTAGTTCTTTGTCGACTGAACTGACAAACTCTTCCTTAGATAGAGGTTTCTTGTATAACTTCAACCTATGACCGTTGACAAGTAAGGGAATCCCTTCCTCATCAAATTTTGTGATCTGGATAGACCTATTATCATGAAAATTCTCTACTATATAGGTACCCAACCATCTTGTCATTAAATTTCCCTTGAAATCCGTGAATATAGAATCATACAAAATGGCCCAATATCCTTCTTGAAAATTATTTTCTATGATGTGCTTATCATGCCAAATATTCCTTTGTAGCTGGATTACCTTAGTGTGTAGGAGAGCTTGCATCCTAAATTCATCTAGACCATTTATTTGGATTAACCTATCCTGTTGTGTTGTAGTGAGATCCAAGTCTACCTAATTTTCCATCCTCAAGGTGTTATACTCAAATTCAATAGACAATAGGGCCTTCTTCCCATATACCAACTCAAATGGAGTGAATCCAGTGATGGTATTTCAAGTGGTGTTGTAGGCCCAAGTGGATTCTACAAGCCTATCTGCCCAATATTTTATGTTGCTGCTAAAAACCTTGGTAAGAATGCTCTCCAATGCTCTATTTGTGACTTCCACCTGCCCTTTTCTTGAGGGTGATAGGAAGTAGATGTCCTATTCTTGATGTGGTGTTGCTTCATAATATCTTCAATCAAAATTGATGTAAATTATGCTCCTTGATCAACGACTAATTCCCTTGGAAAACCAAGTTTGTAGAAGATGTTATCACTCAAGAATTCAACCACCTTTTGTTCAGTTTTTTCCTTTTCTACTTTTTTTTAGTTTTTTCCTTTTCTAATTTTTTTTTTCAGCCCATTTGGTCAACTAATCAATGCATACAATGATATACATTTCTATCCTGATGGAGGATCAATAGGTCCAATGAAATCCATGCCCCACTTTTTAAATGGCTGTAGAGTCACTTGAGGTTGTAAGGGAATTTCATCCTTGGGTGTTGGCTTACCCATCCTTTGGCACTGATCACACGAGGTGGTGTACCTCCTTGCATCCTGATGTAAAGTGGGCCAATATTAACCTAATTGTAGAAATTTGAATGATGTCTTCTTAGCAGCAAAGTGGCCCCCATAGGGTCCATCATGGCATGCTGAGAGGATGTCGAAAACATCTTCTTCCCTCACACATCTTCTCAGGATTTGATCTGGCCCCAATCTGAAAAGATTCCCCAAAATCCAAGTGAATGGGGAACTTTTCCTGACAATATTTCTTTTCTCCTTGGAGGATAGGTTAGGAGGGAGCCTCCCAACAAAAACATAGTTGTCTATATAAAAAAACCAAGGGGAAAGAACCAAAATGGAAAATATATGTTCATCTAGAAGTGGATCATCTATCGACTATTCCTTTCCTACATGGGGGGTTAGTCTTGACAAGAAATATGCAACCACATTCTCATTCCCTGGTTTATCAACAATAGTCAAATCAAATTGATGCAATAATAACCACCATCCAATTATCCTAGCATTCCCATCAGTTTTATTCATTAAATAATTAATGGATTCATGATCAGTGTGAACCAAATTTTGGTAATTAGTGATATAATGCCTAAAATTGTTCAAATAATGCACCACAACCAAGAGTTCCTTTTCAATGGAAGTATATTTTAACTTAGCTTTAGAAAGGTTCTTACTAATGAAATAGATAACATAAGGAAATTTGTCTGCTACGTGTCCTACGGCAGCCCCTACAACATTTTCTGAGGCATCTATGTCTATATGAAAGGGTAGTACCCAGTTGGGACCCCTAAGGATGGGTGCAATGGTCGACTTTTCTTTCAGTATTTTGAAGGGTTCTTGATAGTTATTTTTCCAAGATAAATCTGAATCTTCAACTAAAAATCCAAAAAAGGGTGAAGCCAATTTACTAAAATATTTAATGAATCTTCTATAATACCTAGCTAATCCAAGGAAACTCCTGACATCTCTTTGCTTTTGAGGGATAGGGACCCTTTTGATGAAGGAAATATTGTTTGGGTCAACCTGTATCCCTTCATGGAATGTAGAATGGCCAAGGACAATCCCTACATTCATAAAAAAATCACATTTCTCAAGGCTCACTGAGAGATTCATTTTAAAAAATTTCTTTAGGACTTTCTACAGATTAGAAAGAGCTTCCTAGAAGTCACATCCATAAGGAGTGAAATGATCCATGTATATCTCAATAAAGTCATGAATTATTTCAACAAAGATACTCAGAACTGCCCTCTGAAAAGTAGTAGGGGCATTTCACAAACTAAATGGAAGAACTCTATAGGAAAAGGTACCCAAAGGATATGTAAATGTGGTCTTTCCTTGGTCTTCAGGGCTGATATGAATTTGGTTGTATCCAATATATCCATCTAGGAAGGAGAAGAATTTATTTCCTGCAAGGCCATATAGGACTTGGTCAATGAAGAGAAAAGAAAAATGATCCTTATTTGTAACCTTGTTAAGTTCCCGGTAATCAACAAAGATTCTCCAATTCCCATTCTTTTTTGGGATTAAAATGAGAGGTGACACCCACTCACTATTTGAAATGTATGTGAGCCCAACATCCAGTAGCTTTTGTAACTCTTTTTTCACAATGTCCTTAAGAGCTGGGTTCATCCTTCTCTAGGGTTGGCACATAAGCTTGCATCCATCTTTGATGTAAATATGATGAGTAAAAACTAAGGGATGCACACCTTTCATTTCCTTATATTCCCAAGAAAAATAATCCAATTGTTGCCTCAATACATTGCACAAATTTTCTTCCTTTTTGGATGAGAGAGGGGTTGATATTTAGAGTTCTGGATAGGCCAAAATCTAGAACATTTGCATGTTCTAGGCTAGATTCAATAGAGCACAAGTTAGTCCAAGGAATATTCCCATATTTTTTCATTAATTAATAAACTAGTATGGTAGTGGGAGGTTGATTATGTAATATATGGTCTATACAATCATCTTCATAAAGTCCCCCCACCCTTATAACAATATCTAGAGTGCAGAATGGGTAGGGGGTTGTGTGATACAATTCATCCTCTTCCTCATCCTCTAACCATATGGGTAAATCATGTTCAATAGAAGGTTGAGCAGGAGGATACAACATAATGTTTTTTGATAAATGTCCATTCTTGATAGTCATGTTCCTAGAACTGCAACTAGTGTAGGCATCAACAGTGGCAAACCAAGGTCTTCCTAACATGAGAGGATATCCATTAAACTTGTTTATGGGCTTGAGTAGTAGGAAATCAGTAGGGTACTCCCAGGTGTTAATGGAGACCATAACATCTTCAATAATTCCCTAAGGAGCTACTGTGGATCTGTCTGCAAGCTACAAAACTGTGTTGGTATTTCTCAAAGCTCCTTGGAGATTGATATTCAACATGGTTTCCCTGGTCATCATATTTCTTGCATCCCTGAGACCAATCAAGGTATTAGGAACCATAGTTCCATCGATGTTAACATCTAATACTAGGGTATCAGGGTCTAGGTACTTTTGGGAGATCACCCTCCCAAGTATCAGATGAGATAGTTGTCCAACAACATTAATGGTGGGGTTATCTCTTCTCCTTCTCCCATGCCTTTTGAAACATTTTCCATTAATAATGTTGTTGTAAATGGGAACATATTTAACGGCCTTGAGAAGGGGTATCTTGAGACATAAATTATTTAGTTCCCCTAGAATTTCAACCTCCCCCGGGGTGTGATGGTTAGGGTGGACCATCCTTTTAGGATATGGGGTGCATTGACTTGAGGGACACTTTCTTCCTTATTTTCCCTTAGCTCTTGCTAGGTTCCTATAATAATAGTGTATCCCCTTATTGTTATTGTTAGTATAGCCCCCTTATTTTTATTTTTGTGCCCATGTAGTCCCCATATTGTTATTATTGTGCCCCATTGAATCCCACTATTTTTATTGCCGTGCCCTTACATTGTTATTGATGTGTCAGCTAGGATTGTATTGTGACCCCTTTGGCTCCTCTATATCGAAAGGAGGTTTTGTCATTTGTATCATCCAAGAATTGTTAATTTATGTAATTTAAATGAGGTTTCCCCCTCGAAGAGGTTGATTTCTAAGTCTTTGATCTATCTTTTCTTCTATTTTCTGAGTTGATTTCATAACATTTGATACCAGAGCTTGAGATTCTAGGGTTTTTCTTCTTCAAACAGGTCATCGTGGAATTTTCACTATAACTTGTTTTCAACGAGGCTTTAGAAGATGAAATTTTTACCACGTGGAGACAAAATCACAATGAAATTCATGTCAAAATTCGGACGTTGGTTCACAATATTTTTAGAGATATGATATGTAGAAGTTAAAGTGTTTGAAGGTTCCATAATTTCATCTCAAACAGGTGACCGGGGGAAAATCGTCATAACTTTGGTTTCAGGCATTGGATTGGAGTTATGTAAAATGTGACCGAAACTAAATGGATTGTAGTTTCTTATGTATCAATTTCAGAGCCTAATGTCGAAACAATGACACATTTCATGCCATACAAGTTTTCTCTACTGAACCAGTCCATAATTTGGTCATTGTGGAGATAGGATATAAATTTTCCTTGAATAATCAAAATTAGGTCAAACCTGTGGCGTTGGAAATAAGATTCAGTGGGATACTATAGGACCTAATTTCAAATATTTTGGATCAAAAATCATAGAGATACATCATTTCCAATATCGAGCTCCTTAAAAGCAACAAAAAAGTGTGTAATTTGTTTTTAAAATCACATAACTTTTGTTTGAAAAATTAGTTTGAAGTGATTCCAAGGGAAAATTGAAGCATTGATATCAATATTGGGTTCTAAAATTCGTCACAAAAATAATTCCACACCCATTAATACCTTGGAAAAATCTTCTATGACACATGAAGAGGAAGAAGTGCAGCATGATATATCAAAATTACAGGACCAAGTGCAACAAATTTCACTCTCACAAAGAGCAACCAAAGAAGAACTAAAAGATGACATGAATGGTTTAAAATCAGATATGGATGGGTTGAAGAATGGAATGGAAGGTATAGATGCATAACTGAAAGGAAACATGGAATATTTGAAGAAATACATGGAAGGTTTGACAAAGTTGCTACAAGAAAAGCTTCCCGATGGTGAAAGGGTAGTAGAGGAAACTCATGATGAGAACAAAATAATTGTTAATCATGATTTCATAGAATCTAACGTTGGATTGAAGACCCACCATATTCCAAAGATCAATATGAGGAATTTTGATGGCAAGGATCCCATAACATGGATACTACAAATGTTGCAATATTTTGATCTCCATAATGTGAAAAACACACAAAAGGTACACATTGAAACTTTATATTTAGAATCCATAACATTTGTATGGTATTTATGGATTTTCTCTCGTAAAAAAATTGTCATTTGGTCAATTTTTATGGATGAAATGATAGCACATTATGAGGATACAAAGAGAAACACCTTATTTAGCCAATTGATAAATCTCAAAAAAAAGGGTTCAATGGTGGAGCACATTGAGGACTTCCAAAAATTGAATATAAGGGTAACTGATATTCCAAACAAATTTAGGATTTATGTCTTCATAGGGAATTTAAAAGATAACATCCAACATGAGGTTTGCCTTTGGGAAATTGATTCATTGGAGAAGGAATTTAGGTTGGAAAGAAATATTGAAAGAAAAATTATGGCGACAAGGAAGCCTACCACTCACAGCTATAAAGATGGAAGTGTTGCTACTCCTAGAATTCCACAACCTACAAGGTTGAAACCACAACAATTGGAATAAAAAAGAGCAAAAGGGATTTACTACAATTGTGATAGAAAATGCACTAAAGGTAATAAGTGTGCTGAGAAGAAATTATTTTACATAGATTGTGAAGAGGAGGAAGAAAATGAACAAGAAACTTCAAAACAAGAGGATATACACCAAGAACCAATCCTAGAGAAAGAAGAAATGAATCTGACCATATCTTGTAATGTATTGGAAGGAATTACCACTCTTCAAACTCTTACGATAGAAGGACATCTCTGAGAAGAAAAATGTAATAGTGTTGATTTATTCAGGTATTACCCGTAATTTTATTCATTGCAAGGTAGCCAAGGAATTGTATTGCTTCATATTTCCAACACTAGAGTGTGAAGTGATGGTTGAAAATTGAGGAACTATAAATTTCTCTGGAAAGTGCCATAATATCAAGATAACCATGGGGGAATATGTATTTAATAGTCCACTTCTCTCCATTCCAATGGGTGGTGTTGATGTTGTACTAGGAGTCCAATGGTTACAATATTTGGGAACGATAAATTTTAATTTTCAAGAACTTTTCTTGAATTTTTTTGGGAAGGAAAGGAAGTTGAATTACGGGGTATTGCAGGGAAGCCCGGAAAGATAATCAGCTCTAATTTCATGATAAATATTTTAAAGTAGGAACAATGAGGTGTAATTGCACAATTATTCTCACTAGAGGTTCAACCACCAAAATAATCTATTTCTCTAGATCTCCACAAAGTCTCAGACAATCATTCCAAGGTGTTAGAAAGTCCTAAAGGACCCCCACCTATTCGTGATCATGACCATGCTATTCATTTTTCCTCCAAATATCATACCTTACACATATCCTTATTCTCAAAATATTGAGATTGAACGTATGGTTTCATAAATGCTAGAGGATGGTATAATTCAACCTAGTCAAAGTCCTTTCTCTGCTCTAGTAGTATTGGTGAAGAAAAAGGATGGATCATGGCGTATGTGTCTAGATTATAGGGAGCTCAACAAGTTCATTATTAAATATAAATTTCCCATTCCCATCATTGATGAATTATTGGATGAATTACATGGAGTAATTTACTTCACCAAGATGGATCTTCGTTCTAGATATCATCAAATTAGAATGAAGAAGGAAGACATTCTGAAAAAAAAATTCAAAACCCATGAGGGTCATTATGAATTTTTGGTCATGCCTTTTGGACTTACTAATGCACCTTCCACATTTCAAGGTTTGATGAATTCCATTTCCAAACCCTTCCTTATAAAATTTGTGTTCGTATTTTTTGATGATATAATAATCTACAACAAGTATTTGAAGGATCATGTTCAACATTTTGACATGGTGCTCAAACTATTGGAGGAGAAACAATTATATGCAAAAACCTCCAAATGTTTCTTTGGATTACAGGAGGTGGAATATTTGGGTCATATTGTATCTCATGAGGGTGTTAAGGTAGACTCTAACAAAATTAAATCCATTAAGGAATGGAAAATCCCCACAACCATAAAGAATATTTGAGGATTTTTGGGGTTAACGGGGTATTATCACAAGTTTGTTAAGAATTATGGGAGAATATCGACACCTCTAACATAATTACTGAAGAAAGATGCATTTTCTTGGACTCCAGAAGCAATTGAGGGATTTGAACATCTTAAAGAGGAAATGTACCAAACACAGGTCTTAGCTACACCAGACTTCACAAAAATCTTTATTTTGGAATGTGATGCCTCAGGAAATAGAATTGGTGCAGTTTTAATGCAAGAATAAAGACCCATTGATTTTGAAAGTCGTCCAATCAAAGACAAGTATTTACAAAAACCTATTTATGAGAAGGAAATGTTGGCAATACTACATGCACTAAAGCAATGGAGACCTTACCTAATGGGAAGACACTTCAAGGTAAAAAAATATCAATATAGTCTTAAATACTTTTTGGAACAAAGATAATCTTCAGAAGAGTAGAAAAAATGGGTCACAAAGATGTTGGGTTATGACTTTGAAATCATCTACAAAAAAGGGAAGAAAAGTGTTGTTGCAGATGCACTCGCAAGAAAGGATGATGATGTGGAAGCATTTCTTTGTGCCATTTATATTATACAACCCGAGTGGATAACTGAAGCAAGGGGTGAATGGAAGAATGATGAAGAGGTGTGGACACTCATTCAAAAGTTGCAACAATATCCTAGTACATCTGAACCATTTAGCTGGAAATATGATTCATTATGGTACAAAGATCACTTATATCTTTGTAAGAATTCCCAAATCAAATAAAAAATTCTTTTGGAATTGAACATCTCTCCCTTAGGAGGGCACTCAGGATTTTTAAAGACTTACCATAGGGTCTAGAAGGATTTTTTTGGGATCGCCTTAAATCTAATATTCCAAAGATTGTGGCAGAATTTTTGGTTCGCTAACAAAATAAAGTTGAGAAAATTAAGACCCTGGGTATATTACAACCTTTATCCATTCCAAGTCAACGTTGGGAAGAGGTTTCAATGGATTTTATCACAATTTTACCCAAGTCCGAAAAAAATACTGCATCATGGTGGTAGTTGACAAACTTACCAAGTATGCACACTTTTATGCATTATCTCAACCATTTAAAGCCAATACACTTGCTACTGCATTTATGGAAACAATTCAAAATCTACATGGAAACCCAAATATAATTGTAAGCAACAAATATCCGATTTTTACAAGAAATTTTTGGATGGAATTATTTTTTTGTTTGGGTACTCAATTAGCTCATAACTCATCATATCATCCTCAATCTGATGGGAAAACTGATCTAGTGAGCAAATGTTTGGAAGGATATCTTTGTTCCTTTTTATCTGATAAACAAACTCAATGGGTCAAGTGGTTACCTCTGGCTAAATGGTGGTATAACACTTTCTTCCATACTGCAGCAAAAATGACCCCATTTATGGCACTTTATGGATATCATCCACCATCCATCATATCGTCTTTAAGAGAAAATTCTAAGGTTCAAGCAGTGAAATATCACAACGAGCATCAAAAACAAGTTCTCCAACTCTTAAAGGATAAACTCACTTTGGCGCATAATCAAATGAAACTACAGACATATCAACATCACAGTGAAATAAGTTTTGATGTAGGTGACTGGGTATTTTTATAGCTACAACCATACAAACAAATGTCCCTCAAGAAAGCTAAGAAGGATAATAAATTATCACCAAATTATTATGGGCTTGACAAGGTGTTGAAAAATATTGGTACTATGGCATACAAATTGGAGCTTCCTTCATCTTCCCGAGTGCACCTAGTTTTCCATGTTTCATGCTTAAAGAAGGTTATAGGTGAAAATCTCCCAGTTCAAAATGTATTTCCAAAACTTGATGAGGAAGGAAAAATCATATTAGAACCTACAGCAGTCACAAAAACAATAACTCGACAAATACGAAATCGATCAATTTCAGAGTATCTCATCAAGTGGAAGAACTTATCTACTGAAGATTCAACATGGGAGGACGAGAATTTTATACATAAGCATCCAGAACTACTCAAGCACCGAGGAAAACACTTTTTTTAAGGAGAGGGGCATGCTAGGTCTCTATAATACTAGTGTATCCCCTTATTTTTATTGTTAGTATAGCCCCCTTATTGTTATTGTTGTGCTGATGTAGTCCCCATATTGTTATTATTGTGCCATTACATTGTTGTTGTTATGTCGGCTAGGATTATATTGTGACCCCTTGGACTCCTATATATAGAAAGTTGGTTTTTTTCATTTGTATCATCCAATAATTGTTCATTTATGTAATTTAAAGGAGGTTTCACCCTTGAAGAGGCTGATTTCTAAGCCGTTGATCCATCTTTTATTATATTTTGTGAGATGTTTTCATAACAACTCTTCAGGTGGAGAAGGTGGGTGATTATCTAGGAGAACCCTCCCAGACAGAATATTTATCTCTTGGATTTCCACGTAATAAGCATGATAAGATGTATCTCCACTATAGACCTGTTGTGTCTGCTTATTTTTCGGGTTATGATTGGGTTGAGAAGAAATTTGAGGTTGCTTAGGTGGGGTATGATGAGTTAATCGTGGTTGATATTAGGGTGGAGGCGGTAAAGTAATAGGCTGGTTTGTTTGATGCCTCCACCCTGCGTTGGGAAAAATAATGGGGGGGGGGGGGAATCAATATTTACAAGAATCACAATCTTTTACTTTTCTTTTACGGATTTCTATACGTGACTTTGATTAGCCAAACTAGCATATGTATGTGGCTATCCTAAAGGAAACTTACGTATAGCCAAATAACTTACTGTTCAAATAAATATTCAGAAGAATTTCTTAGCCTACTTCATCAGTTATGCATCAGATATTTAAGCAGTAAAAATGTGCAGTAATAACAAAATAATTCATCACACAAGGGCATCACACATGAACACCAATATTTAAGGTGGAAACCCAAGTCAGGAGAAAATCACTGCTATTGTCCTCTCTGTCTTCAATATCTATTATATAGAAAACTTATTACAATGTTGTACTGATGCAGACTCATATCAGTACGTAGGCATTCACCTGCAGAAGGCCTCTAGCTTCTCTCGTTCTCCACTTGTTACTGGAAGGGAGCTCCAACCCCCTGATCTCATTTACCAGCCAGTACTGAAAGGGAACTACAACCCCCTGAACTGATCACCAACTTCTACTAGCAAGAAGCTTCGACTTCCACACTGAAGGCTTCAACCCTTATAACCAATGCAAAACACGTTTCATTAAGTTTCACAGTGGATCCAACAGCTTCAACAAAACATAATTTGTAGATCAACACCAATAGCCATAACCCAATCTTTAAACAGATCAGTGAGATCATTGTAACTAGATCACAGTAATAAACCTAGACAACCTACGTATAGATCTTTGTATACCTAAAGTTTAAGAATATGATCATACTTAGAACAAATTTGAGGCATTCAAGCATACTTAGTTAGATTTACAAAACCTTTATTCATTCATCAACATCCATCATATTTAATCACTAAGTCACTAATCATATTTTCACATAATCAACTAGCAACATATACAATATTCAAACAACCCAGATCTACATGAAGACTTCGTTGGTAGACAACATAAATATAGTAGAAATAATCAGAAAATCTCTTCAGCAATATTTAGAAAAGCCCTAACTTCCATATGCGCTTTTGTTGAAACTAACCCACATGAATACACGCTTTCACCGTGACGAACCAGCGTATAGATCTGTAAATATTTAGGACTGCATAAAATGTCAGATCAATCGACTTACTTAGATCATACCCTTCACTTTAGAAAACATGCACTAGATCACATATCTAAACATCTCACAAAAATATCAAGCAAATACATAATCGTTTCAGGTCTAGAGATACCGATCCATCATTGCATTCATAGGAGCATCATTATTTTAGATCTACTAATAAAATGTAACCCATTCCATGCAGATATACTTCAGAGTGAATTATTCAATCAAAAATCATACACTTGCACCCTTTGCACTATAATCTTCTTATCCTCATATAGTTTGAGCCTTTCCCAATACCATGAGCCAAAACCACACAAGTGCCGATGGTATTCATGGACGGAATGAAATAGACGACACGACATACAATACTGTGGGCTAAAACCATGGTAAGGACCCCTGGTATCAAAAACTGAGTGCGTAAGTACATACACGACTTGGATTCTTCGTACCCACGTGTATACATGACTTCTCTTCATCAAAATTGTGTATACACTAATTCTAGATGTATACGCGGGTTGCGTGTATCAAACCCGTGGGTACACTCAGGTTGCCTTCATCAAACCTATGTATACATTGTGAAACATTACCTTTATCATTTCTCTGTCACTGACTGAAATTCATTTTTTTGTCACATCTAAACTGACCTGTAGATACATCATTTTTACATCTTTAACAAATAGGTTGCTATCAAAAAGTAGCTCATCAGGTAGGTTTCCATCAAGGATAACATATCAACATATTACATCATAATGCCAACAATTTCCCCCTTTGGACTTGATGGCAACCATGATGGTGTTTGATCACCACATCTTGTAGATACCTGAAAGACACACCAATCATAAGCATACACCAAACACCAGGATACTTTCCCCCTTTGACATCAAGGGCATAGGGTGGACTAATGCCAAAATAAGGTTTCTCTTTCCTTGTAGAAGGAAGAGTTCTATAAATTTGATCTACACTAACCATGCTCCCCCTGATTACATGCCGAGACTTCATATTTTTAATAGAATACATGACTTTATGACTCAATATTACATCATTCTCCCAACCAAGTGGGGTTACATATTTAACTCAACTACCCAACCAAGTGGGTTTACATTTTTGACTCAAGCACCCAATCCAAGTGGGTTTACATATTTTACTAAGTACATACATGGCTAAATATGAAAATATTTACATCATGGGTCTCAACATGACCCTTACATAAAATTACATATATGACCTTTTATAACCAAGACCAAAGGATCTCAAGAGAGAGATCATAATTCAACAACCAACATAATGCCAACAATGCATTATTTCCAACAATGCTAATGCTACCCTAAACCTGTGCATCTTGAAAATTTTCAACAATCAATTCATTAAAGCATCTTCATCAAGAAGATAATTATCTAGGAAAGGAAATGTAAGGTGAACTCCAGAACCACAAAATTTACCCATCAACACCTGAGAAACAGAGTAAAAAATATGACACGGACTGTTTTGAAGGCTGACCCATAGATTTTATGACAGTAAGATCCATACGTGACTGTATAGAGAGAAACTTGCATATATACATGATTAGGCTTCATGCAACTTGCATACCAAATTTAATCCTTTGAAATTAAACTGATTTGATAAGAGAGGAAAAGACAACTTCGAGCTTTTGTCTGAGATATTAAAATGCTTCCCTAGGAAGAGGTTTAGTAAATATGTCAGCAACTTATTCTTTGGAGGGAACATGTTCCAATTTAACCTTTTTCTCAAGCACTTGTTCTTGTAAAAAATGATATTTGATAGGAATGTTCTTGGTTTTGGAATGCATAACAGGATTTTTCGAGATACTGATGGAACTTGTATTATCACACAAGATAGATATGGGAGGAGTACAGTTAATTTGAATATCTTGTAATTTCTGCATCGCCCAAAGAAGTTGTGTGCAACATGATGCGACAACCACATATTCTTCTTCTGTTGTAGATAAGGCAATGGAACTTTGTTTCTTGCTAAACGAAGATACTATTCAGGGCCCCATATAAAATGCACCACCACTAGTTCTTTTTCGATCATTAACATTTCCAGCCCAGTCCACATCTATGTAAGCATTAAGCGTAAGATCAACATTCGTGGGATCCATAGACCAAAATCTTGAGTTCCTTGAAGATATTTGAATATTATTTTTACAACCTAAATATGTGACTCCTTTGGATTGTCTTAGAATCGTCCAACAATCCCAACTGCATGCATGATGTATGGTCTAGTCCCAGTAGATAAAATAGAATTCCAATCATATATCTATACTCTGATTGGTTTACCATGGGAGAATCATAATGATAAATGAGGTTACATTCAGTCACCATTCGAGTGCTCACAGGTTTGCAGTCTTCCATCCCATACTTCTTCAAGATTTGCTTGAGATATTTTGCTTGTGAGAGAAATATGCCATCTTTTTCTTGTTGCACCTATAAGCCAAGAAAATATGTTAGTTCCCCAAGTAAAGACATTTCAAATTCCTACTGCATAACATAAGCAAATTTCTAACTCATGGATTCTTCATTACTCCCAAAAATTAAGTCATCAACAGAAACAACAATAATTAATAGTTTATATTTATCAATTTTTGTGTATAAGTTACTGTTTGTAGATCCTTTTGTGAAACCTTGTTGTTGAAGATATTTTTCAAGATGATAGTACCATGCCCGACGAGCTTGTTTTAGAACATATAGGGCCTTTTTGAGTTTGCAAACAAGTTTTTCATCATTTCCCAAAATTGATCCTTCTGGTTGTTCTATATAAACTTCTTCTTCTAGATCAACATTGAGGAAAGAAGATTTTACATCCATTTGATAAACCTTGAATTTTTGAAAACTTGAAAAATCAAGAAACATTCTTATGGCTTCAAGTCTGGCTATAGGTACAACTGTTTCTTTAAAGTCTATACCTTCTTGTTGAGCATACCCTGAACAAACAAGTATAACTTATTTCTAATAAAATCTCCATTTTCATTTAACTTGTTTTTGAATATCCATTTTGTTCCAATAACATTTTTATCATGAGGTCTTGGAACCAATTCCCAAGTATTATTATTTTCAATTTGATCAAGTTCTTCATTCATGGCCCAAATCCAACATTCATCTTTACTAGCTTGATTTACATTCTGTGGTTCAATGGTGGATAAGAATGCAAGATAACTGAGAGATTATACAAGATTTCTTCTTGTTTGAACCCTTGATTCCTTTTATCCTAAAATTTGAGATTATGGATGATTCTTTTGAACATACTTGGATGGAGCCTTTTCTGATATACCTTCTTCTGGTGCTTCATTGGGTTCTCCTTCTATATTATTGTTATTTGATGAGGGAAAATATACATCATCATCATCCTCATTTGTTTTTATTTCCCTTTTGGGAGTTGTGAGATATTCATCAATTACAACATCAATACATTCAACAATATTCCGAAGTATTTTATTATAGCATTTGTATGCTTTACTTCTTGATCAGGAGATCATGTCTATCGTTAAAAAATTCTCAAAAATGAAAGTGCTCAAAAGTGTTTGAAACCTGAGTGACTGGAAAGGTCTCATCGCTGTGATTCTGGCACCAAAAATAGTTCACAAAACAGAGGTCGTATGCAGAAGTTATAAAGGTTTGAAAAGCCCAGTAAACTCAAAAAATTGGAACTTTGACCCACTTTGACTTTATATAAATTTTTGAAAAAAATATATTTTTTTATATTAAATTTTTGTGGGCCTATCTGCAGGCGCCACGTGGCCTACCTGGAGGGTGCCATGTGGCCCCAAGCCAGATATCAATCGACATATAATTTTTTTTTGGAGTTAACCAGGCTCGAATGCGAGACCTTCCCACCAGCATTGCACGCGCCCACCAACAGACCACACGTTTGATTCTTAACTGCTAACGGTTGCGGTGAATATTTCAAGTTCCAAACATTTGGCATTGGCGGTAAGCAGGGGCTAGCCCCTAAGGGCCAGGCCCCACTTAATACAACTAGCATGCTTGGAACCAGGGCTTAGCCCTTGAATGGATTATGTCGATGGTTGTCTAACCATTAGCCCGGTGGTTAAGGGCCATGTGTCCAGGTCTCTGAAACTTCATCTGCGGAGGTTAAGTCACGATTGGTCTGACGGTTGCAGACGTTAATGTTACCACTCCATGCCGAACAATTAATGCTAGTTCCTGACTGCCAAAAATTTTGGAGCGCGTTCCCCAAATTTGGGGTTTGCATTAAATTTAACTTCAGTTAACTGACAGTCTTCACATTTAGTGGAGTTTTCCTAGGTGTTATTGGGAAAAATGCATGGAGAAGTAAATTTTTGACCAATTTGGGTGAAATAAGAGTCTACCTAGACTAATTTAGACATTATGAATGATTGGAAGAGGTTTCAGAGCCATCAGAGGTCATCTTGTGCAGGTTTAGCTTCAGGAGAGGTCAAGGATTCACTAGGGCCACTAGAGTGTTTTCAGTGTATTGAGCATCCATTCTTTGTTTTTTCTGCATATGGATAGTCATTCCTAACTAATTCAAGCATTCTGAAGCTGTTTTTATGGAGAGCATAGCCATTTGAGGATTTTATTCACATGTACTTACCATTTTTGAGCAATAAGATATGAGGTACATGCCAATGGGAGCTGGACCAACAGATGTAGCCCATGAGGGGTGAACTGCTTCATCAAATTTGTTGAGTATTGTTACATGTGATGTTTATTTCTTTATTATTTAATACTATACAATATTATAAAATAAATTTACATGCTTTAACCTCACACAAAAATTTGTTTAACTAAGATAAAACCATTTGTTTCACCTGAAAACTTCAGTAAACCTTATGCACACAATTTAATTACTGTTTGGATACTTAGCACAAAAAAAATAATACATTCCATTCAGATCAAGTTGGTATCAGAGCTCAGGTTGAGCATTAGGTTAAGCTAGAGTATTTTCTCTGTTTAACATTTGTGCAAAGAATTTGTTTAAAAGTTTGCATAACAATTCTTGCAAGCTGTGCATTTATTGTGATTTTTTAATGCTTACTAGGCTAAAGCTTAAGAGAGGATAAGGTCAATTGGTGAAAGCTCAAATAAATCCTCAGCCAAGGAGGGTAAGAGTGCCATTATCTCCACCTTCAATTTCACCTCAAAGAGAAGAAGAAGAAGCCATAAGCATGACTTCAAGAGAAGGAGAAATCAATGAAGAATTTGATCCGAAGGAGGAAGAAAGAGTGTTCAGGAAAGAATTCCTTGACTTGACTAAAATGGTGAGAGTTCTTCACCAAGAAAGAAATGAGAGACTTGAAGGAGAAGGATCGAAACTTCACAAGGAAGGAGAAGGATTGTCAGGAGGCCATAATGATGAAGATAAATTTTCATGATAACGAAACCAAAATCCAACTAGCTTCATTGATAATGGAAGGTGTAGCTCTTGTTTTGTGGGAAGCCAAGACAAAGGAGGAGAAAAAAAAATATGGTAAGATTATCTTATCATGGTCTGATTTCATTTATGCAATAAAACAACAATTTTATCCATTAGCTCACATGCAAAAAACCATAATGGTCTGGAAAAATTTTAAAAAATTGGAAGGACAAAATGTTCAAGTTTATACCTAAGAATTTAGAAGAATATCTCTTTTACTAGGAGTAGATTTGCATATCCAAGACACTTTACTCAAGTATATAGGAGGTTTACATACTTACCTAAGACATACCATTCTCATGTTTAACCCTACAAGCCTAGATGAGGTTTGTGTTCAAGCCACACATTTAGAGGCAAGGGGAAAACAAAACTTAGATGGGAATGAGGAAAGTGAGTTTAAAGGAAAAGGGAAGAAAAAGAGAAATGCAAATAACATAAAAGAGAAGGGAAAATCATTCTGCAAACACTGTTCTAAAACTAGCCATGATGAGGACCATTGTTGGAAACTTCATCCAGAGTTGAAACAATAAAGTTTTAAAGCCAAAGAGAAAGCCAAGGAAAAAGGCAAGACAGTTGCAATAGCTGAACAAAACCTAGGGTTAAAATCGGGAGATGAAACAAAAATCATAGCTATGGCACTAGAGAACTTGAAAGGGAAAGAGATTGTAAATAAATCCAGTTCTAGTATTTTTAAATATCACATAGAAGCTCCAAGTGAAGAAAATATAATTGAACTGTTTCATGTGAGGGTCATTTCCAAACATACCAAGGTTGAAACATTGTTTGACAGTGGTTCACAAGTGAACCTTATTTATGAAGACTTAGTCAAGAAAATAAATCTTGAGACCATTCCACGTCCGAAACCATATCCTATTGGTTGGATTTGTAAGGATGCAAATTTACAGGTTTCAAATAAGTGCATGTTGCACTTTGCAATAACAGCACATTTCATTGACATGGTTGAATTAGATGTTGTTCTGCTTGATATAAATGGTATGGTATTGGGCAATCCTTACTTGTATGACAGGAAAGCTATCTTCTATCGCCATGAGAACAAGGATCATTTATTCAAAGATGGCAAGGAGTACATTGTGAGAGCTCATCGCAAAAAACTAGGCTCTTCTTTAATGAATGCAAGGCAGATGAAGAGGCTTGTCAATGCAAGTCAAAACTTGACATTGATGATGACTAAGCAAAGAGAAGTTTTACATAATCCTTTTCATATAAATTCTGATATATGTAATGATTTGTTTCAGTCTGAAAGCGGGTTGTCGTTGAAAGAAGATGACAAGAAGTTGCAACAATCTTCTTTGGTGTCAAATGGTGCTGAAAAAAAAGTGTTAGTGCAAGAAGTTGCAAAGGTCCAAGAGAGGGCAAATCAACTTAGCAAAGAAGGCACAAGATTCAGTAATTATCATTGCTGGTTTCAGAAAGGCATAGTAAAATGGCGAGGAAACTTGGTTAGGAATCGACACAAGTACAAGGCTAATTCAACAAAAAATCTCCATAAGGACAGGATGCAAGGTGAAATTAATTTTTAGTTTCCTTTGATTATAGACCAATCTAGAAACAATATGTTTACTGCAAAGTTAAGTTTCTGTTCTGCAAGTTTCGAAAATGTGCAGCATGACAATGTCAAATTCAACAATTGTTGGTAAATGGAATCAAGGAAAAAATTTTCGTTTCATGAAAAGCTTCAATGAATGAAATTAGGGAAATTTCAGTGGATTAATATTGGAAGAGTGGGGACACAGTCTCCTCATATTCATGTTCAGTAGTCCAGAGATCTTTTGGGGTCCAAAAGCTTCCTAGTGGAGAGGTGTGATCAGGAGATCATGTCCATTGTTCAAAAATTCTCAAAAATGAAAGTTCTCAAAAGTGTTTTCAACCTGAGCGAATAGAAAGGTCTCTTCTCTGCGATTCTGGCACTGTAAATAGTTCACAAAATAGAAGTCGTATGTAGAATTTATGAAGGTTTGAAAAGCCCAGTAAACTCCAAAAACTAGACCTTTGACCCATTTTGACTTTATATAAAATTTTTGAAAAAAATATATATTTTTATATTAAAGTTTTGTGGGCCTATCAGCGGGTGCCATGTGGCCTACCCAGAGGCTGAAATGTGGGCCCAGGCCAGAGATAAATCATCATATATAAAATTTTTGGAGTTAACTGGGCTCAAACGCGGGACTTGCCCACTAGCATTGCACATGCCCACCAAAAAACCACACGTTTGATTCTTAACTGCTAACGTTTGCTGTGAATATTAAAAGTTTCAAACATTCAACATTGGCAATAAGCGGGGGCCAACCCCTAAGGGCCAAGTCCCACTTCATACAACCAACATGCTTGGAACCAGGGCTTACCCCTTGAATGGATTACGCTGACGGTTGGCTAACCGTTAGCTCGACGATTAAGGTCCATGTGCCCAAGTTTCCGAAACTTTATCTGCGGAGGTTAAGTCACGGTTGGTTCGACAGTTGTGGATGTTAATGTGACCACTCAACATCAAACAGTTAATGCTAGTGCCTAACTGCTGACAATTTTGGAGCATGTTCCCCAAATTTTGGGTTTGCATTAAATTTAACTTCAGTTAACTGACAGTCTCCACATTTAGTGGATTTTTCCTAGATTTCATTGGGAAAAATGCATGGAGAAGTCATTTTTCTACCAATTTGGGTGAAACAAGAGTCTACCTAGACTAATTTTGAAATTCTGAACACATTTGTAGAGGTTTGAAAGCCATCAGATGTCATCCTATGCAGGTTTAGCTTTAGGAGAGGTCAAGGAGCCACTAGGGCCATTAGGGTGTTTTTAGTGTATTGAGCATCCATTCTCTATTTTCTGCATATGAATAGTAATTCCTGACTAATTCAAGCATTCTGAAGCTGTTTTTATAGAGAGCATAGCCATTTGAGGCTTCTATTCAGATGTAATTACCAATTTTGAGCAATAAGATATGAGGGACATGACATTGGGAGCTGGACCAGCAGATGTAGCCCAGGAGGGGTGAACTTCTTCATCAAATTTGCTGAGTATTGTTCCATGTGATGTTATTTCTCTGTTATTTACTATTGTATAGTGTTATACAAGAAATTTACATGCTTTAACCTCACACATAAATCTATTTAACTAAGATAAAACCATTTGTTTCACCTGCAAACTTCAGTAAACCTTATGCACACAATTTAATTACTGTTTGGATAATTAGCACAAAAAAAATAATACATTCCATTCAGATCACTTCTAGAAGAGTAACCAAGAAATATTCCTTCATCTACTTGTTGGAACGGGGTCTCCTAACAAGCTACGAAACTGGTCCATTTTGAATATTTTTTATTATATTTAGTCTAGCGTAGGGGTTTTGGGGTGGGTCAAAGCCCTGGAAGCATTGTAATGGGTGAAAGGGTAAACTAGGGGTCCGAAAACCGTGGGTTGTGGACCATAGGAAATTCTAGGCTAGATTGTTATAAATAGAGATGCGTTTTGTATTGTAAAAGATAAGAAATGATGAGATATTAATGCGAATAGTGGTTTAAGATATCTGTTTGGGTTTTGGGGAAAGGACTCCTATTGGCCATGTGTGGACCCTGCTGCTGTGTGCACAGGTTGGGAAGGGAATTGTAAGGAGGAATTGATGAATGAATGTAGCAGAAGATGGTTAGAGAACTGAATCTGTGAGTACTTTTGTGTGAATTACTCATAATTGTTGTATTGTGCATTTTCTGTCTTTAAGCTGTGAAAGATCTGTGTACTGCGTTCTTGGATCTAGATCTGTTATGTTCTATTTATGTACTATTATTTTTATGTTATAATAAGCATATAACTATAGATCTAGTGCACATGGATGCGAATAGAGACTTAATTAACTCTACGCCGAACAAGGTAATATGGGAATCCTAGGATCTAGCACAACTCTGCTTGCCTTACCCATCCTTTCTCAGGGTGCGGAAACCTATTTCCAACACCCACCCATACTAATTCGGGTGAGACTTTGATCTGTGCAAGCAGGTCACTGCCAAAAGTGCCAATAGTATAGGGGTTTGTTGGCAAACCTTGCACACCGAACCTGGGTCAGGACCGCTCAAGCCAACAAATGGTTCCATTGCTGAGAATTGAAGAAGTCTGAGAGAGGGATTGGGTAATTATAAGAGAATACTAGAAGCCTAAAAGAAAATAAATCGAAGATTGGTTTGAGAGGCAGATCCAGGAGTTCGCAGTAAAATAAAATCGCAGTGGGAAGTTAACGGCGGGAAGGTGGAAAAATAGGTACATCCTTACTGAAAGCTATGAAATATTATTTGTGACCTTTGCGATTGAACTCCAGGAGTGGCTGGCCAGACTTGTGGAATTCCAGAAGTGCTAGAAGGATGAGCGAGTCACGCAGTGGACCCCAGAGCTACTCGAGCAGCTGGAAAAGACTGATAATACTATCACGTGCACGGTGGATCACTGGGTGGATAGTGTGCTAGGAGGATTTGTGACAGAATTTTCCATTGATCAGTTTGTCTCATACTCTGAGGCCGAGTGACGATTCCTCAAAGGGTTCTGAGGCAAATTTCTGAGGACGTTACCGTTGCTGATTAAGATATTACTGTGAGAAATGAGTATTCTGTGTAGTCATACTAGCTGAATGACCTCGGATCTATAAGGGAGAGTGACGCGTAGTGGTAAATACTATTGGACCAACCTTGACGGTGGGAGATCCGCCTAAAATTTGTTGTAGGAACTAGCTGTGCAAGATTCCCCATCTACATCGCCATCTAGGCCACACAAAGGTAAGAATTCGCCTATACCACCACCCCCCCTAAATAGTGATATGGTTGCGCATCTGAAACTACCTACCTTCAAGGGGATAGGAGATGAGGATATGGACTGATTTTGGCTTCTTACAGAATCTATATGGACTGCGCAGAATGTGGCGAGTGATACGGTGAAAAGGGCGTAACTGTTGTTGGCATTCGAGGATAGGGCCCTGGACTGGTATATGCGGTATATTGCCCAGAATGGGAGTGCATCTATTCAAGATATCAAGGACGCTTTGAAGCACCAATTCAGGAAGCCAAAATCTTATTCCTAGCTCGTAGCAGAAGTGAAGGACTTCAAACAAGGTGCGTCTGAGTCATTATGAGAGGCTGATCAACGATTGAAGAAAGCAATCAGGGAAGGAGGATTCGAATACGATGATAGACAACATACAGAATGGTTCATCACTATGTTGTTACTTCACCTGCACACGCCAATGAGTCAGTAGACCTTTGAGTCGCAGGAGAAGGCTGTGGAAGTCGCTATGAAACTAGAGGCTGCCCCTCGAGAGGATATGTCGGGGAGGGTACAAGAAATTTAGGAACAGCTTGGGGCTATGCATATGGATATAGATAACCTGTGAAAGGAACGAGGAAATTACAGTTGCGTAGATCTTTGGTGCATACGATGTCGGGTGTTTGGCCATACAAAGGATCAATGCCCTCTACTGACGGATTACATGTAAGGAGGAGGACCTAGCCCGGTACGCCCAAGGGAAAACAAGGAACCTATTCTGTCACGACCTGGGTCGAGTGGACCTGTGTTGTGGTGTGACGAATGTCAGGTAGCAGGACTACATGATACGAACCATTGCCCTCAGCTAGGTGCATATGTCCCAGAACTAAAGTGACAATGGTGCATATTCTGTCGATCTATGGGACACAACGAGCATATTTTTCGAACCTATGCCTTAATGATGGATCGTGGAAACTTATATAGGGTAAAATCGGACTTTGGAGGATCACCGGCCAGAGGTAGAGGAGGTCGGGGAGGAAGTGCGGGCCGAGGACATGGGCAGCTGATCTACTATAACTGTGGAGAAATAGGGCACTTTTCCAGAGAATGCCCAAATCCTACTAGGCCATCATGCAAATATTGTAGGCAGTTGGACCATATGGTGGAGGATTGCTCAATTTTAATAGCCAAGATGCAGGAAAAGAAGCCCACTCCTACGCAGAACGTACAAAGAGTTAAAACCAAGCTAAGAAAGGTAGATCCCTGTGTAAAATTCATGGAACACAGCGGGCTGGTCACTTAGGGAGAAAAAGAGGAGATTGCCTCTCGGGATGGAGTGCTTTTCAAAGAACAAATGCCACTGGCATCCCCCACGTAGCTGCCGACGCAACCTCAGATCGAGGAAGGAGTTGAGCCCTTTTTAAAGGCATGTCTGAAGCTGCTACGAAATCCGCAGGCTGTAGGAAATCTCCAAGCACTATTGAATACCTGTGCAGCTCAGCCCAATTTGATCCCTGAGACCAAGGATGTACAGAAAATATACAACTATAAGAAGCGCACTGGAAGAGATATGCGATTGACTGCACAGATTGGTGACTACGAGATGGATCAGGTTATCTTAGATCTTGGGTCAGATGAAAATGTATTACCAAAATAGACATGGCAACGAATGGGAGAGACTAAATTAGAATGGTCCACCATCCAGCTGCGAATGGCTAATCAAAAAAAAATCATCCCTCTAGGGACGTTACCAAAATTCATGGTTGACATCGCAGGGGTACGGGTCCTAGCTGACTTTGAAGTAATTGAAATTGTGGAAGATGTGGATCCCTATCCTGCGCTCCTCGAACTAGACTGGGAAATATACATAGGGGTGTCATCAATCTCAAAAAGTACAGCATGGTGTTCGAAAACAAAGGTACATGCGTCATAGTACCACTTGATCCAGCAGAAGGTGCACGGTATGCAGAGCAGCCTATAAGGAGGAAGAAATAGATCATATTTATAAATTAACTGCGCAGGATGAAGATTGGGTTAACCCCACACATGAAGGAGTGCTCTGCTGGGAAAAGGATAGTGAATGTTTTTCTGACTCTGATGAGGAGCTGGAAAATTGGCAAGGTCGATTGCACGAGGTTTCGACGCTACGATATCTTCGGACCACCAGGAATTTACGTCGCATCTCTACCACTGAAAGAGACTTTCCTTGCCATATGAACACAGGTGATAATAAGAAGACTTTTGAACTTCAATTTCCTATGGAACGCTGGCCAGAAGCGCTGCCACTAACACTACGTGGAGCACCTATGCAAGGGTCAGTATTCTTCACTCAGGAGAAGTATTGGAGCAGGGTGATCCTGCGCTTAGGGACCCCGGTTGCTAGCTGGGCTCCGAGGTTAGTTGACCTACACAAATACTTGCAAACATACAACACTCAAGGTTGCAAGCGAACCTTGCCCGGACAGGCTCTCTTAGGAACTTCTGCCCTAGGCATGCGCTAGATTACGAACCTACCTGAACCCAAGTGCAATTGGGAGAATCTGTGGACACCTCAAGTGACAGATGGCCCAACAATGTGTGACACAACCCTATCATACAGAAACATCCCAACCAAGGGTGAGGCACATGGCTTGAGAAGATTGGTGGCCAACTTGCAAATCTGGTACCTGCACCATGTCCTAAGATACCGAGCATCAACCTTAATTCAGGGAACACAAATGGCACGCAAGCATCACCCGTGGTCTGAAATTCCGTGGAAGCGAATTCAGGCATGAGGGACGTCTGTCAGCACCTCTCAATGTGATAAAAAAAGAACCTTACAAGTATTCAAAATAGGCGGTAGATCATCAATGCAACCATTTATGGTAAGATTGATCCACATGAGTGAAGGACAGTCTCACGAATAGGCTACTCCACCATTAAATAGCTTCAGCTGGCGTGCGGGTGGTTGCTTGACATCACACCAGGCTATTTATTCACTCTACAACATGCTCCTGCTATCTGCGTACTAGGTTTTTGCGCTCATTACCATTCTCTGGGATGCATGTTTTCTTGTTGCTACAATGGACCCTAACCTGCCAAATGATCCGGTCTAGGGTTGCTTGGTACCCACAGGTATCATCTCAAGAGACCATGGGAATGCTAAGTGCAGTCAAAGGAGTGAGCATTGGCTTCCTGCAGAAAGAATTGTCTGCGATCCATGCACAGAGAGGCACCAGTACTGCACGATAGGAATAACTGACCTTTGCGCTCCAGGGACATCCACGGAACCCAGTCGGAGGGCCTTAGAAGATATAGCAGAGGAAGGTCTACTCGTACCATATTCCACCGCCCGCAGCATCACAATAAGGTCACAACTGGGTCTGCGCTAAGGAGGAACGCTGAGATACAAGGACATGCTACGACTTCTCCACAACTCCAGAGTATCGTCGTTCAACACCATTCTATGCTTCAGCATATCCAAAAGGAATTACAGCAGGAGAAAGATACTATGGATCAAGTCAAAGCCTCCACTATCTCCGTGCAGTGTCTAGCCGTCTTGGACAAGCTTGAGAACCTTCACCACAATAATCATGTCATTCAAAAATGGTTGAAACAATAGGCCGACACCGCACTCCAGCTCGCCGAAGACGCTCAATCCGCCATTGCATGCCTCCACCGGCTGTTAGAAAGGGTTACCGCGGCTACAGATGATCCTGCCTCCCTCACACTTATCAACATTGTGCAACGAGCTACGGCCCAGAGTCAAGAAGTGCTCCCTCCGATCGTCCACGCTTTGGCTACCTTGTGCACGCAAATAGAGGCCGCACCACTGCAGTGACTCGGGACGAATCACAATATTGTGTTGGGGGACCGTTGGAACGGGGTCTCCTTACAAGCTATGAAACTTGTCCATTTTGAATATTTTTGATTATATTTAGTGTAGTGCAGGGGTTTTGGGGTGGGTCAAAGCCCCGAAAGCATTGTAATGGGTGAAAGGGTAAACTAGGGGTCCAAAAACCATGGGTTGCGGACCATAGGAAAGTATAGGCTAGATTGCTATAAATAGAGATGCATTTTGTATTGTAAAATATAAGAAATGATGAGCTATTGATGCGAATAGTGGTTTAAGATATATGTTTGGGTTTTTGGGAAAGGACTCCTGTTGGTTGTGTGCGTGGAGATCAAGTCCAGCTGTGTGTGGACCCTGCTGCTATGTGCGCAGGTTGGGAAGGGAATTGTAAGTAAGAATTGATGAATGAATGAATGCGGAAGATTGTTAGAGAACTGAATCTATGAGTACTTTTGTGTGAATTACTGATAATTGTTGTATTGTGCGTTTTTTGTCTTTAAGCAGCGAAAAATCTGTGTACTGCATTCTTGCATCTAGATCTGTTATGTTTTGTTTATGTACTGCTTTGTTGATGTTATAACAAGAATATAACTATATATCTAGTGCATGTGGATGCGAATAGAGACTTAATTAACTCTGTGACGAACAAGGTAATCTGGGAATCCCAGGATCTAGCACATCTCTGCTTGCCTTACCCATCCTTTCTCAGGGTGCGGAAACCTGGTTCCAACACCCACCCATACTACTTCGGGTGAGACTTTGACCTGTGCAAGCAGGTCACTGCCAAAAGGGCCAGTAGTAGAAGGGTTTGTTGGCAAACCTTGCACACCGAACCTAGGTCAGGACCCCTCAATCCAACACTACTCTAGGCTCAAACTTACCAAGTTTTTCATCATTATTTTTGATAAAACATTTGCTTCCAAAAAATATAAAATGCTTCAGATTGGGAATATTACCATACCAGAGTTCATAAGGATTTTTATCAATATTTACACGAACATGAGGCTTATTGAGAATATTACTACAATATGTGTTACTTCTCCCCAAAAGGTGTCAGGAGTCCTAGATTTCTCAAGCATAGCACGAGCTATTTTCTGAACTGCTCTATTCATTCTTTCTGCCACGCCATTTTTTTGTGGAGTTCCAGCTACAAAAAATTATCTTTTTATGCCATATTGTTCACAGAAATCAAAGAATTCATCTGATATGTATTCTCCTCCTCAGTTAGATCTAAGACATTTGATTTTTATATCTAATTCATTTTCAACCAAAGCTTTGAAGATATTAATTTTTTCAAATTCTTCATCTTTGAGTTTCAATAAACTGATCCAACACATTCTAGAAAATTCATCAATGAATAGGATATAGTATTGTTCTCCACGAGGTTACTTTTTCCTTACAAGACCACATAAATCAGTATGTAGAAGTTCAAGAGGCTTACTTTCTGATCCTTCTTTGGCATTAAATTTCACCCTGGTTTTCTTACCGAATTGGAATGATTTGCATATGGTACTCTCAGGTAAAGTGATGTTGGGTAGATCATGAACAACTTTGATCCTGCTCGATTTGGCTATTTGAGAAAAGCTCAAATGTCCCAATATTATGTGCCATAACCAGTTTTCTATATATTTACCTAGATAACATTTCTCTTGGCCACCTTTCAATATATACATATTGCTTGGTGTTCTTGTTCCTTTTATTACGATCTTTCCTGTGTCAAGTTCACTAACCACACACTCTGTTGAATGAAAGACAGCTTCATTTCCTTGATCACACATTTGAATCACACTCAACAAGTTGTGCATTAATCCATCAACATACATAAAATTGTTAGATTTAACCTTTTCTCTTAGAAAAACATATACTTTACCCTTAATGATAGCAGGAGAGTCATTTCCAAAAGCATCATTCTTTTCCTTCTCTAATGGATTGTATGAAATAAGTTTATCTTTATCACCTGTCATGTGTTTTGAAAATCCGCTATGAATGTGACATTAATTTTCTTCTCCTTCTGCAAATAAAGCTATGCTGCATCTTTCAAACTGTACGTCCTTCTTTCTCCATAGCTTGGAACTTGTGGATATCTGTTCTTTTGGCTAAATGTTTGCGAAAAAGGAGGTCTATGGGAAAGGCCCGGGTTCAGGATTAAGGCCAACAAGTTTTCCATTGTTGTCTAGGACAACACTGGAATTTTCACCTTGCTCGAGGGAGAAATGAGTCTCACCCGAGGTGTGTCGTGACCTTATTGAGATTAGAGACTAGATCATTGATATTGAGGAAATATTACTAACACAAGTAATCTCTTACGTGGATACATAAGACATTCATATATCTCAAATTTAAGAAGAAAGTTATCATTCATCAATGTATATTCAAATTATTGAATTAAAATATTAAAATAGACATACATAGACCATGAACAATAAAGCATCAACTAATCCATAATACGAAGCACAACAATAGTTTGATTCCATTAACTTGGCTCAAAACAATATAAAAATACTCCGCAGAGTCTAATACAGTTCAATTCAATACATACGGTTCCGCAAAGCTCTCCCTAGGCTCCACTCTCCTATCATCCTCTCTCTAACTAACTATCCTCGGAGTCGCTTCTTCCCTGCTTATTTGTTCTTGCCGATTGACACTATCAGTATTTGCCCCTTTTTCGCTCAGTTGTTCCCTTGCACTCTGCTGCCTTCTATTTCTTCTTCATCCTTGGGAATTCTACTGCTTGTTCCTTGTATCCCATCTCTGCCATTGTTTCATCATCTATTTATTCCCTGCCACCTACCTTCAGGTTTTCTGCAACCGCGACAACTCCCTACCTACCTTGATTGTGCATCGCCACCTATCTTCAGGTTCTCTGCAACTCCAAAAATATATTGTCCAAAACAAAGGCCCAAAAATTCCTCGACCAAATGCTATTGGCTCGTCCTGAGTCAATATTTTCCTATTGTTGTGGCTTCTGGTGGTCCATCAGCTTCCGATGCCAGCCTAGTTTCCCCTGTTGCTTCCATCTCTGTCTTTTTTTGTTTTGGTTTGCCCTCTTTCAACAAAGGCCCCAACTTGGGAACCTTGCTCATTGTTGTTGTCCTGAGCTTTGTGAACTCAGTTATTTCTTGTTTCTATACCTTTATCACAGGCTCCATCTTAGTGATGACTTTGTCAGCCTGAGTCGTGTCCAGTACTTGTGGCAAGTTGTTGAACAATTCCTGGAGTTTGGGTTTGGCCTCAGACGCCAGTTTCTGAATTTCCTCTGCCTTTTGCTTCATAGGTTATCGTAGGTACCTGATAAGTTGCTTCATCATTGTTGATTGTTCCTCGATGGCCTAAATTTGTGTTTTGAGTGTGTCTACTTGGTTATATAGCTGAGTGCGGTTGACCAGATCTATGGTCCCCCTTATTTTGAGGAAGATATTCTTCAATTGCTCCAAAACAGGCTGAGCCTTCATTGTTGGTAAATTGGAACACTCATAGAGTTGCTCCAGCAAGTTGTATGCTTGCTTGAATGTCGTTCCAAGTGTGTCCTTCATGATCTGCATCTCTCTCTGCCTTTCCGCTACCTTCTCGGCATACACTATTGAGGGATCTGGTAAAGCTGGTCTTGCTACAAGTGCCTTTCTCAGCTCCTAATTTCCTTGGTCTAGGCTTGTACATGCCATTTTTACCCCAATGGATCTCTCACCACTGAGCATGAAGAAATATTTGCGGGTGTGCTACTATCTAGGGTAGTGAGTGTTGGGCATAGGTCTTTGAAGACCTCTGTTACCTGATCTAGCTGCTGCTGTAGGCTATATTTCTCGCTATGGAGTTGATTATGCTCATTAGTAAGCGCAATAAATTGTTGTTGTTACTACTCAAATTTTTGTAAGAGGTCATTGTGTAGACCTTCTTCTTGTCATGCTGCCAATTGGATGAAACTGAAAAGTTGGCTAGGTCCCCAGTTTTGCATGTCACCACTGCCTGACATCTCTTGGCTTGGATGTCTCTCCCTGAGCGGTTTCCCATTGGAAATTGATATTTCAGAGTGTCCCTGTGGGGATGTGGGTTGAATTTGTTGTGACGGTTGAGATTTAGGAACGTGGTGACTAGTGGATGGCATGAACTGTTGCAACAATAAGTTGGATTGTTGGAATGGGTTTAGCTCTGTTTCAGTGGGTGCTGTATTGGAAATGTGGGACCCTTCATAGATTAATAGTTCTACAAATGTGCCCTGTCCCACTGTAGTTTGGTTAACCTTAGGTACTCTAGTTCTACCTAAGTTAAATTCTGCTTCAATTTCAACATTCATTAGAGTTCCTAGTGGTATCAGTTCTTAGATGGTTGCAGAGGTGGACGAAGTGTGGGTGGGGTGGCCTTTGGATGTGAATGAGGTATGTGGTGATGAATTTTTCATTTTGGGTGGTGATGAAACTTGTATGTTAAGAACTAATGATGGATCAAATGTTGGAAACGTAGAGCTGGTCTGAGTGGCGACCTTTGGCTCTTCTTGAATTAACATTCCCGTGACTATTTTCTGGGCTTGGTCTTCTCCTGTGAGATCGACCACTTGCTCGAATCCCATGGTTCAGGCTCTTTTCCCTTTAGGTGCTGGTATTGGGGGTTTCATTGGATTTTTTTTTGTAGATTGGAGTGACGGTGGGCAGTGAGTGGGAGTGGAATGCGGTATATGGTAATGTGGTTATGACGGGGTTGGTGGTGGACAAAGATGCAAAATTAAACATCTGAAATTCAGAAAAAGTGGGAAATACAGTAGATTTGGTGTTGAGAGTTTCTATTACCTTGTTGAAACCTTTCACCCAGGTGTCTAGTTGGTCCAATAGTGGTCGCAGTTGTAATTGGGAGACCCTCTAGGCTGTTTCTACCGGTGTCTCCCGTGGAAGTGTTTTAGGGAGCATCACATCAAATGAGTAAACTGGGATCCCCCTTATGATTTCCATTGCCGTTGCTAGCCATGAAGAAAATTTTGTATGGAAGGCCTCCTCTATTATCTGTAACTTCAACATCTTCTTATGGAAGGTATTTTCATCAACGCAGTCTGGCTGAACATAGGCTCGGTTGTGAGACACCCCAAACCAAATCTGAGGGAAGTATCTATCCAACAGACTTCTTGGAACTCTTTGCTGACTTTTACCTACTTCTATCATCTGTCAGTACTAGACTGCAAAATATTCTTCGTTTACCTCTTTGGTACTCAGGCCCCCTAATATTTTCCATGGTGTGTACCTCAGTGCCATTGGTTGGTCTTCGATAATCTTAGCAAGTGACCTGATTCATGGTGGATTTCATTTCCACATTGTGAGAGCCGTGATTAGATAACCATTTATAAATCATGTGGCCTGTTTTTAGTTCTCTTCACAAGCCTCAAAAAGCTCCTATAATAAGAACGTGCACCAATTCAATTGTGCCCCTTGTATGCAATGCTTCGCAACCGATATTGTGTCGAGGTTGCATTCCCCCTTGGTATAATACCTCATAGTTTTCCTAGCGATCAAGTAGTAAGCGAATTTACTGCCAGATTGTTAACGAGATCAATTTTTGCTCCCTTTCCTCCTCTCCTTATTTCATACTTTATATAGTACTCACAATGCCCCACCTTCTTAGCTCTCTTAGAAGTGTTTTGGAGGGTCGATGAGACATCGCTTCCTACAGCTGATAAACCTGTGAGTCTATGTATATCCTCAGCATGAATTGAGATCTCCCTCCCAAGACAAAATGATCCATTCTGAATTCTGTTGATAGGAACTTGGTGCACTGCATTTCCGTTCCTGATGTCCCAAAAATTGGAAGGCTTCTGAGGTGCAGGATTGTTGACCTATAGATGCCTCTAAAGTTTGGATGCACCCTCGCTGCTTCACCTCCTCTCTCCTTCACATGATTTCCAATGTACACCTACCTTTTCATTTCTGGGAACTAGAATGAGTCTGTGAAGTCAGTATCTATCAGCGTGGAACTGTCCTATTTGCCAATTAGTGACTCCACCCTTTGAATTTTTTCATCGAGCTTGGGCTCGACCACTGAAGTAGTCACATTCGTCAATTTATTTTTTCTGCTGCATACCCAAAATTCTGTTGCTAGTCTATTGTTCTGAACTTTTGCTGTTGGAATTAGGCTTATCGTTATAGCCATTTCTTGCTTTGATAACTCAGAATTTTATGGCATTTTATTGTTTCCCTCCTTCATGCGAGTTAAGTAGGATTACTGGCATGAATGATGTTGATGTGATGCCATAACTAATTAATTCTTATTGTGTTTCCCTGCGGCTATAATCATGTGATTAGTTACTGGGATGAGGTGGACTCTGACAGTGCTGACGGAGGCTTCAAAGTCAGGTAGAGGTGATAGGAAATAATTATGGCTTAATGTGGAAACTTTATTACGGTATGGGGGTTACTAATTATGGCAGTTATTTTTCAAATTCAGATGATCTGATGGACTGTCAATGCTATGATGGCTCATTATGAGTGAATGATGGCTGACACGCTTATGCTATGTAACACTGTAGACTCTCCCCCCGACCACAATTAGTTGCGATGTGGTCTCCACATCACAACAAGGTTAATGTTGATTTTGCGCGACCTGCAGGTTTGTTATTGAGGATTCCTACTCTAATGGATTTAAATGATAAAAACATAAACTATTCTATGGCTCATCTTAGTTGTGAGAGAGTTATTCGCTCTAATCTACTGAATTCTATCGGGTGCAAGAATTATTAAAATTAAAAGGATTGTGTTGCTTACTCATGATAGGGTTTCAGATGTGTGTCATTTACCCATCCTTGAAGTATCTCTCCATCTAGTTGCGCTAGCTTGACCGCGCCTGAGTCCCTTATCTCTATGACATAATATGGTCCCATCCAGTGCATTTTGAGCTACCCTGGGAACATTTGGAATTTGTTGTCATAGAGCAGTACTTTTCCACCAATAGTAAATGTTTTATGCTTGATGTGGTGGTCATGCCAGGCCTTTTGTTGCTGTTTCTGTACTGATTGATGGAAATCCACCAAAAAATTATCTTCTTCAAGCTCCTGCAAATCATGAAGGCATGCAGAGATGGAGTCTTCCTCTGTGATGTGTGTTGTTGAGGCAATTAAGAGGCTTGGTATGATAAACTCAGCTGGTATTACTGCCTCTTTCTCATACACCAATTGGAATGGAGTTTGATTATGTAGTATCTTTATGGTTGTCCTGTATGCCCACAAAGTGGCTAGTATTCTTTCATCCCAGTCATCGTGGTTAGCGTTGCATATCTTTATTTTCCCCTTCTCCAAGATTTTGTTGAAAGCATGGACGGTTTTGTTCGCCTGAGGGTGGTATAGGCTGCTCTTATGGTGTTGTATCATAAAATTATCCAGCATTGATTTAATTGTAGCATTAATGAAATGCGTGCCTTGATCACTTGTTACGCTCCTTGGACAACCAAACTTGCTTATGATGTTCTAAAAAATAAATCTGGCTTTTGTATCTGCTGTACAGTCCTTTACTAGTGCCACATCTTCCCATCTTGTGAGGTATTCAGTTGCGGTGATTATATATCTTGCTTGTGAGTGTCACGCGATTGGTGCAATTGTTCCTATGAAGCTGACTGCCCATTTCTCAAATGCATGCATAGCCCTCACAGGTTGTAGGGGAGGCTCATCACGGTGTGACGGTCACCCTGTTCTTTAACATACATCACATTTATTTACATATTATTTGTTTTCTTTGTGCATGGTGGGCCACCATAATCCTGCATGTACTATTTTTCTTGCAGTGGATTTTTCACCGACATGGCCTCCTGCAACTCCGCTGTGACACTCCCACAAGATGTCTGCTCTTTCGTGATCTAAGACACATCTTCATAGGATATGATCCAGACCAATTTTATACAACTACCCTGCTATGAGTTGATACTCGGCTGCTTTAACTACTAGGTGTCTTCTTTGGGTTGTTGTGTATTCTGATGGGCATTGTCCTGTGGCCAAGTATGTTGCTATCTATTCTAGATAATCTGGGATGACTTCTATGCAGAAAATATCAGCATCTGGTAGCTGGTCTTCAAGTGGTCCCCCATTTTCTCTATTTTCCAATCTTGACAAATGGTTGGGACCAAAATTTAGCCTCTCAAGTTTTACTATTACGTCAAAAGTGAATTCTTGGAATAATAGAAGCCATATGCAGATTCTGCTCTCCAGTAAAATTTTGTTTACCAAATATTTTAGTGCCGAGTGATCTATGAAAAAATTGAATGTACCTCTCAATAAGTAGTGGCGAAATTTCTGTAGTGAGTATACCATAGCAGGAGCCTCTCTCTCTCTCCGTTGTTGTGTAATTCCTTTATGCCATTGATAGCTTCCTGCTTGCGAAGTATACTGGGTGATATATGGAAGTTTCTCTTAGATAAGCTAGCACCGCCCCCAAAGCAATACTTGAAGCATCGATGTGGACATGGAATTGTTTATCCCAATTTGGATGGGCCAAAATGGGGGCACTTGCTAGTTTCTCTTTCAACGTGTCCAATGCTTTAGTGCATTCATCGTTCCACATGAATTATTCTCACTTCTGCAAAAAAAAAAATTAGTGAGGCTATAATTTTTGCATAGTTGCATACGAACCTCCTATAGTATCTTGTGTGTCCAAGTAGTGACCTCAACTATTTTACATTCTCTGGTGCATCCATATTTACAATTACCGCCACCTTCGCGGGGTCCAAACATACTCCTTTCTTGTAGACAACATGTCCCAAAAGAATTCCAAAGGGTACTGCAAAGATGCACTTTTTGAGATTCAGAGAAATTTGAAGTTGTATACATGTATCAAACATTATCTTGAGCAGATTTGCATGGTTCTTCAGTAATATTTACACTGTCCAATCATCCATGTACACTTCCAGGAAATTATGGATATAGTCTTTGAATGTTGCTATTACTCTTCGTGAAAACACGAATGGTGCATTATTTATCCCAAAAGGCATGACATGATAGGTGTATGATCCCCATTATATTATGAAAGTAGTTTTTATTTTATCCTCTTATGCTATTCGCACCTGATGATACCCTGAGAAGCCATCCGTGAATGAGTATGATTCATTTCCTGCTATGTTGTTAAGAACTTCATCACTAAATGGAGTTGGAAACAGATCATGAATACATGCGTTATTTAGACTTCTGTAGTCCACACATACCCTAATTTCTGATTTCTCCTTTTTACTTTGTATCACTATTGGGCTGACCCATTCTGCTTCTTCAACCAAAAAAATCAAGCCTGCATTCAACATTTTGTCTATCTCTGCTTTAACCTTTTCTTTTACTCTCGGATTTAGGCATTAAGGTCTATGATTTACTAGCCTCACATCTGGTTTTATGACTATGTGCATCTCCCCCAAATCTCTTTTGATTCCTTTAAGCTCTACCACTGAAGATGGAAATAGGTCTTCATACTCCTATAGCAGGTCAAATATTTATTTTGTGGTTTTCGTATCCCAATAATATCTGATGGATGCAATCTTGGGCTTCTCTATGCTTCCAATGTTCTACTTCTTTATCTTCAGGGGTAACATGTGTAATCCATCAGTAGTTGGTTCCTCTTCTATTTCACGTTCCCCTTCCTTTTCTTCAAAGCATAGATGTCAAAGATTTTCTAAATCATCGTCATTTATCTACTGATATATTCTTTTACATGTTACTAATTCCTTGGCTTTCTACTCTGATAAGGATATTACTTCATTTTCCTCAAGGTTTGGGAAGAACACTATTCTTTTAATTGCTTGTAGGGTATCTGTATCTTGGTCTGTGTCTCCTTTGAAAGAAAAACATTGAGTAAATTTCTCCACAAATATTTCCCAAGTGCCTGTCCCTCTCTTCTTCTCTTTTGTTAGGTACCAGGCTCGCAGAATGGTGTCTAGTGAATGTATGAAGTTGTGTTCCCATAAATATTTTGGATACCTCTTCCCTCCACTTATACTCGCAACTGTTTAGATATACTAGGGGATTGGAATTCCCTCGGTACTTTTCTCCTAGTTTTGGTCTTGAAGCTGCTTGAAATATTGTTTTTAATGGTTTGGAAATATCTTCTCATTGAGAGAGAGAGAGTTGCAATGGGTTGCCCAACACCTTGCTGAAGTGGATTGTAGTGCTACGCCCATGAGAGGGACTCTATGTTCTACTGGCACCTTGTGTTCTACTTTGGTAATAAATGTATTCATAGCTTGCATATTACAAAGAGTTGGGTATTCTCTTACCTTTGTCCCAATCCAGTTGACTCCATGAACGTTGACGCATCTTTTGGTGTTGATTTTGTATCCTCCCTGGTGCCAATCATCCCAAGCCACTTCTGATCCTACGTCTAAACTCTGAACACTTCTCTGACTTACCGTTCCTCCTGCTGTAGGATTAATGTAATATTTTCTTTTTACTGCAATCATTTGGTAGAGTTGATCTAGAAGCTCTGCATCTTCTCTGTTGTCAACAGTTTCTGTGTATTGGGGTCCTTGATATAGATCCAATAGATGAACCACTCTGACCTCACCATCTTCTAATATCATCAATTCCTTTTTTAAGTCGATGAATGCGTAATGTTCAATGGCCCAATCTATTCCCAGTAAGGCAGGATAAGGATCCTTAGCACCCATGATATCTATTACTTCAAAGTCCGTATTGTTTTTTGCTCCTGCAACATCAACCTCAAATTCTTCCAACCTTCCTATTGGTACAATGTTGTATTGATTTTCCATTCTGAGTTGTATTGGTGAGTATGAAAGCTTTAGTTTTCCCAGTGCTTCCCATGTCTTTCTAGGTATAATATTGACATCTGATCCTAGATCTAGTATTGTGTCTCTGATTTGGAATCACGCAACTTGAGCGTTTATGCGAAACTCTTTTCCAGTCCTTCTCTTATTTCTTTTTACTCTTCTTATATATTTTTCAACTGTGTTACCTGATTCTCCATGTCCTACTCCTCCTTGGACGACCATTTCTAGATTTTTATTCAATTTTTCCAACATCTGTTCATTGTTTACAATTTTCAAGAATAGTCAGAACCACTCTTCTATAGGTGTGCTTGTAGGGACTATCTTTCCTCCTTCACTAGATGGTTGCGGAAGCTCTATACTTTGATGTCTTCCTATCTGTGAGAATGTCTCTAGTGCTTATTTAAAGTATTGATTCTGTCGATCTGGGATGAAAGAATTATTTGGGATGTAGGTTTGAATAGATTTATTGGGTCCATTTCTCGTGCTTCTTCTACTTTTTCCTTCCCTCCTTGTAATATTCCAAATCTGGATTGCTCAGCAAAACAGGCCTGAAAAACACATTTTTCAGGGATGTGTGCTTCAGAAACCAAGACTAGCCATTGGATCCCTTAGATAAAAGTATCTAAGATCGAAATCCAAGATTAGGCTCAAAATAAATCACTCTAGGTGGGTTAAACAGATCTCCCACACCTATTTGTCTTCAGAAAATTACCCAATGAAGGGCTGCAACAGTATAAAAAACAAAAATGGAGTATCGATGAGCTAATAACTCTAAAATTTGTTTAGAAACACCTCAGCAACAATTTTATGTACAGCAGCAAGAATATATATAAATTCTGTTGACAAAGGATGGGGAAAAGCGGTGATTTTGGCCCTAAAATGAGTGTATTCAGAAATATGCATAAAATTAAGGGAAATGGTAGGAGTATATTTTATCTTAGGTCATATAGGACTCCCATTTCAAATTTAAGGTCAAAAAAATAATCCTAGCTATATTAAACAGTTCCTCCAATCCCGACTAGGCTTAAAAACCCTAATTCCCCATGACTTGAAGTATGCAGAAATTTACTAAAGCATGGATAGCGTAATTTTTGAAGGTGAAAGTTATAATGGAGCATGAGCAACATTAAATTAATTCTATGCTATGGCCTAAGAAATATACAAGATAAATACATGCATTTACAATGATTACAAGCCTCAAATAGGTGTTGCAACAATATATTAAACCAGGAAAGCTTCTCAGCATAAATTTCAAGAGGCTGAAGCTTATTTTTATGAAATTTAAGATATATAACAGATATTCATACAAAATGGTAGATCTATTGTAGATATGTATACAAAAGGGACTCTAGAATACACTCCCCTTGGGGATCTCAGCAAATGATCAACAACAATGAGTAGATCTGAGATCTAAGTCATAGTTTTGCAGCAATATTTAGAAATTATGTAGTAAATACATCAAAAAATATATCATATCTGAAGGTTACATGGATTGGTTGGCCAATCCATGGATCACCACAGTGAAAGGAAGGATCCTTTCCACTAGATATCTCTCCTCCAGGAGAACTCCAAAACCTCTGCAACTCTGCTTTTCAAGATTCACGTAGATTAGGGAGAGAAACTATGTTGTTTTCTTTAGTACTGAATAGGCCTGATGCCTAGATCTAAAAATGTAGCACCAATGATCCAATACACTCTTCCAGGAGGTTAAAAGACACACTCACTGAGAAGAGGCACTATATTTTCCTAGATCTAAATAGATCTGGCTTCCACTTGCTGCAGCTCACTTAAAAAATGAAACCCTCGCTCGATTTACACTGCCAAAGAGAGATGGAGCTTGGCCATATGCCAGATAGTGGAGAAGAAGCACAAAACCCTCCAAGAGCTACTTAATGGAAGGATGGAGAACCCCCAACAGGAGATCCTCACTAGTCTCTTGCTAAAAAGCTCAGAGAACTAGAATTTGTCTAAGCAGACATAATTCTACAAAATCATAATACATTCAACAAAATTCTCTAGTTTCCTTTTCCTTGCTTCTATAAGATAAAGGCTTGCCCAAACCCTAAACCACCTTGAATCACTTAACCCCTTTCACATGAGAACCTCCTTCTAGAACTGCGCTGATCAACTAGGAGGTTCAATGCACCTAGACTGTGTTGTGATATGGTCCTGTTGGCCTAGTCAAATAGCTCAATCCTGTTTCACATGCAAGTGGATTTTATGTAAATGGCTCAGATATAGCTTTGTTTACATTGAGCATTTATTTATTCGCTGATCTAAGGAGTTTTACATGTCCTCCATTAGTCATTTATTCATAAATGGAAAATAGAACAGAATTTAAATATTCCTATTAGCTTGGACTAATTAAGAATATTACAGTCCTCCCCTCCAAAAGTGTTGCTTTGCCTCAAGCAACTGACAGGGTGAGTGCTGCAAAATCTACCCTCCTTATTTGGGGGTTTCCATGCTATCATCCAAATGAAACGAATCACCTCCCAGCTTGGTAATTCATAGAAAGACTCCTCTCCAATATTAGTGAGAGGCATATCCCACTGTAATATCCCAGCTCATATGGCTTGCCTTCTGAAGAAACAAATGTGTGATTGTGGCAGCCACATCATCTCTCATGCTCCCTTTAGAGCATGAACTGCAAAAAATATGGGGTTTCTCTCCCCCAAGGGACACATCCAGCCAATGTGTCTTTCTCCAACACATGCTCCTCTCAAGAATAGGAACAATAGCAGCATAAGAAGCCAAAATGAGAATCATGTTGGTTTCCCTATGTAGCAAATGTGAAGGTCAATGGTCCCTCATGTGTAACCAATGTAGCTTGACTCTCAGCTATAACAGAGACTGAAAAAATGTGTGGTCTCTCAACCACTTGCTTGCTGGCCCAATCTCCTCATAAGTTTGGAGGAAGTGAATGATAGATGAGGTAAGGTGAGTATGTCCTCCAAAACAAGATTCCTCCCCAAGTCCTCCTAGGGAGTGGTCATCAACAATGCTCATGGCCTCAAGTAGACCATGCATCCTTAAATAAAGAATGCTCCTCCTTGAAGCAACATCCTGCACATATATGGTTAAGGGATGCATACATACATTAGATAAATCAAAATAATCATTACCCTTACCATAATTTTTCTCATGCAAAGGGAGCAGCTCATAGATGAGTCCCCTTCCATCCTCATAGATAAGAGAGGTGACTGTATTAACTCTTCCAAAGAGTTATGTGCATAGATATCTCCCATTCCAAATGTGTAAGTGGGAAGGCTTCTTCCCTTCCCTTGCTTCTCTTGCCACAGCGCAGAAACTGAAATGAGAGTGGGTGTAGATGATGTTGAGAGAATGCTTCTCTCCTCCTTGAACCTACCCAAGACTCTCAGCGCTGTATCAAGACTTCCAAGGTCTCCACTCTTCTGAAATCAATGATTGGTGCATGAACAAGTGAAGCACCCATCCTCCTTTGTTGATCCAGTGGTCTCCTTGGTGCAATGTTTCCATGCAATGAGACATCATCAACAAGAGGTGACTGAACATATGAATGGAGAAAACCCTCCATGCTTCCACTGTGCAATCCAATCACCTTCTTAGGTGTGTCAACCTTCTGCAATGGATAGGAATGAGGTTGGTTCTCTTTCCTATCTCCTCCTTGTGTCTTCATGGTTCTACACCTTCTCTTCGATGGCAAATGTAGATCATGAAATGTGCCTTGATCTCCATACATGAGATCTTGGGGATTTTTTTGACATGCCTCAAGAATCCCTCTTGTTGGAGAAAAATATCCTCCTTCCTTTGCTTGAGGTGCTAGATCAAGTCTAGATTTGACAGCGTTGTTTCCCTTTACCTCTGCAACAAAATAGGGAAACCTCCCAATGATAGGATCCACCTTTGAAGAAGATATCTCTCTGTTCTTTTGTTCAAAGTTATGGGAGGAAATCTTGCCTCTAACATGGCATGATGTAGGTTTTCAGCCTCTTCCATGGGCCTCTGAAATGGATCTGCGTTTTTATGCAGGGCTTTTATTTGAGTCTTCTCATTTAACTTCACCATAGGTGTTCCATGAAATATCTTATCAAAATTTTTCACTAATGCCTTAGTGAAACTTATGTAAGATGAAGTATTTACATTTCTGAAAGGAAGGAACTCAAATTTCCACCAAGCATAGGCCTTACCTTTCAAGTGTAGTGCTGCAAATCTGATGGCTTCTTCTTCAGGAACTTGGTGCAGTTGCAGGAAGGTGTATAGCACTTCCACCCATTCTTTGGTTGATCTTGTAGGTGATCCTTCAAAGCTAGATAGAGTAGATCTATCACTCTGCTTTCTTCTCCTCACCTTGGCCTTGCAATACTCTGAAAAACAGAACTGATTTATGAGTTTTAGGGCTTGAGACTCATTTTATTCCAAGAAATCACTAAGATTTTTCCTCCTAATCATTTATTATTTCTCTTCCACCTTCCTCATGGTAGATCTGAGCTTCTGACTGCGTTGTACATCATAGTGTGTGGCTGCATGCTCACACTCACTGTGTGAAAATCTAGAGTTTGATGCATCTTCAAACTTATTTGGATATTCTCTATACATATCCCTCTTGATCTTCTTGAGATCTTCACTGATGTTCTTTTCAAATCTAGGAAGAAGCTTTGAGAGCCTCTCCTCCTTCTTTCCTCCAAAATATGGAGTCTTTCTCCTGCTTCTTTCTTTGTCTCCTTGATGAGAATAGGAAGTGCAAGGGCCTTCCTCTTCTATAGTCTCATACTCCTTGGGGAGGTACTTCATGGATCCGAAACATGATGAGGCAAAGCTCATATACCCCATATTTCTAATCTCTGATTTCTGGAGCTCACTGCATCTTTCTTCTCTTTGAAACCCTCTAGGAGTTTCCTTGCATCTTTCTTCCTCCATCTGTTCAAGATCTTGTTCGATGCATTTCATAGTTTGAAAGAGAAGTAAGGAGATATATTCTTTCGTCATTCTGGCCATCCTGATCTCTACTTCTTCTCTTTATGCTTCAGATAGTTTGATCTCACAGGTTGAGCCAGAGATCATGCTCTGATACCACTGTAATATTCCAAATCTGGACTGCTAAGCAAAACAGGCCTGAAAAACACATTTTTTCAGGGATATATGCTTCAGAAACCAAGAACAGCCCTTGGATCCCTTATATCAGAGTATCTAATACTGAAATCCAAGAGGAGGCTCAGAATAAATCACTCTAGGTGGGTTAAACAGATCTCCCACACCTATTTGTCTTTAGAAAATTACCCAATGAAGGGCTGTAGCAGTATAAAACAAAATAATGGAGTATCAGTGAGCTAATAAATATAAATGTGTTTAGAAACATCTTAGTGGAAATTTCATGTACAGCAACAAGAAGAGAGATTAATTCTATTGACAAAGGATGGGGAAAAGCGGTGATTTTGGCCCTAAAATGAATGTATTCATAAATATGCATAAAATTAAGGGAAATGGTAGGATTATATTTTAGCTTAGGTCATGTAGGACTCCCATGTCAAATTTAAAATCAAAAAAATGATCCTAGCTATATTAAACAGTTCCTCCAATCCCGACTAGGCTTAAAAACCCTGATTCCCCATGACTTGAAGTATGCAGAAGTTTACTGAAGAAAGCATAGCGTAATTTATAAAGGCGAAAGTTATAATGGAGTGTGAGCAATATTAAATCAAGTCTATGCTATTGCCTAAGAAATATAGAATATAAATACATGCATTTACAATGATTACAAGCCTCAAATAGGTGTTGCAACAATATATTAAACCAGGAAAGCTTCTCAGCATAAATTTCAGGAGGTTGAAGCTTATTTTTATTAAATTTCAGATCTATAATAGATATGCATACAAAATGGTAGATCTATTTCAGATCTGTATACAAAAGGGACTCTAGAATACACTCCCCTTGGGGATCTCAGCAAATGATCAACAACAATGAGTAGATCTGAGATATAAGTCACAGCTCTGCAGTAGTATTTAGAAATTCTGTAGTAAATACATCATAAAATATATCAGATCTGAAGGGTACATGGATTGGTTGGCCAATCCATGTATCACCACAGTGAAAGGAAGGATCCTTTACACTAGAGATCTCTCCTCCGGGAGAACTCCAAAACCTCTGCAACTTTTCTCTTCAAGATTCATGCAGATCAGGGAGATAAAATGCGTTTTTTGCTTCAGTACTGAATAAGCCTGATGCCTAGATCTGAAAATGCAGCATCAATGATCCAATACACTCTTCCAGGAGGTTAAAAGACACACTCACTGAGTAGAGGCACTAGATTTGACTAGATCTGAATAGATTTATGCTACCAAAGAGATATGGAGCTTGGCCATATGCCATATAGTGGAGAAGAAGCAAAAAACCCTCAAAGAGCTACTCAATGGAAGGATGGATAATCCCCCAATAGGAGATCCTAACTAGTCTCTTGCTAAAAAGCCCAGAGAACCAGAATTTGTCTAAGCAGACATAATTCTCCAAAATCATAATACATTCAACAACCTTCTCTAGCTTACTTCTCCTTCCTTTTATAAGATGAGGGATTGCCCAAACCCTAAACCACCTTGAATCACTTAACCCCTTTCACATGAGAACCTCCTTCTATAACTGCGTTGATCAACTAGGAGGTTCAATGCACCTGGACTGTGTTGTGATTTGGTCATGTTGACCCTGTCAAATAGCTCAATCATGTTTCACATGCAAATGGATTTTATGTAAATGGATCGAATATAGCTTTGTTTACATTGAGCATTGATTTATTCACTGATCTAAGGAGTTTTACATGTCCTCCATTAGTCATTTATTCATAAATGGAAAATAGAACAAAATTTAAATATTCCTATTAGCTTGGGCTAATTAATAATATTACAGTCCTCCCCTCCAAAAGTGTTGCTTGCCCTCAAGCAACTGACAAGGTGAGTGCTGCAAAATATCCCCTCCTTATTTGGGGGTTTCCATGCTATCATCCAAATGAAATGAATCACCTCCCAGCTTGGTAATTCATAGAAAGACTCCTCTCCAATATTAGTGAGAGGCATATCCCACTATAATATCCCAGCTCATATGGCTTGCCTTCTGAAGAAAGAAATGTGTGATTGTGGCAGCCATATCATCTCTCATGCTCCCTTTAGAGCATGAACTGCAAAAAATATGGGGTTTCTCTCCCCCAAGGGACACATCCAGCCAATGTGTCTTTCTCCCACACATGCTCCTCTCAAGAATAGGAACAATAGCAGCATAAGGAGCCAAAATGAGAATCATGTTGGCTGCCCAATGTAGCAAATGTGAAGGAAAATGGTCCCTCATGTGTAACCAATGCAGCTTGACTCTCAGCTGCAATAGAGACTGAAAAAATGTGTGGTCTCTCAACCACTTGCTTGCTGGCCCAATCTCCTCATAAGTTTGGAGGAAGTGAATGATGGATGAGGCAAGCTGAGTAAGTCCTCCAAAACAAGATTCCTCCCCAAGTCCTCCTAGGGAGTGGTCATCAACAATGCTCATGGCCTCAAGTAGACAATGCATCCTTAAATAAAGAATGCTCCTCCTTGGAGCAACATCCTGCACATATATGGTTAAGGGATGCATACATACATTAGATAAATCAAAATAATCAATACCCTTACCATAAGTTTTTCTCATGCAAAGGGAACAACTCATAGATGAGTCCCCTTCCATCCTCATAGAGAATAGAGGTGACTGTATTAACTCTTCCAAAGAGTTATGTGCATAGATATCTCCCATGCCAAATGTGTAAGTGGGAAGGCTACTACCCTTCCCTTGCTTCTCTTGCCACAACGCAGAAACTGAAATGAGAGTGGGCGTGGATGATTTTGAGAGAATGCTTCTCTCCTCCTTGAGCCTACCCAAGATTCTTAGTGTTGTATCAAGACCTTCCAAGGTATCCACTCTTTTGAAATCAATGATTGGTGCCTCAACAGGTGAAGCACCCATCCTCCTTTACTGATCCAGTGGTCTCCTTGGTGAAATGTCTCCATGCAATGAGACATCATCAACAAGAGGTGACTGAATATATGAATGGAGGAAACCCTCCATGCTTCCACTGCGCAATCCAATCACCTTCTTATGTGCATCAACCTTCTCCAATGGATAGGAATGAGGTTGATTCTCTTTCCTATCTCCTCCTTGTGTCTCCATGGTTCTACACCTTCTCTTCGATGGAAAATTTAGATCATGAAATGTGCCTTGATCTCCATACATGAGATATTGGGGATTTTCTTGCCATGCCACAAGAATCCCTCTTATTGGAGAAAAAGCTCCTCCGTCCTCCGCTTGAGGTGCTAGATCACGTCTAGATTTGACAGCGGTGTTTCCCTTTACCTCTACAACAAAATTAGGCAACCTCCCAATGATAGGTCCACCTTTGAAGAAGAGATCTCTCTGTTCTTTTGTTCAAAGGTGTGGGAGGGGAATCTTGCCTCTAACAAGGCATGATGTAGGTTTTCAGCCTCTTCCATGGGCCTCTGAAATGGATCTGCATTTTTATGCAGGGCTTTTATTTGAGTCTTCTCATTTAACTTCACCATAGGTGTTCCATGAAATCTCTTATCAAACTTTTTCACTAATGCCTTAGTGAAATTTATGTAAGATGAAGTATTTAAATTTCTGAAAGGAAGGAACTCAAATTTCCACCAAGCATAGGACTTCCCTTTCAAGTGTAGTGCTGCAACTCTGATGGCTTCTTCTCCAGAAACTTGCTACAGCTGCAGGAAGGTGTCTAGCTCTTCCACACATTCTTTGGCTGATATTGTAGGTGATCCTTCAAAGGTAGATAGAGTAAATATATCAGTCTACTTTCTTCTCCTCACCTTGACCTTGCAATACTCTGAAAACATAACTGATTTCTGAGTTTCAGAGCTTGAGACTCATTTTCTTCCAAGAAATCACTAAGATTTTTCCTCCTAGTCATTTCTTCTTTTTCTCCCATCTTCCTCATGGCATATATGAGCTTCTAACTACGTTGTACATCACAGTGTGTGGTTGCATGCTCACACTCACTGTGTGAAAATCTAGAGTTTGATGCATCTTCAAACTCATTTGGAGATTCTCTATACATATCCCTCTTGATCTTCTTCAGATCTTCACTGATGTTCTTTTTAGATCTAGGAAGAAGCTTTGAGAGCCTCTCCTCCTTCTTTCCTCCAAAATATGGAGTCTTTCTCTTTCTTCTTTCTTTGTCTCCTTGATGAGAATAGGAAGTGCAGGGGCCTTCCTCTTCTATCTACTCATCCTCCTTGGGGAGGTCCTTCATGGATCCGAAACATGATGAGGCAAAGCTCATATTCTCTAGCTTTCTAATCTCTGATTTCTGGAGCTCACTGTATCTTTCTTCTCTTTGAAACCCTCTAGGAGTTTCCTTGCATCTTTCTTCCTCCATCTGTTCAAGATCTTCTTCGATGCCTTTCATAGTTTGAAAGAGAAGTAAGGAGATCTCTTCTTCCATCATTTTTGCCATCCTAATCTCTACTTCTTCTCTATATGCTTCTGATAGTTTGATCTCACAGGCTGAGCCAGAGATCATGCTCTGTTACCACTGTAATATTCCAAATCTAGACTACTCAGCAAAACAGTCCTGAAAAATGCATTTTTCAAGGATGTGTGCTTCAGAAACCAAGACCATCCATTGTATCCCTTATATCAGAGTATCTAAGACCGAAATCCAAGAGGAGGCTCAGAAGAAATCACTCTAGGTGGGTTAAACAGATCTCCCACACCTAGTTGTCTTCAGAAAATTACCCAATGAAGGGCTGCAGCAGTATAAAACACAATATTGGAGTATCAGTGAGCTAATAACTATTAAATGTGTTTAGAAACACCTCAGCAGCAATTGTATGTACAACAAAAAGAAGAGAGATTAATTCTATTGACAAAGGATGGGGAAAAGCAGTGATTTTGGCCTTAAAATGAGTGTATTCAGAAATATGCGTAAAATTAAGGGAAATGGCAGGAGGTTATTTATATTAGGTCATTTAAGACTCCCATGTCAAATTTCATCTCAAAAAAATCATCCTAGCTATATTAAACAGTTCCTCCAATAACGACTAGGCTTAAAAACCTTGATTCCCCATGACTTGAAGTATGCAGAAGTTTATTGAAGCATGGTTAGCATAATTTCTAAAGGTGAAAGTTACAATGGAGTGTGAGAAACATGAAATCAATTCTATGCCATGGCCTAAGCATATACAAGATAAATACAAGCATTTACAATGATTACAAGCCTCAAATAGGTGCCGCAACAATATATTGAACCAGGAAAGCTTCTCAGTGTAAATTTCAGGAGGCTGAAGCTTATTTTTATTACATTTCAGATCTATAACAGATATTCATACAAAATGGTAGGTCTATTTCAGATATGTATACAAAAGGGACTCTAGAATACACTCCCCTTGGTGATCTTAGCAAATGATCAACAACAGTGAGTAGATCTGAGATCTAAGTCACAGTTTTGAAACAATATTCAGAAATTATACAGTAAATACCTAAGTAAATATATCATATCTGAAGGGTACATGGATTGGTTGGCCATTCCATGGATCACCACAGTGAAAGGAAGGATCCTTTCCACTAGAGATCTCTCCTCCATGAGAACTCCAAAACCTCTGCAACTCTGCTCTTCAAGATTGACGTAGATCAAGGAGATAAAATGCATTGTTTGCATCAGTATTGAATAGGTTTGATGCCTAGATATGAAAATGTAGCACCAATGATCCAATACACTCTTCCAGGAGGTTAAAATATAGACTCACTGAGAAGAGGCACTAGATTTGCCTAGATCTGAATAGATCTAGCTTCCACTTGCTGCAGCTCACTTAGACAATGAAACCCTCACTGGATTTATGCTGCCAAAGAGAGATGGAGCTTTGCCATATGCCAGATAGTGGAGAAGAAGCACAAAACCCTCCAAGAGCTACTCAATGGAAGGATGGAGAACCCCCAATAGGAGATCCTCACTAGTCTCTTGCTAAAAAGCCCAGAGAACTAGAATTTGTCTAAGCAGACATAATTCTCCAAAATCATAATACATTCAACAACCTTCTCTAGCTGCTTTCTCCTTCCTTTTATAAGATGAGGGCTTGCCCAAACCCTAAACCACCTTGAATCACTTAACCCCTTTCACATGAGAACCTCCTTCTAGAACTTCACTGATCAACTAGGAGGTTTAATGCGCCTGGACTGTGTTGTGATTTGGTCCTGTTGACCCAGTCAAATAGCTCAATCTTGTTTCACATGCAAGTTGATTTTATGTAAATGGCTCAAATATAGCTTTGTTTACATTGAGCATTGATTTATTCACTGATCTAAGGAGTTTTACATGTCCTTTATTAGTCGTTTATTCATAAATGGAAAATAGAACAGAATTTAAATATTCCTATTAGCTTGGGCTAATTAGGAATATTACACTCCTCGTGTCACTATAGCTACACTTTGTAGAGGTTGAGCCTCCACTATCCTCGGTTTTGCACTAAGTAGGTTAGCTCCTCTTTGTCTGGCTCTCTCTTCCCACCTCTTAATCAGCTCCGTGTAGTCTTTAGTAGCATGTGCATTTACTCTGCATTGAGAGCACCATAGTCTCCTGGGTAGGGGACATTCTCTCGCTACATGACCTTCCTGATCACAGTTATAAAACCTTACTGGTCCTCTTCCTTTAGTTCTGATACCTCCCATTCTTGCCCCTCCTCGTCCCCTTGGAGTCTCGTTTATTCTATTGGACGACCTGTCTAATTGTTCTGCCAATGCATCAAGGGCTCTACATTGCTCCGTATGATGATTTTTAGAGGCACAATTGGACCATTTGAGTATTTTTGTAGAATTGGACATAGTCGTGGAGGATGACCAATACCTTTGCATTTTCGCAACATTCTCCTGTTGTTTGATTCTGTTGATTGGGGAACCCTAGGAAGTGGGGTTGCATTTGGTATAGCCCTTGAGTGTTTATTTGCGCAAATCCACCAAATGGCGGGCCCCCCTGTGTTCAGGCTGCCGAAGTCCCAACGTTGGCTCCTCGCAACCTCAAACATTATGTGGCTATGTGTCCTTCCATCAAGAAATGTGTACACTAGACATTGGGCCTTGCAGGTCGTATCATCTGAATATCTTTCAACTTCTTTGTCAAACTGGCTATTTGATGTTGTAGTCCTAGTATGGATGGATCTTGCATCGTTGCTCCCCCTCTAAACTCGTACGGGTATCTAGCCATTGCTTCTATTTTCATTGCTTGCTCCAGTGCATCTTGAAGGGTATCAATATTTTTTTGTGTCAACGGTGTCCTTGTCAATGGTAGGAGTGCTTTAATGAACTAGTCTCTCTGGTGATTTAGATTGATTGGGTAACTTAGCTTTCTAATCACGTCTTTGAATCTTTACATAAAATTCAAGTCTATTTCTCCTTCCCCTTGTTTGATTTCCCATAGCTCAGACAATCCTTGTTGATTCGTCCGAGGCAGCTTGAATTCTTGGACGAATTCCTTCTTAACATCATATATTGTTAGGTTCTGGTGCATTTCTGACTATTTGATGAACTAGCGCAAAGCTCTTTCCCTTAATGTGGTTTGAAATTAAATTAACTTGCATTAGGGGAATTTTGAGGTCTAAAATGGGCCTCCAAAGGAAAATGTACAATCAAAATTCACTTTATGAGAACCAATCACATTTTAGGGGATGACATCATCCATAATGGTTGAGGTGGCATTGCTTGAGTTAAAGGTACTTACTTGTCACATTCTCAATGGTGGATAAAAACTCATGGTTAACCATGGTAGTGCTCTAAGCACTTTTAAAGTCAAAGTAAAGTACTCATAATAAATGTCATTTCACACTTTTTGAATAAAAATATATTATTGTCATTTCATATTTCTTGAAAGAAACAATGCATATCCCTATACATTTATTATATTATATTATATTATATTATTTTTATATAGTATATTAATTATATGTTATTATACAATTTAAATAATATAAATTTTAATTAATAGCATATAATATAATTAATAATTTATAAATTTATATTTATATTTTATTTTAAGTTATTTAAGTACAAAGGACAAATGCATTAGTTGTTCAATGATAATGACTTTTTCTTGAAAAGTTCATTCTTATTTATAGTCACATCAATACAATTTTTTTATTAATTTTATTTTGGTACAACTTTTGAATTGAATTTAACTATGATTACATGGATTGTGGTGCAAAAATTGAATTGAAAATTCATAAATATTATTTTATTGGTTTAGTTATTATTTTATTATTTCCTTAGGAGGCCCATTTTAGACCTCAAAATTCCCTTAATGACCACATCTGGTGTCTGTCGAGCTCTCCAAATTTCTTCGCAGAGATACCAGTGTTGTTCTACATCGTCATTACCTTTTCGAGAGAATTATGCGTATCAGGTGAACGATCCCGCCATCTTTCCTTGTGTTGGTTGTACTAAAATAAAAGCTCTGCTTCCTGACTGAGAGATTCCACTACCATCACTGTTGCTAGTAGATGTCTGTACTGTGGATTTAGTACTACTCAACTTGCTAAAATCCTGTAACTTTATCAAGAACTTATCAGGTGGATGATAGAGTACTAGGGGAAAGTTAGGACTAGTGCTACTTGAAACTTGGGGAATAGGATTACCTTGCGTTATGGTTTTCGACCTTTCTTGGAATAGTTGCTACATCAAAACATGCAGCTCCATATCAGACTCCTCCTCTAGGTGCGTGTCCTCCTCACTGGACTTCTTTCCTTTCTCTCTTCGGGCTGGGCTCCTATAAAATTTCCTAACTTCCTTAATGGAACCTTCCATTCCTTAGGGTCCCACCTGATCTTCTCTTTCTTATGTCATCTGTGAAGCCTTTTCCTTGTTCTGTCGATTCTTTTCTTGCTTCTCAAATTCTGATATTTCCCTTTCCCACCACTTCTCAGCAATCTGCACCCTCCGATGTGCTCTCTGCTCTCTTAACCTACTGGAGGTTCCGACATCCATATCCCTATTCCCCCTTTTTCCTTGCTTGTAGCATCTTTCCCTCAACTCCTTCCCCCAGTACTGGAGGTTTAGGTTTCCATCTTAGGAATTTGGAATAACATTAGGCCCTCGTCCACCATTAGAGCTTTAATCCACAATGGGATTTATTTCAACAATTTTCCACACAACCCAGACTTAAATATATCTTCATATTTTGCAAAAGATTTGTAGCACTCAGCTACAAACTCTACAATGTACCCCTTCGAGGTAGTTTGTACCCACAAATCTACTGCTCAGGTTAGATCTGTATCTAACTGATGTAGCACTGCTAGATCTATGTGCGTCCAACTGAAACAACTCGACACAATCCTTCAGGAAGTGACTTGATCTGGATTCTTTGCAGCTAGTTGTAAAGTTCTTCAGGAAATTTCCCCCATAAAATTTCATACAAATCACTCGTTGAGTCAGAAAATAGGACTTGATCCTTGACAGTCTTTTCCCTCAGCTGTTGAAGCTCCGCTTGTTGCGATATGAATTGATCTATGTGATTGTACCACCAACTATATAGTTCTTCCTCATATATCCTTGATACCATGATCTAGCTTCTAGATAAAATTTCAGGTCCCGTCAACGAAACCATTTTTTGGTGAAAAAAGAGGTCTCTGGGCAAGACCCAGGTTCAAGCTTGAGGCCAACAAGGTTTCCACTATAGTCTAAGAAAACACCGAAATTTTCACCCTGCTCAAGGGAGCAAGGAGTCTCACTCGAGGCATGTCGTGACCTTACTAAGATTAGAGACTAGATCATTAACATCGAGGAAATATTACTAACACAAGTCATCTCTTACGTGCATACAAAAGACATTAATATATCTCAACTTTAAGAAGTAAGTTATCAATCATTAATTTATATTCAGAGTATCAAATTAAAATTTTAAAATATACATACATACGCTATCAACAATCAAGATCAACTAATCAATAATACACAGCACAACAATAGTCTGATTCCATTAAATTGGCTCAAAACAGTATAAACATACTTCGCAGAGTCTAATACAGTTCAATTCAGTACATACGGCTCCGCAGATCTCTCCCTAGGCTCTAATATCCTATCAACCTCTCTCTAAATAACTATCCTTAGAGTCGCTTTTTCCTTTCTTATCTGTTCCTACCGACTAACACTATCAGCCTTTGCCCCTTTTCCGCTCAGTTGTTCCCTTGCACTCCACTGCCTTCTGTTTCTTCTTCATCCCCGGGAGTTCTACTACTTATTCCTTGTCTCCCATCTCTACCATTTGTGCCATCATCTGTTTATGCCCCACCAACTGCCTTCTAGTTTTCCGTAACCGCGACAACTCCCTGCCTACCTTGATTGCGCTCCGCCACCTGTCTTTAGGTTCTCCGCAACTCCAAACTATCTTGTCCAAAAAAAGGCCCCAACACTGAAATTTTCTCCTGCATTCAAATTCTTCATGTCCAAAGTTATTGCAAAATGAACATTCAATTTCACCTTGAAGAGGAGAAAAAATGTTATAAGTATTCTTCTTTATTCCTGTCTCATTTCTTTTCTTTCTTGCTTCTCTGGTCATAATTGTTTTGTATACAACACATTGAACAACTTTGTGACCAAAATTATGACATGAGAAATATTGTCCATTAAAGAAGAAATTTCTACAGTCATAGAACCTTCTATTGTTGTTTACCTTATGAATGAAATTTTTGTTATTGTTCATCCTTGAATTTGAGTGATCATGTTTTACCTGGACATTGTCTTTGTTATTTTTCTGAGTGACGAAGATTTGCTGGCTGGATTTTGTTGCATTTAGATATCTTGTAGCTGAATAATTTTCTGACTGAGAAGATTCACCGATATATCCAAGACCTTTCTTTACAAGAGGAGAGCGTTTAACCTTGATAATTTCATCGAAGGTTTCAGATCCTGTGGCAAATCTAAGATTTAAATTTTTTACTTTCTCAATTTCCTTTCTTAGACTTACTATTTCACATTCTAATTTCTCATTATGCTTCTCCTTTCATATGAGTTGATTATTTAGGGTATCTATGGCTATTTTATTCTCTTCCAAGCATATTTTGAGTTGATTGATTTCTTCAAGAAAATCATTATCTTCTAAAGCATCCATAAAGTATCTTTAGCCTCACTAGTGTCTTTTTAAAATTCCATGAGCAATCTAATATCTTGATCAGATTCCCCTTCTTCACTATTTGATAAACCATCACTTTCTTCATGATTGTAGTAACTTTTTCTATTGATAAATTGTCTCCTATTACCTTCTGCTAAATACTTTCCCTTTTCATGATTATCTTCATGAGGACATTTAGCAGTGTAATAACCAACTCTTCCACAAGAAATTTTTTTGAAAGGAAGCTTACCTATAAACCTTCCAGTGCCAAGTTGAAGTTTCTTTATAAAATTTACCTCGTCTTATTCTGATACATAGCCTAATTATTTTTTTTCTTCCTTGTCCTTGCCTCTTGCAGTAGCTCTAAAAGCAACTTATTTGACTTCATACGAACCTCCTTTTCTCATCTCACACGTAGTCGGGATCCCATGAAGTTGAAAAATAGTAAGAGTCTATAGATATTGCTTCTCTTCAATAGTAGACACTTTTGACTCGACTTTAAGGGTCAGAGATCTTAATATTTTCTCTACTAGGGTGGTGTCGCTTATGACTTCACCTAGATTTCTCATATGATTTATGATATCATCTAGACGTAAGAAGAAACTAGCAATACTTTCATCATTATGCATTCTGAGATTTTCATATTGAATTCTGAGAGTTTGTAGTTTAGCACTTTTTACCTTGGCACCACCTTCATAGATCAGAATGATTTTGTCCCATATCTCCTTTGCTATATTTAACTGCATAACTTTGACAAATTCTGACTCAGTCAAACTTCCCAATAATGCATTGAAAACTTTTGCATTGGTTTCATAGTTCTTTATTGCTGGATATTGGTAACCGCCTTCAACTATTCCCCAAACATCTGCTCCAAGGGACTGAAGATAGGATCTTGTTCTTGTCTTCTAGAAGATTAAATTGTTTCCATTGAAGAGTGGTGGTTTGATAGACAATGTTCCATATTTATTTCTCATATTGGATGATCTTCCTTCTAGTGATTAAGCTTCTATAGAAGGACCTTCTCTGATTCCAATTGTTGGGAAAAATACTGAGAGGGGTGGGGGTGGGGTGAATCAATATTTACAAGAATCACAATATTTTACTGATTTATATACTTGACTTTGATTAGCCCAACTAGCATATGTATGCAAATATCTTAAAGGAAAATTGTGTATACCCAAATAACTTACTATTCAGATAAATATTCATAAACATTTCTTAGCCCAGTTCATCAATTATACATTATATAGTTAAGTAGTAAAATTGTGCAGTAATAACAGAATAAATCATCACACAAGGGCATCACACATGAACACAAAAATTTAAGGTGGAAACCCAAGTCGGGATAAAACCACTGCTGTTGTCGTCTCTGTCTTCAATGTTTATTATATAGAAAACTTCTTACAATGGTGTACTGATGCAGACTCATATTAGTACACAGGCACCCACTTACAGAAGGTAGCTACCTTCTCTCGTTCTCTAGCTACTACTGGAAGGGAGCTCCAACCCCCTGATCGCATTTACCAGCCACTACTGGAAGGGAGCTACAACCCCCTAAACTAATCACCAGCTACTGATAGGAAGATTCGACTTACACACTGAAGGCTTCAACCCTCAGAACCACTATAGACCACGTTTCATAAATTTTCAAACTAGATCCAACAGCTTCAACACAAAAAAATTGTAGATCAACACCAATAGCTATAACCTAATCTTTAAACCTAGACTATAACGAGATCAAAATAATAAACCCAGACTTCTGAATTAACATGTAGAATCAACTTCAAACTTGATCATTTATACAATCAAATGCATATGCTACTTCACTTACTGCAGCCTACGTATATATGCACTTTCCTGTGCACCAACCTGTGTATAGATATTTTTGTACTAAAGTTTAATAATCTAATCAGACTCGGAATAGATTTGAGGCATTCAGGGATACTTAGTCAAATTTACAGAACATTTATTCAGTCAGCAACATCCATCACATTTAATCACTCAGTCACTGATCATATTTCACATAATCAACTAGCAAAATATACAGTATTCAAACAACCCAGACCTACATGAATAATTCATGGAAAGACAAAAAAAATATAGCGAAAATAATTAGACAATCTCTTCAGTAATCTTCAGAAAATCCCTAACTTCCATATGCGCTTTTCCTGAATTTAACCTGCATCTATACACATTTTCACCATGACGAACCAATGTATAAGTATGTAAATATTTAGGACTGCATAAAATTTCAGATCAACCGACTTACTCAGATCATCCCTTCACTTCAAAAAACATGCACCAAATCACAGATCTAAACATCTCACTAAACAGATCAAGAAAATACATAATCATTTCAAGTCTAGAGATCTTGATCCATCATTGTATTCATAGGTGCATCATTATTTCAAATCTACTAATAAAATGTAACCCATTCCATGCAAATATACTTTAGAGTGAATTATTCAATCAAAATCCATACACTTGCACCATTTGCACTATGATCTTCTTCTCCTTATATAGTTTGAGCCTTTCCTAATAACATGAGCCAAAACCACACAAGTGCCAATGGTATTCTTGGACAGAATCAAATAGACGATAGAACGCTCAATATTGTGGGCTAAAACCATGGTAAGGACCGCTGGTAACAAAAACTAAGTGCGTAAGTAAATACGCAACTTGGCTTCTTCGTACCCGCACGTATACACGATGTCTCTTCATCAAAATTGCATATACACTAATTTTGGATGTATACATGGGTTTCCTGTAACAAACCTGCAAGTATACTCAGGTTGCCTTCATCAAACCTGCATATACATTGTGAAACATTACCTTTATCATTTCTCTGTCACTAAATGGAATTCCTTTTTCTATCACATCTGAATTGACTTGTAGATACATCATTTTTACTTCTTTAACAAATAGGTTGCTATCAAGAGGAAAATCATCAAGTAGGTTTCCATCAAGGAAAACATATCAACATATTACATCATAATGCCACCACCCTCGTGAGGGGTTGCCCCATTGGGAATATTGGGGTGGATATTTTTGAAAAGGATGGTTTATAGGTTGAGGAGGATATAGAGGAGCGTAAGGCAAAGGAGGAGGTGTGGATCATGATGCATGAGTGGAAGGGTACCAAGGCTAGAAAGGTGCATTATTATTTGGATTGTAGCGATGATAATGTGGACCTTGCATGCCTTGTTTATATGTATGAGGTCTTAGGGGTATCCTTTGGTTAATGAAGCACAAATTTTCTGACCTAATCTCTACTCCTCCTTGATATAAAACCTTTAGGCTTGAAAAAGAGGGACATTTATCTATTGCATTTCTCTTCAAAAACTAGGCCAAATTCTATGACATTCAAAGGGAATTAAGTCTTAAGATGTATTTTAGTACATCTAGGGAAAAATATAGCCAATACTCTTTCTAATTCCTCTTTATTTCTTTTGATTTGCATAGTATCCATTAGTAGGGAAAAGGTATTCACCATTTCACTCTTGAAATCCTCCAACATATTTCCTATCTCATGCTTTATGGATGTTGTGGAGGGAGAGGAACTGACCAAGCTTTGGCTAGAACTACCCTTTTTACTAGTAGTCCTAGAGTCGTTCTTGAATATATTTTTGATGACATAATATGGTAATTGGTACATATATCCTCCAAATAGCGTGTTGAGGGTTTCCATCACATCTTCCTTAATCCCTAAGAGAAGAAATAGCTTGAGTGACTCAAGATCAAGGGTAGAGTCAACCCTCCTATAATTGAGTTGAAATATTTCCTCATAATCCTATAGGGATTCATCTGGTCCAAGAGACATCCTAAGTATTTCCCCCTTTGTTTCTTTGGATCTAAAATAGTCTTAGTATTTTTTATTGGAGGCTAGATACATTTAGGCCTAGGTAGTGATGTTGCCTCCACATAGACCCATAAACCAGCGCAAGGTTGCATTTTTAAGGGTAAAGGGAAACAACTTCAGCTTATTCTCATCATAGGCATATTCATAGGTCCTACAGACAACAAAAAAATCAAACATGATGGTTTCAGGGTCCTTAGAGGTTATTCCATGGAAATGTGGAACGACAGCTGGGATTATATTCTTCATTCTATATTATCCATTGGTTTATCTGATAGGGAAAATCTCATTGTTCCTATTTTTATCCTTAGTTTGGGTAGGTGGGATAGATCTTCTTCTCCTATAGGTTCTTTAAACATTTCAGGTTTCTCACCTAAAGTGTCTTCTAACTCCCTTGTAGTTAGAGAGGGAAGTTGACAGCCACCGAAGAAGAATGAAGGTTGGCTGCTTGAGGGGGTGGGGGTTTTGGTAAGAATTTTCCTTGGTTATTCCTACTCCTATGAGGCATGAAGTAACATGTTTCTTTTTTTAAACTTTCAGAATTTCAAAGCAATAATATTGATTCAAAATAGAGAAACACGAAATTCTTAAGTAGAAACAACACCTACTTAGACACCTCCTCAAAACCGACGCCAAAAAGTGATGAGCCCTTGTATTGCACCAAGAGTGTTGCAACTCCCAAGGGATTATTAACTCAAATGATCAACCCACGGTTCATACAAACTTAGAGGTGACAATGTTACATGCACAATATGTTAGACTCTAATTATGTCATCCTCAGTCATGAAATCAGATCAAGGTGTTCAAAGACCATTAATCCAACTAACTATAGTGAAAAATTCTTATGAAAGCATAATTGAACCTAATTCTAACTATAAAAGTCAAATTCCATTCATTCAAATGTAAATGATAATTGACATTTCATGAAAGAGAAAGGGATAGTCTATTTTCAAAAGTAAATATTGCTACTCTAATTTGCACATTTAATCAAATTAGTAACCTATTTTTATGCATCATTGATCTACTTTACATTTTCTTGAAAATAAGGAATCTAATTTTCAACATGCTTATTAATAAAGTTACTAATTTTATCTTTGTTTTTCTATATGATGGTTTTAGTGAAGAAAGGAGGATGTTGGAATGGTATTATAGCCATCCTTAATCATAAAATCATAATTTTGGGGCCATTATTCAACTTAAATAGGCTAGGATCAAAGTAGGGAGAAAAACTAGTTGAAAAAAACACTATTACAAGGCTTCTTCAGGAGGTGCTACAAGAGGGTCTATATTGCTACAAGAGGTTATGTTTTGATACAATAGGGAATATGAGAGCATTTTAAGGATGGGAATGGTGTATTAGTGATGGATTAGGGTGGATGAAGGTATAATTTTATTATTGAAGGTTTTGGGAGCACCTTGGCCAAGCCTAGTACCCCTCAGTGGTCTATCTTGCTCCAACGTAGATGCCCACAATGTCCTTTATTTTCCTTGAGAGAGTGAATTTACAGAAAAAGGTGGGAAGTAGTGTGAGGAGCTTTGGAGGAGGATGTAAAAGTATAGGTGAATGTGAGTAGGTATTCCCAGCCCTGCAGATCAACACAGTCCCTGCAACTAGCTAGATACATGCATCAAATGACCAACAACACAGTGAAATAAATCATCATGGAAAATATGAGTTGAATTTGATTAAAGCCTATTATATCTACAACACTACTCCAGTCACTGAAATAAATCCTAATTTTATGAGATTAAGCGTGCAAAAGGATCATAACTAACATCTACCCATTTCCAAGAAATCATAAACAAATATTTTTGGACTGAGATTGTAAATATTTCCAATCACTCTTCCCCCAAGAGAGGTGATAGGAAAGCCTGAAATCACAATTTTTATATCTTAAAATCTAATGAAACAAGAGAAATACATGAAATGTTGTGAAACAAGAACAAGAAATAAATACATAAGAGGTACTAAAGCCTCTTGGTTGGGCCCAAACCCAAGGGTTTCAACTCTCTAAGACTAGCTCATATGAATATCATTGGAAACTTCTCATTAACAAAAAACAGTAGTCTCATACATAATATGAAAGTTAAGAATAAAAATGTCAAGAACTAGGCTCAATATCTACTCTTACCTAAAAAAAAATCTAAATCCTAATGAGACTTACATCTGGTTTATTTATATAAAAAATTATTTGATGACATCTCCTTAAAAAGAGGAATGATTCCCTCCAAGATCTTGAGAATTGTGGATCTGGTCCTCCTTGAGCTTCACATGTAATTGGAGTCACTTGGCTGCCAATGAATTTGATCTTTTGAGTGATGATTATGTGATCTCAATATGAGTTAGAGAGTTAAGGAGGTGGACAAGTCCCCTTATATTCCCTCTTGGTTGTCTTCCTAAAGCCACTGCATAGTCAATGCCTCAAAAATTGTTCTTTTTCCTACAATTGAATCACATTAAGCCACATAGTATGAAAAACAACTTTTAGTCTTCTTACTAAGCATATCATGACTAAAAATGAGAATTAATGTGAGAAGAGGATAGTTTTTAGGGCTGGTGGATAAAATAATGAACTTCAAAATATACATATTAATGGGACCCATCATAGTGGGTTTCTTGTTCGGTTAAGCTTTGGATGGTTGGTAGATTTTGGATCTTGGTGAGATGGTCTCAAGAAAATTCCTAAGGGTATGCTGAATATAGGCTTTCTCCTGGAAATCTTGATGGATGGGTGGGGATAGGAAAATTCCTCTGGGTATGGTGAAGAATTAGAGGCATCCAAGCTTGTTTGGTTTTTGTGATTTCTGGACTGGTTTAGGTGAAATCACTGTGTTTGAGGGTTTAGGTGGTTAACCTATGGAAGGTCAAGGTATATTTGTTTTGGTTTATTTCAAGTGATCCCACATTCATTCTTGGAATATGGAATGGGGGTGATTGGATGAAGCAAATATTTGGTTTAACACAATCTATGGTCAGGTGGTACGTGGAAGTCCTTGACTTGGTTGGAATTTGCATATGGTAATATGTGTTGATATTTATTGAGATCAATGAGCACATTTATTGGTTATTATATTTATTTTATGACTGTTTTTTCATGGTTCTATTATGGTTAAATTCTATTTATAATCATGGTATATTGATCATCATGTGATGTTCTCTTTTTATGGATCTAAACCATGGTTTGATAGGATCTTGGTTATATATTTGAATGTATGAGCTAATCTGTGTTTTATGCAACTAGAAAGACAGGGAAATACGCCTTCTGGATTATTCTCTCATGAAAAAAATGATACAAAGAACATATATTCATTCATAACATGTAGGTATTATGTTTACAAAGTGTTTGTCTAAATGATTATTATTTATTTTATAAGTTTGAGAAAGAATTGATTCAAGAACAATGATTAATGACTCCTATGGTGATTAAGGTGATTATGGAGGATTTTAGACAGTTGGCCTAGTGCTGGTCCTAAAAATACGAATTAAGGTTTCTAGCCACACCCTTTGAACTAGGAAATGTCAGATGTAGCTGTGTGGAGGAAGGCTTGTGCATGCGGTTGGGAAGTGAGGTGAGTCAAGGAGGTAGTTCTAGTCTAGGAAAGGTTTATCAGTAGATGTTTCTTGAAATCTAAGTGATCTAGTGTTCCTAGAGGTTGCAATAAGTGTTTGGATGGTAGAACCCACTTCCATAACCAAAATTTTATTTTGGGTCATGCATAGTGACTCTTGTCTCATGCTTACCCTGGTGGGCTTGTAAACGAGGGTAAATGTGGGGTGGGGTGGTCATAGACCCCAATTTGGGGCTTTTAGGGGAGAGGAATTGTTCCCATTCTAAGGAAGACTCCATTTTTTATTACTCTAGTATTGGATCATTTTATAATGGTGACATGGATTCACAATTTTTCTTTAGTTTAGGCCATGTTCTTGAATTTTGTACCTGTTCTTGTACATTAGTTTTAATAATTCCCCCTTCTCTAGTCATCGAATTGAGAGCTTCGAAGCTATTAATTTTCTCTTTTTCGGATTTACTATATCCTTCCCCTCCTTCTGTAGTGGATTGCTTATGGGAAGTTGGTCCTTTCCCTTTGTTACCATTTTGATATGGCTACTTCAGCATATTTTTCTATTTTTTAGCTAGGCCTTTTCTCCTCTTTTACTATTGTTGTTTTTCTCCTTCATTCCCTTGTTTTTGTAGCTTCTTGCAAAGTGGCCATATCATGGAAAACTTTGCATTGAAAAGGAATTTGATCAAGATTAAACTCCTCAATATGGGGCCAACTATCCGTATTTATGGTTATTATTGTTGGGATCCCCTTATCTAGATCTATCTCCAAGCATATCATTGCACATGAGAATAGGCCATTTGATGGTTTTTCTCGATCAATGTATTTCCCAAGTGCATTTCTAATATTTATGAATGTAGTATTATTCAAACAGTGTAGGGGAAAAAAGGGGAGCTTTACCAAAACATGGATGACAGATGTGACATAACTTTTAGGGTTAAAATCTAAGCTCCATCGATTTAGGTATGACCCTTGGGACCCCATGAGGTAAGGCCTGATTCAAAATATTCGATCTTGATTCTTGATCACCCTTGTTCTCTAAAAAGAAGGTTAAGAAACCTTTTCCACATAAATATGAAGTGAAAAAACCCTTGATCATGGGTTTTCATTTTTTTCAACCCACAACCTCATACAACACAGGGAGGGCCAAATCCCCATGAATTGACTTACCAAGCCATATTCAACTAGTTGCAGGGCTCGTGTTCTTAATTGTGGAGAAAAAACATTGAACTTTGGAATTTATTCTAGCTTCTTGATAATACGAGAATGTTTTTTCTTTTGGTACATCAATCTATTTGTTACTAATGAGTTAAAAGCAACATTACTTGGAGCATGGGGTGGGAGCATAGGGAGTGACCCACCTAATCTAGCCATCTAGCCACATAAAAAGCACTATATCCATTGAAACTCTTAGAGCTACAAATATCCTATTAAATACTACCTGATGTGTTCATTAACAAATTAAATAGCCTTCATTGTTACAATTGTTTAATTCACTAGCAAGAACCATGATACTTCTATCAATTATTGTGAAACCAAGATACAATATATAAGTCTCAAAATTTTGATAACACATCCTTGGAGATTGTTTTAACCCATACATGGAATTTTTTAGCTTTCAAACTAGGCATTTCTTTCACTTCATTGCAAACCCTTATGGCTACATGTAGATTTCTTCTTCAAGATCCCCATGTAGGAATGTTATCTTTACACCCATGTGCAATAATTCAAGATCAAAAGAAATAGAAACAAACAAAATAAATCTAATAGAAGTAAATTTAACAACCTAAGAACAAAATTTCCTCTTCCCAGGAATATCCCTATGCTACTAATTGAGATTTACATTTATCCACTTTACCTTCTAATTTTAACTTCTTTTTAAACACCCATTCACTACAAACACTATTTATATGCATTAATATTGAATGCATTTTAATGCTCTATCATTGAGTCTCTATCATTCAGCCTTAGGAGGTAAAACGTATTTTGAAGGAAAAATTTGTACTAGGGACTTAGATTGATACAAATACCCTATATGATCACATAATTCCTTTGTTGTAGCTTCTCCTAAAACATTTAGTAGCATTAAATTTGAAATATAACTAGCTTATTCTCTTTTCGTTGTTATCCAACTTCATCTAGTCTTTTTTCAACATACTTGTAGGTGTGGTACTAATCTCCACTACGACTCACTATTATTTGTCCACCAAAATATCTTCCATATTAAGCTTCCACAACTTAAAGCTTTGTTCATTAAATTTCTTGAGCTTAATTTTTGAACTACTTGCCATTATATTCTCGTACAAGAATTACCATTGTGAATCTCACACTAAATTTTTTTTTATCACAGATCTAAGATAACCTAAACTTTAGTAACAAAGGCATTACCCTGAACCTAATAATTACTATAATTCCAAATGTAAGTTTTAAACCTTTATAGTAAATAGAGAACACACAACTTATTTATAAAATATAAAAGTAAGCAATGGTATTCACATATAACAATTATATATTTACCTTGGAAACCCTTAATAGTGAAAACCAACAAAGTTTAAACCCACATCTCTAATTTTTGTCATCCTTAACTTCATCATTTAAAATCCCGGGCTTGCCACCCCCCAATGATTTCCTCAGATAAGGTGGGTTTCCATACCTCCATAATGCCTAGCACATATGAATTGTGCATGGTGTTTTTTGTGCAAAGAGCATAACACATACCCAATACTAATCCCAATCATAACACTTTTTCCATAATGGAAAATGGGCTCTTTGTTATTCCTATAGGAAGATGGAAGTCTTGTGGACGATAAATACCATAACATAGGGCCACCCATTATGTGCAAATGGATTATTCATGTCACCGTAGGAAAATAATCCTAGAAGGTCCCTCTTATATATGCATATGATAAGGGTCACCTTTTTTTAAATTGTCATGCAATGCCTTTGATTCAGACCATTTTACTAGTCTCTCCAAGGTCAAGGTTGTGGGTACTTTTGTACTTTAGACTATTTAAAAGGTTTGGTATGCCATGAAACCCTTCCTACCATGGAATGAATATTCTCTCATAATTGGATTTTAGTTTAATGAACATTTCTTATGGTGGTCTCCCTTGGTGGCATGTGTAATAAAACCTTTGTTCAAATAGTATTGATTCTCAACCAAGAAGATTTTTAATTAAGGCATATATTATGTCAACAATTGATTTGGTAACTTAAATTGAATGTGGTCTTCTTTAAATAATCTAAAACAATAGTTGTAGCTCACTTATGCTAATATAATCATTATGGATTGCATATAGGATATCATCTCTAAGAAAATCTAAGTGAAGTTTGGCTTCTCAACCCTCATGCCTAATTGAAAGACTAGAAATGGGGCAAGGCCACTCTATTTATGTGATGTTTATTTTGCTCAAAAGCATATAGAAACTTGTGCTAAAACCTAAAACGATTTCTTTACTTGTAGCTTGGTGACTAGGGATCTATCCATTACTTAGAGAATGGATTTACTTGGGGTTTATAAACCTTAATTCACCAATTATGGTAGGGTTGAACCTTTCAAAAACCTTTTTTTATTTTTTTCATTTTCTAAAATGGTCTGGGCATGGGCTAAATATATGTGCCAACAATTATTGTGAGCCTCCCTCTCCTAATGACTTGAATTGTTAAGTGATTACTTCTCATAGGCCATGGAGTTTTGGCCCACCTTGATAATTTTTAGAATATAATTTCTCTTATGGATTTAAAAATAACACAACCATTTATTTTTTAACGTTGACATCATCTCAATAGTTTTCGTGTATGATGTTGCATCGATCCATTCTAGCCTGCTTTTATAAATAAAAGTATAGTCTAGGAATATGCATATGGATATGGAGCATCTCCAAAAACTTCTATACTACTAATTAAAGGCCCCGTGTATCATTAGTAGAGAGCCTCTTGACCCATTAGATGTTTACCCTCCTATCATGTTATTGAAATAGGACTATAATGGCCTCCTACTCACCCTAGATCGACAAGCTACATATACGGTGGTTTGAATTTGGTTCCCCACTTTATGCCTCAATAATGGGAAGGTTGGTAGGTTTGGGAGAGGTGAGATAGGGGTGTACAACTAGTAATATAGTCCCTTGCACATGGATAGGTAGTCCCCCATGTTGATTCTTTCAATCTTGGAGGAGCCCAATTCCTTGGAGTTCCCTTTTGATGGGTGAGAATCTATTGATCCTATCGGTGGTAATCCTACCAATTTAGGATGGTAGAAAGCCTTGGGTGATTGTAGCAAACCTCTTCCTATGGCTTGTATGGTATGGGGATAACGTTATTTCTCTAATAATGAACCATTATGGACGAGACTTTGTTTTGGTAGGGTATTTTTTCCTTAAAACCATTTCTCTTGCTTGTCTTTTTGCTTATGAAATGGAAAATGAGATGGGGTGTTTTGGCTATCGCAAACCAAAAACCTATTCTTTATTTTTGGTTATGGAGATTGCAATACCAATGCACTTTTTTGTACTAAAGATTGTAATTATTTCATATTGGTAGAGTATTAGGAAGCTATATTCTATTAAAACAATTTAACATAAAATATCTTTTATTTATAGAAGTAAAAAGTTTTGTATTACAATTAGAGAGATTGTATTCATCTTTTTATGGGTTTTGGAATTTATTTTTTTACATTTACAAGCATCGAAACTAAGTTCAAGTATTAAATTGTAAACCCTTTATATAAGTCTAGATATCTAATGGCAAACTTTACTCAACCAATGCCTTATTTTGACCTTGTTTTCTTTCAATGCTAAATATAGTCATTTTATTTCTAATTCTATTGGTTGTGGATATTATACATTGATGAACTGAATTTCCCTTTTATTTTCATTTTTTTTATTAATTTGAGGATAATGGAGTCTCTAGTAATGGCAACTACACCGAGAAGTGATAATCTTGTAATATGTTTCCTATGTTTATTAAGGATAATCACACTCTACAATGATGTAGTTAATTATACCTTTGCTTATGTCAGTATCTACATATATTTTGGGATGAATGATAACCGCCCCCCCCCACCCACCTTTTTTTATATATAAAACTTTGTCCTTCTACTTCATAATATTCCCAATCTTAAAAAAAAAAATACAAAGTTTTAGAGGAGGCTTGCCACATGAGAATCTAGGGCCTTCTATCCATAAAGTGTAGATTTTATCTATTATTGAGTCTTATTTTTTATATTACTCATAATAAAAAACAAAAAAAACTTGGATGTATACCCTAGAGGCTATACCAAGCCAACAAAAAACGATATAACAACCTATGTAAATACCAAAATATTGAGGGGTTTCCTCTAGATAAAATTCCAGGGTTACCTCCTCTCAATTGTGTAATGTAGGCTATTGTGTGGATTGTTGAGATACCAATGGTTGAGGATTTTTGGAAATGACAAGGTGGTTTTCATGGGTACCCACGAACTTGTGTGAGACCTCTACTTTCTCTACTTTTTTTCTTTCCCATTACTTTTTTTTTATCGATATATTAAAATTTTTTAAACAAATGCATCAAATTTACCTTCAAATACACTTATTTGATGCCTCAGGTCCACTATTTGCTAGCACTACAAAGCAATTTCTTAAACTACTATTTCCTTCATAACCTAATGTTACACCATTTTTTGGTCATCTAACCTATTATCATTAGATGGACCCAAGTACATCATGTAAGACCAATTTTACTCCAAGTAAAATTGCTTTCACTATGAAAATAACTTAGTAAATCACCTTTATTAAGTTGTTTATGGTCTAAACAGGAAACCCCATAAGGAAATATTAAATAAATATACATTTGTTTGATTTTCCTCAAGGAATAATTAGTTAACAGTAGTTTAATTAATATTTCTGGTTATATTTAACCCAAAACAAGGAAATTAATTAGGTAAATCATTATTTATCTTATTATTTTCTAAAGAATAATTGTTTAAATATTATTTAAATAATATGCTTTGTTAAATATGACTAATTCACCCTTAAATACTTAAATAAATCATTATTTGTTTGATTATTACTCAACCATATCCTTAAAATGATGAATAGATCATTTATTTATTTATTATTACTTAATCACATCCTTAACATGATAAATAAATCATTTATTTATTTATTATTTACAAATAAGGGGATTTGACTCAAGTCAAATTCCTTTTCCCTCCAACAAATACAATAAAATATTCCACAAAAGTTGGATCTAGATTTGGTTAATAATATTTTAATTATGCACCAATCTATAGACTAACTCAATATTTTGTTATAAATAGAAGGGTTTTCCCATTCATTTGTCACCTTTTGTTGCCTAAAGATCACTCTGGATCTCAACTCTTGGTTTGGCTATTGATCCACCATCATAGCCATATTTTTCCATTTTTGTCTGGGTTTCCTACACCATCAAGAGAGAGGAATTCTAAATCTGAAGTGCTATGGACTTACAAGAACCCATCCCATTGAGGAGAACAAGGAACACCCTCTTGTGTTTTCCTCCCAGGTGTCATTAATAAAAATTTCATTGGATATATTCTTGTCTTGTTTATTGGATCTATGGATTAAATCTTGTTTTTTCTACTATTTAATGTATTCTAATGCATAGATCTAGATTTTGGCAGCATTTGTCTTGATCATCTAATTGCAGATTTGAAGATATTAGCAGTCATTTCTGCTGTTAGGGCTATTTTTTATGCGCAGCTAAAGTGGTATTTTTTCGTACACTTCGAATCAATATTCATACTAACACCTAATATATCTCTACCATCTGAAAGAACTTTGTCTCTATGGTCCTTAAATTCCCTATATAATGCACCCATCCATTTTTTGGGGCTATCATCTCCTTAACTACTTCTTCTCTACATCTCTACCTAACTTCATTATCCAAGTCCTCCATTGTCACTTTTATTATTATGGGAAACCATTAAGGAATACACTTTTAGCCTAGATCATATCCTACTTAGCCTTGTTTGTTTTTCCAGTACAATAGATGCAAGTACTTAATTATGAAACTTGATAATTACTTCCAATGATGTAGATGACTATCAACTCTTTCAATGTATCATTAAGTAATTACACATTCATAAATTCAACCATATATAATGCTCGAGCAATCGAGATCACAACATAAAAAGAGACAAGAATATTTTACCTTGGGAAAACCCACAATGGGGGAAAAATCCAACCAACCTTTTCCTTAGAGAACTAATGTAACAAGAGATAAATCAAAGTCAACTAACCAAAAATATGATCAACCACCAAGTTCCAATTCAAACCTCCATAATTATGTCCAAAAATATCTCTTAAAAAATGTCTCAAAGAGGGCCAAAAATTTCCAACAACTTCGCCTCAGAATGTGCACTCAGCCATAGAGACATACCTCAGAAAAAAGGTCATAAGAGGGTCGAAAGTCATCCTCTATCTCAACTTCAAATTAAGATGATTCCACAAAATTTATTACCTTAGAAATTTTCACCCTTCCACAATAATTTCACATTATGTCAGAGAGATATGCCTTAGAAATTTGTATAGAACTCAACCACTTTGATTGATAGAGAGAGCGAGTCTTTTCCTTCTGATCTTCATGCTTAAACTCCTTGTCTTCTTCACACAATAACAAAGATATATTAATGATCCAAAGTATGCCTTTGTAGAAGATTGAATCAACTTAATTTATGGTATTTCATCCACGTGAAAGGGTGTGTCTCATGGGAAGGCCAACTTGTCACTTCGAGGGTTGACTTGGTCACTTGTGGTGGCAAATACAAAAATCCAAATTTTCATTTTTCCTTCCTTTCTTAATTTTATTATTTTAAATATAAAATAAAATAAATAAATTCTTTTTCTTGTAAGCATGAATAACATGATTCATATAATTTTTTCTTTTAAAAATATAATGTTTTTTACATCATTAGTACAAATAATACATTATGAATACCGACCATAGACACAAAATTCAACACTCCCTCTTAGCTAGGGAGGAATTCATACTGACTATCTAGATGTTATGTGTATACATTATCTCTCTAAGGAAAGGTTAAACTCATCAATAAAATCATCATCTAGGTCAACATTCTTGAACTACATCAACATCATCTAGGTACCACAACCCAGGTTATCTCTCCTAACCATTGGTACTCACTCAAATAGTCACCATGATCCAGTGGGTGTTTCACCTCATGGTACTATGAATAGTTCAAGGTTTCAATCACCTATGGTAATTCCCTAGGTGAACCCATGTACCAAATCCAAAATCCTCACTCTAAGCCATGATTCTAAAAAGGAAACCACTCCATTATGTGTCTGAGCCTTAGACACCATTCCTCTCAAGAATGTATGTCGCTCATGATATCTCATAAAAAATCCTGACTATGCTCCTGTTGTCCAATCAATGCCCCTATTTTCCACCCATAAATGTCTGAGCCATGCCGCTATTGATGTCATATCAATTCTTCCTCTCACTAATGGATGGCTTCTCTGCAAGTCAATTCTTGTCTCTGAAGTATAAACACTTCGCCTAAGATAGAGGATTTGTGAGAATTTCATCTATGTGCTCATCCGTGGAGATATACTGGAGTCTCACTGCTTTCTTCTATACTATATCACAAATGAAACTGGTACTTAATATTAATATTCTTCTACTTATCATGAAACAATAGATTTTCTGTCAGATTCACACAACTTTTATTGTCACAGAATAACACATTCGGTTCCAACATTTGGTCGAACAATCCAGAGAGTAACTTATAAAGCCACACTTCATGAAAAAATGCTAAAAAATCTTAAATATTGTTGAGCTAATTTATGTACCTAAACTAACACAATTATTTATTATCAATCCGGGTTGTTTATGCTTTGAGGCAAGATCACTATATGTGAAGATCAGATATAATCAACCTTGAAAGATAAGCTGAAAGTAATACATTCTACAACTCTAATTCCATTAGTTTAAAAAGAGGAATAACATTGAAATGATTCTTGACTCAAGAAATTCATTTTCACCTCAATTACCACTTAATGAATCAGAGATTAAAACCAAGAACTTAAGATGGATAAATTATTAATGAAAGAAGCTCTTAACTTAAGAGACATGTAAAGTGTTCCATTATAATTCATTCATCTTAATATCAAAAATCTCAACAAGATACTGCTTGCACACAAACAAAAGAAACCAACTTTAATTCATCATTTTCATAGAAGGGATGCTCAACTTGATACATCTGTTTTTCCAACTTGATAAAGTGATGAATAAGTTATAAAATAATGACATCAATCACTATGCATGAATCATTAAACAATCTGAAATAAAGCTTTGAAAACCAGTTCTACAATCATCAAATTACAAAGAAATAAAACTAGTTAACAAGAAAGTGTACTTAGCTTGGAATGGGGGCCCTTCCACCCTTGCCTTGCACACTTGATAAATGATCTCAGAAGCTTAACTGCAGTCACACATCCATAACATTGAACAGCAAATTGATAACAGCACAAGTCTTCAAATTAACTTCTCAATCCAAAATTGTCACAATATAAAAGTATATAATTCAATAATAATCCTAATACATAAGCCATCAAAGCTTTGGCTTTAAATAAGAAGTCTCATGAACAAACTGATCTATTTTTACTCAAACAAACCCATCTACTTCTCATCCACCTATCTAAGTCGAATTCATTATTCTTATCCCAAGAAATATGGTCAATCCCATCGAATCTCAAAACTGCCCTATTTCTATGGGATTTCTGAATGACTAGTCATGATTGACTAGAACTAAATGGGCCTAATAAAGCTTGTTCTGTTCGAACTAAGCATAGGTGGCTTAGTCCTAGTTACCAAGCTGTCCATCCATGCATTCAACTCGTGCCCAAGTGTCCTGCAACCACATCAACCATATAGCTATTACGGGAATTTCTGAATCAGCCAATTTTGCACTAAAAATCAAACTTTCATAAAAACTTTAGAATTTGAAAAATTAAAATTAAATACCTGAATCAATATCAAATATATGTCAAAATGGAATAAATGAATGGAAAATGGATGGAAAAATAGATGGATAAATAATTTTCTTTGAGCAAAATAAGACCAAAACTAAGGCCCAACATCTCTCCCTTGCTTATCATCAAGCATGTCCCCATGCTTGCCTGTTCCTTTTTGACCTTCTTCTTTCTGAAGTAGATGTTGTACCTGTCGATGCTTCCTGTTGTGCTGCCCTTGCCAAACAATCCAAAACTGTGTCATGTCTTTCTTTAAACAAAGCTGCTTTAACCTTTTGCTTTTCATACTTGGCCTGCCACATGTTCTTTTCCTTCAACCATTTAAATGCTTGTTTAGAAATTAGATCATTCTTCCTTTTCAATCTCCCCAACTCTTCTTTCAATTTTTCATTTGTTTTGACCAATTTAGCATTTTCTTTCCTGTTTGCTTTGTTCTCCTCTTTTAACTGTTTTTCCACAATTTTACTAATTTCTAATTGATCAGTTAAATCCCTGATTTTCCCATCATTAATTTCTTTTTCAAAATCCTGAGTTGTTTTCATTAATGATGCAGCTGCTTCATCATCATAGGAAGAATCCCTATCAAATTCTTCTTGTGGAATATTATTTTCTTCTTGTGGTCTTGGAAAATATGTTTCTTTTTCCCTGTCTAAATTGATGGGACTTTTATTTGTAAATCTTTTGGGAATAGACATCACAGATATTTCATAATCCATGGCCATGTTATTTTGCTGTTTGGCTCTTGTTCTAGGATATAAGGGTGAATTCATCACTCCTTTACTTTCCTGCTCTGTTTTCTCTTGCACCTCTTTAATCTGTTCAGTAAAATGATTTTTAACCATGAATTGTCTCCACACTATGCCCTGCAATCTCACTTGATACTCAACTAGGATTTTAATCAATCCTTGATGATACATCTGTCCTGCCTTAAGCCTGTTTTCATGTCTTGCTGTTTCAATCATTCTTAAGAGGCTTTTATATAGGAAATAAGGTAAATTAATCCTATCTTCCCCCTTAATGTGCTGTAGAAGTTTAACATGATATAAATGGGCAACACTATATCCTCGGTCATAAGTCAAAAACTTTTGGATAATCAAGACCAATTCTCTCCATGGCTCATTAAACCATTCCCTGGGTATACCTTTTGTCCTATCAAATGTTCCCTTCCGGTTTTTCTCAAGGAAGAAAGTCCATGCTTTCTCCTTGAAGTGTAGCCCTTTGTAATACTTCTCCCCTAGCATTGGAAAATCTAAGGCTTTGGACAAGTATTCTTGGGTTACTGGAACAATGATTTCTCCTACTCGAGTCTGATCTTGATTGAAATTCTTTATAAAATCTTTGGTTATCTCCTCAGAATGGCCATTAAATTTTTGTAAGAAGCCTATCATTCCTGCCTGATAGAGTTTTTCTATAGTCTCTTTTCCCCAGCTTTCTATTTGAAATTTTGGCTCTACCCTGTTTGCCATTGTTTTTGTAAACCAATCAATGTAGGCTTCTGCTGTTACTAACTTCATTTTAATAAAAATTATGACTATCGTTTTTTTTTTAAATGAAATTCAGTAAGCAAAGAAGCTTACCTTCCTCTTCTGACTCAACTCAACTCTGCACTTTTAACCTCTGATATATTCCCTTGCAATAGCACTCTCTGAATTCCCTGTTGAATACAAGCAACACCTGTATACTTCTATTAATACACTGGTCTCTGTTTTTTAAATTAAATACACACGCAGCATCATAAATCATACAAACATGATTTACTGTGTATATATAAAATAAAAATTAAAGAGTGCTCTCGGCCTAATCGAAATTTTCACAATGTTTTAGGCTTAAGCAAAGATGTTTGCAAAAATTATTGCCTGCAGGCTCAGCATAAAAATGCAACTATGCAACAAGCTCTCGGCCTCAACACGGCTTCAGCAAACCCGACTCCCTTTTGCAACCATAATTCAATGTGACCATTAGGCATTCGATCCCTGTCAAAACAAAAACAAAACGCAGTGGCAGCAAGTGTTTTATGGCGTTTTTTTTCGTTTTCATGATAACTGTTTGTGAAAATATTGGTGCGCATAGTTCACTCAGAGGAACACGGCTTAGTGCGCAATTCAACAACCACCGCCATGCTACTTCAATCACAGCATTCCGTTAAAACGTGTTACTCATGCAATGAGTTTCCCTCAAAATGCTGCGCATCAAGATCTATCAACAATCCTTAAGTGCTGTCAATCTGGAGATAATCACGGGTTTGTAGTTACCTGACTGTCAACGAGCGCGTGGAGTGTAACCGGGCGCTCCAAATCCCTATTGTTTCGGTTAACTGAGCTGGTGTCAAAGCACAGGATCCAAAAGTTAATGTCAAACAATATTCCATAATCGCTGAGTGTTAATGAACTTCACTGTTACCTGACTCAATCCTGAAAATCTGCTATCTGATCGTTGAACCTAGAGCGATTTCTTTTCTTAAATCCGCCTTCTTGCTTTCCCCGGAGCGATTTTCACTATTCCGCTGCTTCAAAACGCCTTCTCTTCTCTCCGGATTGATGTTTTGTTTCAGAACGCCTTCCTTCTGAGCTCTGGCAATGAGGAATGAGGTTGAAACGGTCATGAATTGACCGAGTTCATGGTTGTACCGTGCCTGTTGGTGTTATGATGTGAGGTTGGTATGGCTGTCCTCTTTGACCAGTCGCCCGACTGTGTCATGAGGATACCACCGCCTTGTGCTATGTTTAAATTATATACACGTACTACCACCACCGGCGCACGCTATGTTTGAATGACATGGTTGTGTTATCACCACCGTGCACGCTGATTTCCATTGTCGTGTGCTATGATATGCACGTTTCATTATCATCAACGCATTTCACTTTGAATGATATACCCGTATCATTGCCACCTTCTGCATGAACTTATTACCTCCTCCGTGCGTCCATACGTGCAATGATACTCCTGCGTTGCAATTATCATTATACCATACCCTGTCAAGCCTGTCAACCAGATCATAACCATCATGCTCGTCCTTCATTTTGTATGCGCCATATACCTTTGCTTATGTTTATACCATATGCGCGTTAATTATATGCCATTAACCTTATCTCTTGTGCGTAATAACCTTATATCCTTTGCGCTCAATTCTTATATAGATGGTTTTTAACGCATTCCTTATTTACACTTATGGTATATAGTTTTTGTATAGCGCATTATTTGTTTTGCCTTTTATGCATATCTTTATGATTTTAAAATGACCATCTTAGGTCATGTTTAAAATCATCACCATACTAATTCTTGATTTGTGTATGTAGGTGGAAAAAAATTGTCCTAGCTTGGTCTTTTGCTCAAGAAAAATACTTAGGATGTATAAGAAATGTATATGAATGAAATGGAATATGTATAGGGGTATTATGAAGATAGGATATGTATAGGAAATAATGAATATAGGATATGAATATAGGATATGTATAGGGAATATTGAATATCCTCAGGTACTAACTTTAACTTAACAAAAACTAAAAATTCCTAAGAAAAATTTGAATTTCAAGCACAAAATGACTATACATATACTTCCCTGGATGATGTTTGTACAGGTGGAATGAAGTCAGATGTTGTAGATGAATCAAAAAGTGAATTTTATTCCTGCTCCTTGTTCTTCATGCTCTGGTTCTTGAATTGAAAAATCAGGTCCCTTTGTAATGATTCTTTGTTTCAGGTCCCTCTGCACTGCTTACATAATATGCACATGTTGTTTTGACATTGGCAGGTCTCTCAGGTCCCTCTGTATTGATTTTTTTTCAGGTCCCTTTGTTGACAATACAAGTTTCTTCTATACTTCAGCTTTCCAGCTAAAGATCTAATACAAGTCTCCCCCTTGTTTAAGATATGACTTGTCCTCAAGTCAATTGTTGATGGAGAGTACCTGTATTGAAATTATGTGAGAACAGTAGAACAAGAAAAGGAATTCATAGAGTCCAAGTTGCCTTGATTTTCCCCTATGAATTCGTGTTTGCATAGTGCCAGTTGCCTGGTTTTCACTAGCAAACAAATTATTATTTTTTATGTTTTTATATATATATATATATATATATATATATATTTTTTTTTTTTTTTTATTCAACTACAGGACTGGAAGATGGCTGAACTTGGTGTGCCATGACTTCCAGTTCTGTATCTTCTGTCAGTTGTTTCATAAATGCTTCTTTACTGATAGGCCTATTATAAACTTTGAGCCTATGTCCATTCACTATAAAGGAGGTGGAATCCTGGTCAATTGTCTTGATTTTGACTGCTCCATTGTCGAAGATATCATCAATTTCATATGGGCCTAGCCAGTGTGTTGTGAACTTTGCTTTGAAATCTTTGAACTTGGAATCAAAAAGTAATGCCCAATCTCCCTTGCAAAATGTCTTTGTTTTGATATATCTGTCGTGCCACTTCATTCTTTGTTGTTGCACCAATGTAGTATGTTCTATGGCTTGTTGACGATGCTCATCTAACTGATTCAGTTCCATGATCCGCTGCTGTTGTGCTTCTGTCAGGTCTAGTCCTAATTCAGCTGATAGTCTGTATGTTTGTATCTGAAACTCTATAGGCAATAAGGCCTCTTTTCCATATACTAACTGGTATGGACTAAAACCAGTTGTATTCTTCCATGTAATTCTATAGGCCCATAGTGCATCTTGTAATTTTTCAGACCAATCTTTTCTGTTCAGCTGTACTGTTTTTGTCATGATATTCTCTAGGAATTTATTTGTTGATTCAACCTGCCCATTTGCTTGAGGATGATATGGTGTAGATGTTATGTGTTTGATCTTGTACTTCTCTGTTAGATCTCGTACCAGTTTTGATGTAAATTGTGTTCCTTGATCTGTTACAATTTGTCTAGGTACTCCATATCTGACAAAGATTTCTTTAAAAAGAAAGTTGACCACTATATCTTTTGTTGCTCTATTCACTGCTTTAGCCTCTGCCCACTTGGTTACATAATCTGTACATACTAAGATGTACTTCTTTCCATTTGATGATGGATTGATGGGTCCAGCAAAGTCAAGCGCCCATTGCTCAAATGGTTCTATGAGGACTTGTGGCTTCAGTGGCATCTCATCTCTTGTGATTGGTCTCCCTGTTCTTTGGCAACTGTCACATTGCTTGACATATTTCTTAGAGTCTTTGAAGATGGATGGCCAGTAGTAGCCCAGTTGCAGCACCTTATATGCTGTTCGTTTATCTGCAAAATGGCCACCACATGGTTCATCGTGACATGCCTTTAGAATATCTAATATTTCATCTTCTCGCACACATTTTCTAATGATCAAATCTGGACCAGTATAAAATAAATCACCATTTACCCAACTATACCTAGAACTTTCTTTAATAATTTTGTGTCTTTGCTTTTTAGTGAATTGGTTTGGTAACTTTCCAGAAGATAAATAGTTTGCCATGTCTGCAAACCATGGTGTTTTTACTGTGATAGCAAACAGATGTTCATCGGGAAAGTTATCTGCAACCGGATTTGGATCATTGGGTGAATGTATGCGGGACAGAAAGTTAGCCACTTGATTTTCCTTGCCTGGCCGGTCTTGTATTGTGATATTAAATTCTTGCAATAACAGTAACCATCTTGTTATTCTTCCATTGGTTATAGGTTTATTCATCAAGTATTTGATTGCTGAATGATCTGTATGAATGAAAACTTGATATCCTGTTATATAATGTCTGAATTTGTTTACTGCATGTATAGCGGCTAACATTTCTTTCTCAGTGACTGTATAGTTCAATTCTGCAGGTGTTAGATTCTTGCTTATAAAGTATATTGCATAATTGAACAAGTTCTCTTTCTGTCCAAGGGAGGCACCTATTGCGGTATCAGATGCATTAGTTGATATATGAAATGGCAAAGACCAATTTGGTCCACGGAGAATGGGTGCAACTGATAATTTTTCTTTTAGAATTTGAAATGCATTTTGACAGTCATTTGTCCAGTGAAATTCAATATCTTTTGCTAATAATTTAAACAGAGGTTGGGCTATTTTACTGAAGTTTTCAATGAATCGTCTATAATAGCCTGCATAGCCTAAGAAACTTCTTACCTCCTTCTGTGTTGTAGGAGGCATTAAGGTTACTAGGACTTGGATTTTTGCTGGATCCACTTTAATTCCTGAAGAAGAAATATGGTGTCCCAGAACTATTCCTTCTGTCAACATTATATAGCATTTCTCATTGCTTAATGACAAATTTGTTTCAATGCATCGCTTCAGTACTTTCTCAAGATTATTTAAGCAATCATTATATGTGTTTCCATAAACTGTAAAGTCATCCATATAAACCTCTACACATTCATGGATTAGATCAGCAAAAATTGCAAGCACTGCTCGTTGAAAAGTTGCAGGTGCATTACATAAACCGAATGGCAAAACATTATATGCATAGGTTCCCCATGGGCAAGTGAATGTTGTCTTGTCTTGGTCTTCTGTTGCTATTCTAATCTGGTTGTACCTGCTAAACCCATCTAAGAAAGAGAAGAATTTCTTTCCAGCCAATGAGTCTAACACTTGATCAATAAATGGTAGAGGAAAATGATCCTTGAGTGTTGCTTTGTTTAGTTCTCGATAATCCACACATACCCTCCACTTTCCATTTTTCTTTGGAACAATAACCAGTGGAGAAACCCATTGACTATCTGAAATAGGATAGATGAATCCAACATTTAACAATTTTTGCAGTTCATCTTTCACTATTTCTTTCATCATAGGATTCATTCATCTTTGAGGTTGTCTTACAGGTTTGATTTGTTCATCTGTATAGATGTGGTGGACACATGTGTTAGGATGGATTCCTTGCATGTCAGTATAATCCCAGGCAAAAACTTTTGAATATTTCTGTAATAATGCAATTACCTCTTGCTCTTGTTCTGATTGCAACTCATTTCCAATGTTTAAATGTTTTCCAGGACTTACCTCAATTGTTTTTATTGTTGGATTGGAGATTGTGTTTACAGGAAAGATGTCTATAAAAGAATTCCGCAAAGTTTGAACAGTACAGGTTTCCTGAAAACATTGATTCAAAAGGTTATTTGCAGCTTCATATTGAACTTCTCTAAGATGCTCTGAAATACTTGGTTCTGAAATGAAAAGATCCATTAAGTCTTCATTCTCTTCTTCTTCTCTTAAATCAAAGAATTTATTTATACTTAAAACTGATTTAGTTTGCTGTTTTTCTTGAGCTTCAAGTACTGATTCTAAAGAAGTTTACTGTGTAGGTGAATAAAGAGCAATATGTTTCCTTTCTTCTCCATGTGAAATAATCATGCTTCCTGATCTGCATCCTATAAAGGCATCAGCGGTAGCTAACCATGGTCTGCCTAAAATTAGAGGATGTCCTCCCAAATTTGATTTTGGTTGCAGAATAAGGAAGTCAGCAGGATACTCCCATGAATCCAAAGAGACTATAATATCTTCCAATATTCCTTCAGGAACAACTTTAGATCTGTCTGCCAATTCTAAGATTGTAGAGGTTGATCTAATGTTGTTCAAATGCAAAGTTTTCATTGTCTCTATTGTCATTACATTTATAGCTGCTCCCAAGTCTATTAATGTGTTTGGTACTGAGAATTTATTTATTGATATAGTAACCATAGGGATACCAGGATCAATATATTTTTCTATTTTGGTTTCTGTAGACATGAGACTTGCTAGTTTACAAATGACTTGGATTGTAGTAGGATCCTTCTTCTTTCTCTGAGATTTCTTAATGCACAATTCCTTTATTGTTTTAGCATATATCGGTATTTCTTTAATTGCCTTCAACAAAGGAATTTTTACATAAGCATTTTTTAACTCATCTAAAATATCAAATTCAGGAAGGGTTATTTCTTTTTGTTGTTCCACTAACCTTTCAGGATAAGGTGGTGTTTGAGTTGTAATGTTTGTTCCTTTCTAAATTTGTATCTTAGTTTGTGATGTTTCAGGTGATTCTCCTTGTTCGGTTGGTTCTTCTATAATTGGAGGAGAATCCTTTTTAAGCACTTTTCCAGACCTTAAATGGACTTCATTAAGAGGAAGAATTGAATATGTGGGAAAACATGTTGCTTCCTCTACAGTGTATGCAGCTTTTTCCACCTTATTATTTGGATTTGCAATTGGCTGGGCTGGTAACTGAGTTGGTCTGGGTTGATTTGTAGGCAGCTGTAACTGTTGTGGTTGGGTCAACAACGGTGGAGGATTCTGCTGCGGATATGGGATGGATTGTGGATATGCAGAATGTTGTTGTTGAAATGGTATGGATTGAGGATATTGTGGATATGTAAATGGCTGTTGATATTGTTGCTGGTATTGTTGAGGTGGCTGGTTTCCATAACCATATCCTCTCCAACCTTGTGCAGGTTGTTGTGGAGGCCAAGCTTGCCATGGCATTGGAGGGGTCCAAGGATTTTGAGGTGGATAAAGGTAATTTTGTTGAGGGAATTGTTGCTGATTTTGTTGAGGCATCCTAGGTTGCCATGGTCTTCGTGGTGCTACATAATAAAAACCTTCCATTCCTGGCACTTCTTCCATTGAATTCATTTGTAATTCTTTCAATTTAAAACAATTTTCTGTGGAATGCTTTTCTGTACAAAGACCACAAACCTGAATACTCTTAACACTATCCAAAGGACATTCTCTTAATGGATGTTTGTTTCTACATTTGGGACAAAAGATTGCTAAAGCTTGGTCTTGTTCTTCTTTCCTCTTATTTGTCTTTAGCACATCTACTTGTGTCCCTAATGTACTTAAAAGATCTGTTTTGAAATTTTCCAATAAACTTCCTATTTCAGCTCGTGTTATCCCTCCTGCAGCTGACTTTGCTGCTTTTGAACTTATTTCTCTTCTTCCTGTTTTTGCTCTTCCTCTAGAATATTTTTGACATAAGTCAACAATTTCTTCGAATGGTAGGTTTGAGATATCTCCTTTACCCATCACATTCAAGATGTCAAGGTATTCATCCCTTATACCCTTGAGAAATATTGTTCGAATGGTTTCTTGATTTAGAGAGTGTTGTTTAGATTTCTGTAGATTATACAAAAATCTTTCCAAATATTCTTCTAAACTTTCATCTTCTTGTTGTGTCATTCTAAAAATATCTTCCTTTGAATCTCTAGATCTACAATAAGCTTGATATTTTTTAAGGAAGACTGATCTCATATCATCCCAAGAAGCTATTGTATGTTCTCCTAAACCCATAAACCATTTCAAGGCTGCTGCTTTTAATGTTGCAGGAAAAAGACGAAGTTTATGGATGTCATCAGTATATCCATATGTTCTACATAGAATATCAAATTCAAACATAAATGAATCAGGATCTTTTGTTGACATTCCATAAAAATTTGGCAATACAGAAGGTGGAATATTTTTCATTTTCACTTCTTCTCCTAATATTGCACTTGTGTCTATTATTGGAAAGCCAAAAGTAGTCTCATCTTCTTGTCTTTTCTGATCATTTTCTATTTTTCTATCATTTTCTTGTTTTGCATCCTCCTCTCTCTTTCTTCTCCATTCTGCTTGTTGTCTTTCATATTGAGCTCGTTGTTCAGGAGTGAGAATAACAGATCCATGTCCTTCTTCTGCCATTGGTTGATTTGTTTCAATTTTAAGTGGAGTTTCAGGTGGGTCGAAGATAGGAGGATTTATGGATGGAAATAAAGATTGTTTTCCTTTTATAATTTCTTTTTGTTTTCCAGAAGTTGAATACTGTTTTTGCTTTGCTTCCCAAGCTAACAAAGTTTGTCTCTCAATCAAAGTTAATCTTTGTCCACTTCTTTGTTTTTGTGCCAATTCCTCAATGATTGGATTACCAGTAACTGGGGTGTTTGATGATCCTATCTCTATTTGTGGGGGGTTTTTAATAAATCTACCATGAGGATCTCTATGTCTAGGCATAAAGAAACATAACTAAAAAGTGTAACTACTGTTTTTGTTTTTTTTTTTCTCTCTATTGACTATGCCGATATTTGCCTCCCCGGCAACGGCGCCAAAATGTTGAGCTAATTTATGTACCTAAACTAACACAATTATTTATTATCAATCCGGGTTGTTTATGCTTTGAGGCAAGTTCACTATATGTGAAGATCAGATGTAATCAAACCTTGAAAGATAAGTTATTCAAAAGCTGAAAGTAATACATCCTATAATTCTAATTCAATTAGTTTAAAAAGAGGGAGAATATTGAAATGGTTCTTGACTCAAGAAGTCCACTTTCACCTCAATTACCACTTAATGAATCAGAGATTAAAACCAAGAACTTAAGATGGATAAATTATTAATGAAAGAAACTCTTAACTTAAGAGACACATAAGGTATTCCATCATAATTCATTCATCTCAATATCAAAATCTTAATAAGAAACTACTTGCATACAAACAAAGGAAACTAGTTTTAATTCATCATTTTAGTAGAAGGGATGCTCAACTTGAACACCTGTTTTTCCAACTTGATAAAGTGATGAATAAGCTATGAACTAATGAAATCAATCATTATGCATGAACCATGAAGCAATCTGAAATAAAGCTTTGAAAAACCAGTTCTACAATCATCAAATTACAAGGAAATAAAACTAGTTAACAAGAAAGTGTACTTAGCTTGGAATGGGGGCCCTTCCACCCTTGCCTTGCACACTTGATAAATGATCTCAGAAGCTTAACTTCAGTCACACATCCATAACATTGAACAGCAAATTGATAACAGCGCAAGTCTTCAAATTAACTTCTCAATCCAAAATTGTCACAATATAAAAGTATATAAGTCAATAATAATCCTAATACATAAGCCATCAAAGCTTTGGCTTTAAATAAGAAGTCTCATGAACAAACTGATCTATTTTTACTCAAACAAGCCCATCTACTTCTCATCCACCTATCTAAGTCGAATTCATTATTCTTATCCCAAGAAATATGGTCAATCCCATAGAATCTCAAAACTGCCCTATTTCTATGGGATTTCTGAATGACTAGTCATGATTGACTAGAACTAAATGGGCCTAATAAAGCTTGTTCTGTTCAAACTAAGCATAGGTGGCTTAGTCCTAGTTGCCAAGCTGTCCATCCATGCATTCAACTCGTGCCCAAGTGTCCTGCAACCACATCAACCATATAGCTATTACGGAAATTTCTGAATCAGCCAATTTTGCACTAAAAATCAAACTTTCATAAAAACTTTAGAATTTGAAAAATTAAAATTAAATACCTGAATCAATATCAAATATATGTCAAAATGGAATAAATGAATGGAAAATGGATGGAAAAATAGATGGATAAATAAGTTTCTTTGAGCAAAATAAGACCAAAACTAAGGCCCAACAAATATACTCTAGTTCTAAAATATTGAGTGTGAAAAATATTGGATTCCTTCTCATCCATGATATCATAAAAAAGCCTAAATTGAAACATACACTATATGTACTCTTTCTATTATCTACACTCCCAACCAGATCAAAGTCTATATATCCCTACAGTTGTATCTCACCATTCAAATCATATCCCAAGCAATAATCAACAATGGCACACAAATAGCTCAATATATGCTTTGCTACAATCCAATGCTCATGTATAGGTTCACTAAATACATCAATGATTGAATCAACTTTCGGTACATGGACGAATCCACCAGGTCATAATCAAAATCTATCAACTTTCTCATATTTGTTACCATATTTGTTACTATAGACTTGCATTCCATCATGCCAAACTTCTAAAGGATATTGATTACATATTTTCCTTTCACAAGAAGTGTTTCACCAGGTTTTTGCTAGACTTCTAGTCCTAAATAACAATGCATCAAGCCAAGAGCCTTCATGTCAAATTCAGAGGCCAACTCCCTCTTGCAATGAACAATAAAGTGCTCTACACCTATCAGAAACAAATCATCAACATATAGTAGAAACATAAATAGTTCACCCTTCACAACGTTGATAAATATTTGGATTAGCAACACTCTTAGAGAAACCAAGTCTCATTATTGAATACCACTCTAATTACTAGAAAGAGTGAATATTTTCCTTATGATATTAATTGTTAAACTTGTTTTATTCACACAAGAACATAAATATATTGATGATATGAAGTCTGCCTTTGGAGGAGATTGAATAGGCTTAATTTAAAGTATTTCATCCTTGCGAAAGGGCGTGTCTCATGGGTAGGCCAACTTATCACTTGGAAGGTCGACTTAGTCAATTGTGGTGGCAAATACAAAAATTCAAATTTTTATTTTTCTTGTCTTTCATAATTTTTTTTCTTTTAAATATAAAATCAAATAAATAATTTCTTTTTCTTGCAAGCATGAAGAACATGCTTCATAGAAACTTTTCTTTTACAAATATAATGTTTGTTACATCATTACAAGTACAAATGATATATTATGAAGACTGGCCATAGATACAAAATTCAGCAAGCCTTGGAGATTTTGTTTGAGTTAGAAGCTTTTGGTTTCAATAACCTTATTAGCTGGTTTGGTTTCCCCTTCTTCCTATTTCTACTACTTTCTGGAGGAGCCATTGGACACCAAACATGAAGCCTAGTCAGTGTACTTATGCTATTGACAATGATGCCATTTACACACATATAGACCCCCTTCCAAGCCATGTAACTCATAGACTTTCAAATAGTATTTTTGACCTCTCTCTTCTCTAATACATTCATCTTGTATAGCCTATTGATCATTGAGACTGACTAAAGTCATAAATATAAGATTTAATGGAAAAGAAATCCCTTTCTCATATTTAGAGAGGTGGTCTTCCTCCCTTCAAAAGGAATAAAAAATAGTAATAACACATGAAGTAAACACTATATACAAGTGAAAATGGTATTCAAAATTCCATTTACAATATAAAAATTTGAATAAGTATAAGTGAAATCAATATATTTGTTTCTAACATAGCAGTAAATAGAACAAACCATAACATTGATAAAGATGAAGGAAAGATAAAAAATTTATAAATAACATAACTTGATATTTCCATTGATATCATAACGATCAAAAGGAGAAAATTCCATATTTTAAATAAAAGTCTTGATATTGCAATAGTTATTAGTTCTTGAAAGTTCTTTGTGGAACCTCCAATATACAAAATAATAGGTTTATTAAGGTTCATGGAATACAAATGTGTTCATGCAAAGGGATTGGGATGGGACTCCTATAGACAATGTAAATGAAAACATAATAATAGAAAACAAATTTCTCTCTCCCTCCCTCCATCTGATTAAGTATCTATTTATTGTTATGATTTTGAAAGAAAACCTAACCACTCCAAGTGTCTTTATGCTATTGAATTCAATCATCCTTCAACTATTTTTTGTATGGTGCTTTCTAACCATTTTTTGATGAAGTCCTATAATGGTACACTAGTATCTCATGCTTCACTCAAATATTAGGGAATTCATCTTCATATTTCTATAATTCAAAACTTAGTTGATATGTCATGTTTTATTTATTGTCATTCTTGTTGTAGAGAACACTAACCATTTTTTAATATCTTCCTTTAATAAAATTTCACTTTTTTCAAAAGTTTTGAACCAAGATATGCGCATTTCATCTAATTTTTCTTTCCTTCTTTCTTTTGTTAAGATGGAATATATTACCATATGTGGGCCATCTAGTTCTTTTTCCACATTGACAAGATTAAAGTATGCATCAAACTTAGTTGGTTCTTGCCACACTGACTTAATCACTTCCCTTGTGTCCAAATAGCCCCAATCTGCATAAAACTGGGAATTCAAGTGTTTCTTAGGCTTCAACAACTTATAGTATGAATGCAAGTCATGTGGCAGATAAGAGGTAAGCTACTGTCCATTAACACTATTAAGCACCATGTTCTTGGTGCCTGGACCCTATAATACCCATTTGATAGATTAACACATGATACCTGCAAGAAACTTTGTGGAACCCTGACTTCTGGATATTCACATAAACATCCATATCTTCAAGATCCTATGGGAAATAATTTGTATTAAAGACATCTCTAATAGTTATCCATGTAACAATGGAAGATTTATTAATGAGGCACTAAGTATCTAAGTACAGGTTGGGCACTCCTGTCAAGATAATTTCCATGGAATCCTTAGTACTACATTCTATGGCCTCCTTTTATGGTACTTTATTTTTAGAGGGAAGTATGGTGTTGGTGGATGATGAAAGACTAATGTGATCCAGATCTGAAGTACCTATTGAAACAATTGAAATCATGGAAATAACAAGTTAGTACCACAAAAAATCAACTAATCTATCAATCATCATAAAAAAAAACAACCATTAAGAGAGGGATGGCGCAATGTTTGAGTGCAGGGGGAGGCAGGGTGACTCACTGTCACTAGAAATGTGCACTATGTAGTGACTCAGAGGGGTTGTGTAAGGCTGGTCAACAAAGAGAGGGAATACAAACTGAGATTGCGTAATGTGCAATTGTTTTTGGAGTAGAGATTGCTTATATTGTAGCAAACAACAACCCCCCATTAATTTTTATTCATAATAATAATGGGGACCCTTTGTTTTGGACTAGCTATGTAATTTTATCTTTAATAAAAACTTAGAGCCTTAATTTTTCATTTTTGATAATAAAACATGTATTGATTAGAACCAATGTAGCCTTGACCTATGCCTTTAAACAACTGAAAAATCACAAATTATCTAAGTATTCTTAGGTACCTCAGAACCATAGAATCCTGAAACCTTGTAGCCTTTATTTAATTGAATTGCAATAACCTTCTGGGGGTGCAAGTTCCTACGATCCACACCATCTCTTTCTTGAATGCAACACTTCGAAAATTCAATGCACATTTTTTTTTTGCACTCATCTTTATTTATAAGTAAAAGCCCACTTCCTCCACTATGCTCTATTAAGCCCACTTTCCTCGGAAGCTCACAACATTTTGAATTCCTATTTACAAAACCTTACAGGAATCTGGGTATCTGGGTTCCACATCATCCTAATACAAACATGTCCCACATTTCCAATTATTTTGTGTTTTCGCCTTGTTCATGACATGGGGCTCCTCTCTGTTTTAAGCCCTTATTACCTAGAATTCCATAGCATCTTTCAAATCCCAATTAATAAAAATTACAAGAATCCAGGCTTCTGGTTACTCCTCTCTCATATTTAAGTCATCTCATGTTGTATTTCCCTGGAGCCTTATTTCATTTCATTACAAGATTTTACCCTTCAATATTCCACTCCACTTATGCTCCTCTATTACTTGGATACCTAGAGCCCCAAAAAATTTAGTAAATCATAATTTCAAGTCCTTAAGATATTTCCACTCTCAGGGTTATGACGTGGCATGTTTCATGTGCCCCCCCTCCCCAACATCTTCCTTTTCCAATCAAATTAACGCTTTTATTAATGGTCTGTGCTCTTGCATTTATGGTTAAAAATAATTTTATTTAATAATTATAAGACATTATTTAACTATTCTTTTCATTTGTTTTCCAAAATAGCTCTACAATATTAATCCCTTTGCTCTTTCTAAAGGAAAGCATCAATTCTTCTTTCCAATAATAAATGAATAAGGCTAGGGAAAATAAGAAAACACCCATGTAGCAAACTGTTGGTCCATATGTTGATGTAATAGATGAAAATATTCAGGGCACAAGACACTTTTTCAATACAATTTGCACCAGATATTCAGGGTATTCCTCATCGAAAACATCTACAAGTATTTCGAAGATGAAGAGCTCTGGGTGACAGTGAGGAAAATTGTGGTTGATAATGAAACACAAACTTCATAGAAAAATCCTCATGATGTGAAAAAGTATTTATTCCATATAATTGGAGTGAGGCATAGATTTATTCCATATATAAATATGGTCAGATGGGTTGTAGAAACTGTGAATATTACTGAAAGGAAGTTTCACATAGAATGGCACCATAATTGGCTCATTCACAACAACGGACCTCCATGCCATGTATCATTTACCATACCCACAATTAATTTACAACATATAGTATGTCCAAGGATTCATAAAGAAACATGGGGAACTTGCAAATTGTATCAGGGATTGGAGAAAATACTCAAACAAAATTAAATTAGAATAGAGTGGTGAGTACTCTATAGATTCACTTGCCTCTCCATTTAGTCAAATTTCCACTATGTTATGTATATTATACACATATCTCAATGCCTTTAAGTTTCCTGATAGTTGGGTATCCTTAATTGATGGGGCTTCTGAGGGATATATTTTCAATTGGTCCACTATATTATCCAACAACCTAGCCAAACATATTCTCGCTTTCCATACCTCCCGCAATGTATCTGAGAATAAAATACCCCCATTTTACATGTCAACCTACACCATAGACTGTCTCCATTTCTCTCTTGGATTCCCAGCCATGGCATGGAAATGGAATCTTTATAACCCCTCATGAATTCTGTTTGGTCTAAAATGCGGATGCAAATTAGAGTTTAATTTACTATCAATCCGGGTAAGTAACCTTCGAGGATCATCTAATATATATGGACTTAGAGAGAAACTAAACTAAGCTAGGTGAAGAAATGCCAAATTTCCCTTACAGGAGGTATTTCATTAGGATCTCCAACACCTATTTAGTCATTTAACAAAATGAAATCTAAAGACATTGTGACAAATATAAGAAATATTAAGGTTCCCTTACAGGACACTATTCATTAATATTTCTAATCATCTTAATCAACAAACTATTTGAACTAATAAAATTAAAGCACTTAAATCTAATTTTGATTGATTGCATGAAATGTTAAAGCTCTCTTACAAGAGACTATTCATTTATATCTCAAGCATATAAATCAGAAACTTAAAGTAATGAAATCAAACATTAAATAACAAATCAGATTCATTGAAGGAAACATTATTAATTTTTTACGAAAGGCCATTCGTTAATATTCCAAACATATGAACCTAATAATTTAATCTAATGAAATTCACAAACAAACATAAAATAAAATCCGAATAAAATAAAAGTGTACTTGCTAAGCAATGGGGATCCTTCCAAGGATTCACAAGCACACAAAAAGAAAAGTCAAATGTAGAGGATCAAAGAAGCTTTGTCTTATTTATCATCAATTGGAACCATTACATTGATTCTCCAATCTAACTTCTCACTACCAAACTATAAGATACTAAGATTACAAAATGAAGAAGAAGATTAAGATTAAGATTACGAATCAAGATTAAGATTACAAATGAAGGAGATAACACTCCTATTTATAAAAAAGCTATGATAACAAACTCATAAATGTAAATCCACTATTCCCTCCTTTGACCCACATATTTCTTAACCAATGGTGAAACATAACCCTATCCTCCATGATCTCCTCCATGAGGTCCAGGATCTCCTCAAATTCGAATTTGAACATAGAGTGCCACATAAATATTCCTAGGAAGCTTCCTTTGTACCTACACATGGAAACAAACTCATTCTATGTTTTAGGTATAAGTATAAGCATATTATTTTCTAAAGTTTAACCATAAATCCACTTAAAAATGTTAAGAATTAATAAACTTTGGAAAAGCATAGTTATAACACAATGATGAGGTAAATGTAATGATGTGGAGGTGGAATGAAGGTGACATGAAGGTAATATGGAAGTAATGTGAAGGTATTGGTGAATAATGGAGTGAGAATAGGGACTATTTTGAGGCCCAACATACCCCCAAACTGGAGGTATTGCATGTCCTCATGCAATCTATTACATTTCTTTTTGATACTTGAGCTTTGGCTTAAAATATACATGATATCATTTACTTAACTTTTGCAAAGTGTTTTTGATGAACTGCAACTTGGTTGGTTCTTGTGTTTCAACCATATTTTGTTTGTTGCATTCAATTTTAATGTATTATCTTTGCATATTGATAATGTGATTTTTATTGCAGAGTATTTTTGTTGGAATGCATCATGGTTGGTTCTTGTGTGATGACCATGATTGTGTTGGCATCCAATTATATTTTAAGTACTTTTTGAAAAGCCATTTATATGCTCATGATGATGTAATAGTAAATATATTTTGAAATTATGTGAGCTTTGAATGTGATATCAATGTGTTGAATGTTATATGAATGTGAATGTATTTCCCCCTTCAACTGATGGTTTTGGCAATTTGACAAAATGATGAAAGGAAGTGAAGTTTTTCCAAAAATTATCATTCTAACTTTTCAAGGAATTAAATGGTTAAAAGTTAGAAAATATCATACCTTAACTTACCCTTTCAAAAATGGATGAGAGTTGTGCACGTGTGGCTGCAAAATTCTGTTCATAGTCTTCTTTACTTGGTTGTGAAAATGGTGGATGAAATCGAAAAAGTGAATCTTTTATTGTTGTTGCATCTGTTGCTAAATCTGTTGTTGGATCTTCTGCTGAATGTTCGGAATCTGCTGTTCAATGCGGCTGAAAATGTATAAGGCTTGGAAGGTATACAAAATTCAGAATTTACACTTCCTCCCCCCCGCCTTATTTATTGACTTTTCCTCAAGTCATTTACATCAAAAACTAAAAAGTAATGAAAGTAATTCTGTGCCCTCTGCTACAAAATGATTGGTCTTCAAGTCTTCAACGCTCATTGGCACAATTCTTGTCATGTGAATAAATGTTTCGGTGTCGAACATAAAAAGAAATTGTTAACTTAGTGGCCATTGATGGATGCCACTAGTCAACACGAGAGCTCCCATTTTTAATGTGGATGAGAGTCAAGATGCCCCAAACACATCTTTCTAAGTATGAATAATTTTGTTGTTGTCGAATACTTAGAAGATCCGATGAACAAGGGACATTGATGTATTCCCTTTGTTTATTGGCATGATAGCTTGCCCTTAAGGCATGCAAGCTTCAAGGTGTTTTTAGAAAAATATTTAGACTCAAGGACTATGGACTCAATGGTGTATGGAAGCAAGGTTTTATTTGCTAGTGTAGGAAAAAGGAAACTGACAATGAATATGTAAAGTGGACCAAAAAGCTTGTAGATGAGCTTTGTTGGTTTTATTGGTGGGTTAGGATTGAAGAAAATGTAATGAAGTGTATGTGGTAATGGAAAATGGATAATGACTCTTGCTAGAAAAGAAAAAAATGAATTATGATGTGAAAACTCTTAAATATAGCCAATTTTCTCCTTAATCTGGACTACCTGCTAAAATAGCTGAGTTTGACAAGCGTTGACCAGCCACCTGTAGACATTGAATTCAAGTGTGGATAGGTATTTCACCATCCTTGTACATTTAGGAACAAACCGCAGTTTTTTAAAATTTTCTAATCTGTCATGCAACATGTCAAACCATTAAGCTATTACAGGAAGTTGCAAGAACTTGTAATTTTCTGGAAATTTTGTTTATGATCATGGACTGGTTCTTTAGAATTTCTCATGAAATTAGTCTTGAGAAGACCAATTTTCGTCACAATTTAATCTCCTTAATGATCACTTGATTATCCTGTAACCTGCAAAAAAAACTTGGCAGAAAGAAAACATAAGTGTGTTCAAGAAGAAAAAAAAATTCGTACCAAATAAAATAGATTAAGAAAAATCAAAGTGTTGAAATTAACTCAATTCGTGATATTAGTATCAATCCATTCTTAAAGAAATAACCATGAAAAGTAAATTTACTCCCTGTTTGTGTCAGATAACACATGTGCATAGCAAAGAGCTCGACATTATAGATTTTTTGTGTCCTGCAGATTAGTATGTTATAAAGCATACAACAATATGAAATTTCCATGCAAATTACCATCCAACTGAATTTCATTTGCGCTATGTGAATTCTGTGCAAAGTGTTTTTTTTTTTTTTGCATCATACCAACTCTTGCCAATATTCACCCTCTCAATCCTTCAAAACAAAACACATAACAATTTTTTTATTTAAAAAAAAATTGATAACAATCATAACATAACAATAACAATCATAACCTAACATTATAAAACAATATATTAATATATTAATACAATTATAACCTAACAACATAACAAAAATTAATTATAATAACAATTTAGAACTAAAGATATATAACTAAATAAAAACAAATTAAAACTAAATATATAACAAAAATAAAAATAAATACAATATATAACAAAAAATAAATACAAATAAAAACAAATTGTAACTAAAAACGCAAAACAAACGCAAAAGAAATGCAAAACAAAACGCAAAACATGTGAAATAGCGGGATTGAAGGAATATGGAGGGTTTTTCGTTGAGGTAGGATAGGAACGGTCGTGCTGCAAGAAGGACCAACGATCTGTGGCATACCTGCAATTTTCCACTTTGAGTTTGTCATCGGCACAAAAAAACCGAACCGAACTACGTTATGTAGGATAGGGACAGAAAAAACGAACTGCATTATTGCATTATTCAGTTTGTCATCGGACCAGATTGTATTGCAGTAATGTTTGCAGGGGCACACCATTTCCGCAAGGCCATGGGTGCAAATGAAATAATATCACGTTCACATTCAGACCGCTAATGCCAGGGTGCAAAATGGGTTGCTTCGTTGTTGTTTCGATTAGACAGGCATTCACGTTCACATTCAGACCGCTACTGCCAGGGCACAAGTACAGACTTCCTGAATCGCTTTGAGAATGTGTACGATATTTTTTCAACGGTAACTCACAGAGTATTAAAGAAACTCTAGCGTAGGTTGTAAGTTGTTAAGCTGTGAAATATAATACCTTAATTAAGGCAGTTCGCACATACAAGAACCTTTCTTTATTATCATACAGGAAGCTGTTAAGAGTGTTTAGTATGAATTTTTTCCAATAAAGACACGACCCCCTCACGAAGGAAAATGAAGGCTGAAATATCTATGACATTGCTTCCATGAGCAGGCTCTCTACATTTCCTATCAATTTGTCAAACAACACATCTAAATGCGGCAAACATTATGATCTCCTCAAATGCGGAAAATGTTGATTTCCTCCTCGTGAATTAAACTAGAAAATCTCAGGACGGATATTGAGGCGGTATTACCCACGGTGATACCTGCATATCACTCTACCATCGATATGTAGGCAATGGGTGTTATCATGACACAACTCCTCACTGGCCATGAACTATTTCGAAGCTGTTGCATGGCACATTAGTGGTATAAGATTTGCTCTGTCATTGATACTCCTGATAGCAAAACTTGGCCTCATGGAGTAAATCTTGCTAACAATAGGAATTATACCCTTCCAAAATATTTTGTGAATGTTGATTCTACTAAAAAGTTGTCCGGACTTCTACCTAGTTCAAGTTGCGAGGCCATTGATCTCATAAATTATTTGTTATCATGGGATCCTCAGAAAATACCGACAACAAAAGCGGCTCTACAGCATCCATTCTTCTGCATCAAATGAGTGAGATCCCTGATCTAGCTGTCATGCATTAAGTGGGCTACGCAAAAAATTCTTGACCCAATATCTTTAACGAACTCATAGTGATCACTATCGTGCATGTTTTGAATAATATCCATGGCTGACGAAAATTAAGATGAACCTTTAGCAAACGACACTCCATCCATTATTATTGCACCCCGCTTGGCATTTCAACCTTGAAATATGGTTAACAACCATATTATGAACCGATGGCAATACGACTCCCCATGGCATTTGGCTAACCGATCGGTGCCACTCGAATCATGGATTAACTTGAGAAGATGCATGTTCTGTCGAATCTGGCGATAAAAAATGACTTCAGAAATCAATGATTCGGAAGAAAATGATACCACGAATTCCCCGTCCTGAAAATTCACTGGGCTGTAGTAACTCTTTGAGTGCTCGTAACATATCGAACTGGTAATGAAAGATTGGTACCTCTGCAGCTTGTTCAGCCTATTGTTGCATAGATGAATTTCTCATTGCAATATTTCATTAGTCGAAATCTTCACACCATAATTTGAGAGTGTAGAGTGCGGTGAGTCTCTACGTATCAGGCTATTGTTCTATTTTTTTTCACGATGGTTGATGATTTCTTGTCTCGGTGTTTGCCCTGCTAATTCCCACATATAAAATCACGAACACCATAGTCAACACAGTACGGAAATTATCGCTTGGTTTTGTGCCCATGGTGACTGATAATGCAAGAACAAATACTACGACAGTATCATTCACTTTTAATTGTAGTTCCTCTTTCATAGACCACATTATATTTATCGCATTGTTGCCTTTATCATCTCCGTCTAACACAAATTTGTAGTGCAGTTGGATTTGATCCACCATCCACTGCGGATATTTGGGAGTGGCCTTTACATTAATGGAGGACATATTCATGCGTGAGACGTTCCTCTCTTCATCAAAACCAGGTAGTTTTAGCTTTTGTAATAGATTGGAATTGACCTCGAAGGTGTGAATCTCGGTGAAACCGCAGGGGTACATGCGAAGAAACTAGGTGAGGATGGTGCTGAATGCATTGGCGCCCAAATCTAGGAGAAATTTTCGTTGTCTACGATGAGATCCGTCTCCTTGGTATGAAGAAGCCACAGCAGAATGTGTGTTTTGTCCTGGATCCATCGGCCATGTCTCCTCACACAAAATCCTCCCATCTATCATGGCACATGAATTTGTTGCTACCCTTTTCATTTTTAGACACACAGGGGACCAAATGAAGCAAATTTTACAAAATCAAACAATCATATGTGCATTAATAATGCCATTGATTTATTTCAATATGCTGTGGATTTATTTTGAACAGAAAATTAAATTGTTGCAGCAGATCGATATTGGAAGCTTGCAAATTTCTTATAATCGATAGAATGCCCATATCAATTTTCCAGTGACAGTATTTTTATTTGAAATAAATCGATATATTTTATGATCTTCCTGATCACATGAAGTGTAGGAAGAGAGCATACTAATCTTTGATTTGTTTTTATTTCTGCAGGTTAGCGTGGATGGATAATAAACACAATCAAGATTTACGACAAAACCTCGCATTGTCTATACTCTTTGTGCAATGTAGCGGGGACGTTTAGACTCTCGGAAGGCAAAGCTTTCTGATAATCAAGCTCCTGGCTTACCCGTGATACAAAAACAAGATATAGAAATGCGATGATGAAGCAGCTCTTAATGTGCCACTGAATTTATTCATTTATTCATGATGATTTATTATTTTTTATTTTTGAAAATAAGACTAAAAACTTCTAACGAGCTTGTTTTATTTTCCTAATTTATTCTATCTAACTTACTTGAAAGATTTTTTGTATTTCCTAGGTAAAAGAATGCTTCGAATGAAGCCACCTACGGACTAAGAATTTGAAAATGCTCACATAAAGATTTAAAATTTTTACCTTATGATTTGCAAGAATGTGAGTAACCTGTCTTATTTTTGGAGTTTTCACAAGGTTCTTTTGGAACCAGTCTTCAAGATTGTTCTTTTTCTCCAAAAATTACCTATTCAACATATTCAAATTTCTCATCCGTAGATGAATTAGTAAGAAATGGGGGGTTTAAAAACTGAATTTGAAACTAACTAAGTATGAAAAGAAAAATAAAAAAGCTCAACTTAAACTCCTTTATGAAGATCCTGTTGTCACCGTGTTTCACAAGTTAGTCCATAAAAGGAAATTGCAATAAAAATGTCTTCCTAAGTCTATCTCTAAATCATCCTCCCCAGCAACGGTGCCAAAAATTTTGGTCTAAAATGCGGATTCAAATTAGAGTTTCATTTACTATCAATCCGGGTAAGTAAACTTTGAGGATCATCCAATATATATGGACTTAGAGACAAACTAAACTAAGCTAGGTGAAGAAATGCCAAATTTCCCTTACAGGAGGTCTTTCATTAGGATCTCCAACACCTCTTTAGTCATTTAACAAAATGAAATCTAAAGACATTGTGACAAATGTAAGATATATTAAGGTTCCCTTACAGGAGACTGTTCATTAATATTTCTAATCATCTTAATCAACAAACTATTTGAACTAATGAAATTAAAGCACTTAAACCTAATTCTGATTGATTGCATGAAATGTTAAATCTCTCTTACAAGAGGCTATTCATTTATATCTCAAGCATATAAATCAGAAACTTAAACTAATGAAATCAAACATTAAATAAAAAATCAAATTCATTGAAAGAAACATTATTACTTTCTTACGAAAGGTCATTCGTTAATATTCCAAAAATATGAACCTAATAATTTAATCTAATGAAATTCACAAACAAACATAAAATAAAAGCCTACTAAAATAAAAGTGTACTTGCTAGGCAATGGGGATCCTTCCAAGGATTCACAAGCACACAAAAAGAAAAGTCAAATGTAGAGGATCAAAGAAGCTCTGTCTTATTTATCATCAATTGCAAATTGCAATTGCAACCATTACATTGATTCTCCAATCTAACTTCTCACTACCAACCTATAATACACTAAGATTACAAAATGAAGAAGAATATTAAGATTAAGATTACGAATCAAGATTAAGATTACAAATAAAGGATATAACACTCCTATTTATACAAAATCTATGATAAAAAACTCATAAATTTAAATCCACTATTCCCTCCTTTGACCCACATATTCTCAACCAATGGTGACACATAACCCTATCCTCCATGATCTCCTCCATGAGGTCCATGATCTCCTCAAATTCGAATTTGAACATAGAGTGCCACATAAAGATGCCTAGGAAGCTTCTTTTGTACCAACACATGGCAACAAACTCATTCTAATTGTTAGGTATAAGTATAAGAATATTATTTTCTAAAGTTTAACCATAAATCCACTTAAAAATGTTAAGAATTAATAAACTTTGGAAAAGCATAGTTATAACCCAATGATGAGGTAAATGTAATGATGTGGAGGTGGAATGAAGGTGACATGAAGGTAATATGGAATTAATGTGAAGGTATTGGTGAATAATGGAGTGAGAATAGGGACTATTTTGAGGCCAAAGGTATTGGTGCCAAAGTTCCCTTACAGGAGGTCTTTCGTTAGGATCTCCAAGACCTATTTAGTCATTTAACAAAATGAAATATAAAGACATTGTGACAAGTGTAAGAAATATTAAGGTTCCCTTTTCATTAATATTTCTAATCATCTTAATCAACAAACTATTTAAACTAATAAAATTAAAGCACTTAAACCTAATTCTGATTGATTGCAAGAAATGTTAAAGCTCTCTTACAAGAGACTATTCATTTAAATCTCAAGCATATAATTCAGAAACTTAAACTAATGAAATCAAACATTAAATAGCAAATCAGATTCATTGAAGAAAACATTATTACTTTCTTACAAAATGTCATTTGTTAATATTCCAAACATATGAACCTAATAATTTAATCTAATGAAATTCACAAACAAACATAAAATAAAAGCCTACTAAAATAAAAGTGTACTTGCTAGGCAATGGGGATCCTTCTAAGGTTTCACAAGCACACCAAAAGAAAATTCAAATGTAGAGGATCAAAGAAGCTCCGTCTTATTTATCATCAATTGCAAATTGCAATTGCAACCATTACATTGATTCTGCAATCTAACTTCTCACTACCAACCTATAAGATACTAAGGTTACAAAATGAAGAAGAAGATTACGAATCAAGATTAAGATTAAAAATGAAGGAGATAACACTCCTATTTATACAAAAGCTATGATAACAAACTCATAAATGTAAATCCACTTTTCCCTCCTTTTGCCCACATATTTCTCAACCAATGGTGACACATAACCCTATCCTCCATGATCTCCTCCATGAGGTCCATGATCTCCTCAAATTCGAATTTGAACATAGAGTGCCACATAAAGATGCCTAGGAAGCTTCCTTTGTACCTACACATGGAAACAAACTCATTCTAATTGTTATGTATAAGTATAAGCATATTATTTTCTAAATTTTAACCAGAGAATTTGTCCAACCAGGGATCTAGGACTAGTAAATCAACCCACCAATGGCTCCACATAATTTTTCCAACCAAGGCTCCATGATTAGTAACTCAACCCAAGTTTTTATAACGCTCAAGAGATTTTGTCCAACCAAGGCTCCAAGAACTAATAACTCAACCTACAGCTAAAGGAACATGAGATTCAACCAGAAAACAAAAGGAAATGAACCAAAACACCATGGCTATCCTGGAAATGGAAATTCTAGGAAAAACCAATGTCAATCCAAACAATCCTCCATGCCAATGAAAAATCATGACCAAGAAACCATATGCCTGTACCATGCATGTCAAATCTAACAAGGAAATACTGATCCCGAAGTCCTCTTGCGATTTCCTACCTTTACTTTTCCTTCTTTCTCCAAATCCCAAGTATGCCACACTCCTCTAAGAGTGCTCCAAGAAATTCTAAGTGTCCAAGAGTATGAGAGAGAATAGAAGAGAGCTCCACCATAGAACTAAAAAAAGGTTACCAACTGATCCTTATAAGCCTTTTTATCAATGAGACCTCTATTTTATTCATTTTCCATTATTTTCCTTCATTTTCCTCCTCACATGAAACCTGTGACATTTTACCACCCTTTTATCCCATTTTCCATTATTTTCATAAATAAAAATGCCAATAAATGCCACTTTTCTTTTCCAAAACCTTATACATTGACTTTTCCAATTTCCATAGCCATGATAAACCATGTGAACACCCACACTAGGATTTTTTGACCAAAATACAACTTGGAATGTGTGTCCCATGACCATGGTCTTATATATTTTTACATGGATTTTTAACCAGGGTTGTTACACTAACCCTGGTGGAGAAATTCCTTAAGTAGACCCAAGGATGGAAATATTTTCGGAATAGTTTGATCAGGCCCTTGAAAAACCCAAGAAAGGGGAACAATAAAATATGATCCTAGGATGAGAGACTACTTCTCAATAACAAAATCCAGAAATTAATCTCTCTTCTCATAAAATTATCATGTGAGAGCAGTCAATATCTGATAAGACTCCATTGGCTACCCAACTTGAGGTAGAGATTATTCTTACTAATCCTACTTCTGAAATCTTCCTCAATATTGGGAGATTCCTCCAATGGACATATTTTACATCCCAATGGACAGAGCTATAGTAAAAAGAGGAAGAAATAAGAGGAAAATTAATGAATCCCAGGTTTTAGTCCCAAGAAAAGCATCTCAAGCCACTTCTCTTGAAGTTCTCTATAAAGGTTCCTCTGCTACCCCTACTACATAACTTGTGAAATTCACCCAATTTACAGGTGCATAACTGCAAAAGTAGTTCAATCCACTTTAAGTCCAATATGTAGAGGAGATTAAGTCAAAAGATGTAAAAATCATGGAATCATAACAAAAACTAGAGAAATTGCAGGCTGGGACTCCCCATCTTGTGAAATTCAAACAGGAGGCCTATGAGATTAATGCTCAGATCCAAATGTAGCAACAACTTTTCTATGAAAAGTTGGAATTGATTCAGGTACAATGCAAGTTGGGTAACACTTTGACTAATGAACTGGTGGATATGATAACATATTATGATGAAAAAAAACAAGGTATCAATGAGCTGCTGAAATGGAAAAACAATGCTGAAGGAAGGAAATATGACTTTCCTGAAATTGGTGAAATGAAAAAGTTAATTATTTTCAAAGGATGGAAAGATGAGATTCATTTGGTTTATAATATTATCAATGATGCAAGAAAATTTTCAATTTCCATTGTTGAATCCATCAATGATTCATTTCTTGAATCAAATATGTTTCCCATTTGTCCAAAATATTCTTCGCCAAATGTACAAATATTTCTCAAATATTGGTTTTAGGAGAGGGAAAATTTTGTAAAGAGAATTGACCAACTAGCTAAAGTTAATCTCAAACTCAGTTGGAAATAATTGTTCAAACCTCATAGCCACTATCTGGTTCTAAAGGCACTCACTAATACTTTCATCTAAATGCTACCACCTTTGAGAGAGTCTATCTTCAGCTACCAAGTGCACATCAAGCCTCATTCCCCTCTAGAGATGGAAGCACTTCTAGATATTCAAAGGTTATGGAAACAAACTATTGGCTTGTCCTGAACTAGCTAAGAGATGTTACAACCATTTACTGTTTATGTTAATTTTTTAAGGCTTTAGGTGAGCATTTTTAGGAGATTATTTTCACTCCTTGTTGTGATGAACACTATAAATCTCCCTATCGAACTCATCAAAAGGGTTTTGTATTTTGGAGAAATAAGAAAATATTTTTTTGCGCTTTTGTACTCAAGTTTTATTTTAATATTATATAAACCAATTTCAATTCTAGTATGCACATATTGACAACAATACAGGTACTTTTATCTTCTCTGTATGCATTCTATTTTTAATGGAATTGTTTCATATGTTTAAATATTATTAATGTATATGCTTTTATTAATTCTAGCATTATCATTTTTTATGTGTGTGAATTAAATTAAATAACATATAATGAATTAAGAAATTTTTGTTTATATGTGATGATATTATAATTAATTTGATTAACTATTTCATCAAATTATTTCCTTAATTGATTTTAACAATGTTGATTCGTGGGAATCTTTATTGTCATGAAATAATGTTATTTTCCTAGCACATATAACTTAATATACCTGGGTAAAATTAATTAGATTGGATCAATTTAAGTTTATATAAGTACTTACATTAGTCTATCATTTATCATCACCATCCACTTCATCCCCATACAAAATTAGTTTTCACACGTAACTGGACCCAAAATACCACCAATCATAACCACCAACTTCAACCGAAAAGAGTCTGATTTGAGGCTCTGACCAGGTGGATTCCAAAATGTTGATACAGTAATTTTTGGCCATCAAAATTTTTGGCGCTAGAAAGAGGGTCACCGAAATTTAAATGGAAAAAGGTCACATATTAAATAAAGTATTCATTCCAAGATTCAATATCTACCCCAACCCTTACCTACAACTTCTAGATCCCCTTCTCTTTCTCCACCTCTTGGGTTAGAATTTTCCCTAGCCTTGTAAGAATACCTACCGGTGAGTCTTCAGTAAAATATCCTCTTACTAATCAGCCGCTGAGCCTACTGAAATCCAAAGCATTATTCATAAACTTGAAGTGTTTCCAATTTTTGAGGAGTAGGATTAGATACCTGAACTTTCTAAAGGTAGCATCAAATCATCTTTAAAATATTCTAGAGTTCTAATGATAGCATAAAGTAAAAATTTAGGAACCAAACCTTTTGAGTTTCATTTACAAGCTCATCATAAGAAAATACATGTTGTTGGCTCTGATTCAGCTACTAATGAGAATATCACACCATCCTCACCTCCTCTTACCCCTACTATCCCATCAATTTCATCACAACATGTACCATTTTATTATTTACCACCTTCTTAACATGCTTTATCCTCTTTCACTCATACATCTACAACCTCACCATTTTCTTCCACTGTCTCTGTTTCCATCCAACCAGTAGGTACTACTACTATTAGTATTTATACAAGGGGAATCATCATCTAATGTTATTTCAATTCCCCCTTCATTAATTACATCTCCTTCTGGGTCTATCTCCTCCACCACAGCTCCTATTATAAATCCCATAATGCCAAACAAACATTGGAACAACCCAAGGGCTATAGCTATGAGCCCTCTACATCCTTTTCCCAAAAATTCGTAAAGATGACTACCAAAATTTAATCCAGAAGATGGACTTCCAACAGAGGAACACCTCCATAATTTCATGTTGGCTATCAATCTAAATGGTGTCTTAGAAGAGGATGTTGTCTGTAGGACTTTCCCTTACACATTCGAAGGATTATCTGGGTCTTGGTATTTCTCTTTACCAACTAGATCAATTAATAATTGGAATACATTTGAAGAGAAATTTCTTAAGAAATACGGAGAAGAAAAAACACCGAACACATTAATTAATGATTTACCTAATCTCAAAGTTGCCCCTAATGAAAACATGCACCTAATGAAAACATTATATTTTAACTCTATATATAATAAAATTTTGAATAAAATCCCAATTGGATCCAAGCTAGGTGAAGAATTACATGCCGATTGGTACATTAGTGATATTCTTTCAAATATAAATATGTTTTTTGATAGAGCACAAAAACAAGCACCCACTGATAACATGAAAGAAGCCTTGTTTCTTGAGAAAATAATGTTATCTCTAGAGAAAAAAATGTTGAGGAATGCAATGCGTAGCAGTTAATAAATTTATCTTATTATGACGTTATCTTGTGATGTTTTCATTATTATTATAATTTTGAACTTATATTTTCTTACCATCAATACTAATTCCAAGAAACAAAAAGAAGAGGACACAAGATGTAGGCACACATCCAGGGAAAAACCCCACCCTAGGGGAAAACCCAGTCAAAAATTATTCCTTTAGTAGACTAAAAAACAAACGAGATGACCAAAAACCTTACAACCTAGAATAGAGACTCCCTCCATCAAGTCACCCTTGTTTGTTATTCTTCAGTTCTATGTGTAGCATTTCATTATTCAAAGTGTACTCAACACATCCTTCTTTCAAAAATGAGATACCCCTTGACAAATTTTGGTGTGATGCAACAATCATACTTTTGTCCTTTAAGAATGATACAGTCCTATAATGATATCTTTGTTCTTCAAGTGGCATCCCTGTCTTTAGAAGTAGAAACACAATCCTTCTTACTTCAGTTCTGGGTCCTGAGATAGCACCAAGACCTTGTCACTGTAGTAGCACCGATACCTTTGTAACTATGGTAGCACCAAGACCTTCTTTCTGTGGTAGCACCGAGACCTTTGTCACTATGGTAGCACCGAGACCACCTCTCTATGGTAGCATCAAGACATTCTTTCTATGGTAGCACTGATACCTTTGTCACTGTGGTAGCACCGATACCTTTGCCACTATGGTAGCACTAAGATCTTTTCTCTATGGTATCACTAAGACCTTCTCACTGTGGTAGCACCTAACCCTTGTTAACACTAAAATATTCTCTCTGAAACTTATCTGAGCTTGTTTTTCTATATTTAATGTGAATATATTATGCTTGCATTTATAGTGGTTTCTTCTTGAAATAGGCTGACATGACTTCTTGAAGAGATGTGTCCATATATTAGGCCGACATGTGTTCTTTGAGGGAACCCGACTTAATGGAGACTTTGATGAAGATGCTGAATTTATGTGGGAGTCTTTGACCAAAAAATAATTGAATTTTTCAACAACTTAAAGCCGTCAATGGAGGCTTGAACTATAAAAAATGACCCAAGCACGAAACCCATGCTTTAACAAGTCAATTAAAATAATAATAAAATTTCTTTTGCTTTATTTTGACAAATATATTTCATTTTGACCTGAGTAAAATTATGAAGACCTAATCAAGTTACATTCTTCAAAATAAAGCTCCTACTGAAGAAAGGATTCCTATAAACAAAGTAACATTAAAAGAGGAACCTAACAAGAAAACTACCAAAGATTCTTATGACATGGAAGGCTTGCAAAAACTTCTTAAAACACTGTGAAATGAAATGGCCGATTTAAATAAGTAAGTTTCTGAAATTTATCCTCAAAAAAATCCTTTAGGCCTTTCAGAAGGAATCATGTTCATCCTCCTTCCCAAATATAAGCTACTAATGATGATGATGATGAAGAAGAAGAGGAAGAAAAAACACAATCTATTGAAGAGGAAATTAAATAAGAAGAATTAGTTGAGGCATATGGATCGTGGAATTTTATTTTACCTACTTTAGATGAAGAAGAATAAGGATATTTTCCCCTATTACAACCAAAAGCACGGGAATTGCAGATACATCTTTAAAACACTAAAAATATGCAAGGGATTCTCTAGCTGAAAAAGGTATGTGTGAGAAAACCTATGGTCAATCCACTAGTTCTTCATCTACTACACCTAAATCATCCATATCATCTTCAATTCATCTAAAACTTTGATAGAATATGATAATATTGAGTCTAAAATTGTTGAAGATATGAAGAAAACTAAGGCTAATATTACACTCTATGAAGTCAGTGAATTAAAACAACAACAAAACATATTATAAATTCTTTGAATGAAGTTCATACTTCATCATTGCCTTCAATTTCTATTACAACTAAGGCTTCTAAGAGTAAGGATAAATCTAAGTCTCTTCTTTCATGTTCAGACAAGATTGATCCAATAGATGCTATACTCATTGGATACAGGTCAAAATCACATACACCTCCTTTCTTCTTAACCTTTGAAATCTTTAATAAAAATGTTCATAATTATCTAGTTGTTTTAGGGGATTCATTAAATATCATGCCCTATTCAATGTGAATAAAATTAAATGTGAAGCCTAAACAATATGCTACTCAAGTAGTTCAATTAGACAGAAAAAAGGTCAAAGTTTAAGGATAAATGAATGTAGTTTTGATTGGATTGTCATTTAATCCTACGATTTTCCAAATAATTAATAGTCTAGTTGCAGACATTCCAGAATTCTATGGTCTTATAATGAGTAGGGGCTGGTCACAAAAACTTAATGGTTATTTTGCTATGGATTGGTCTGATTTCTGGCTACCCTATAATGAAAAACCAAATCATATTAAAGTTGACAAAGAGACAGATATGAAGTACAAAATGACCGATATTAATGAGGAAAACAAACCTATTGCCTTTGTGAAAAATATTATGGGAAAATATTCTTCAAAATATTTCTTTGGAAATATTCTTGCCGAAATCCCTCCTCATCTCTCATGCATGAGTACAATGTTTGTAGAGTCGCATGAGGTATGGAAACATCATGTGGCAGTGTGCCTGGGGTCAGATCAATGGAGTGCTTGTCCTGACAGTGTAGAGGAACCTCTGTGGGTGAGGATAAAATTTCCTCGTATTCCTCCATTACTTTTTCCATCTGCTGCAGCCGTGAAGGGGAGCCCTTTTTCAAGGTTGTGGCCACAATCTTCTTCTTTCTCTATGAGCGAGTTGTAAGGAAAATCAACTTCCTGGTTTGGGAAACAATCTTACTGTGTTGTTTTTCAATAGTCAAGGAGATGGCAGGAGGCAGTATTACCTATGGTATCCTGTACAATTTATTTCCCAAAGTAATAACAACATAATGAGGCCTAGACTCATACAAAACCTGTCACCCCCACAAGTATGGTTGGCCCAATAATACATCAGCTACATCAAGAGGAGCAACATCACACGATACCTCATACGTGAATGGTTGGATGTTGTATGGAAGGCGACACTGCTGGTAGACGTGGAGATCTCTCCCTGGGTGAAGCCACCCAATGGTATATGGCTGCGGGTGTGCCATGGTCGATAGGCCGAGCCACTTCACGACCTTTGCTGAAATGATGTTATTTTGGCTTCCGTTATCGACAAGGAATTGCAGTGGAGAACCCTTCACCCACATCTGCAAATGGAAGAGGCACTCCCCCTCCTCTGGATCCTCAGGATATCCCTCTAGAGCTTGTTGGTGGAAAAAATGGCACTGAGTTCTGCATCAATGATCTTCTTCCCTTTGTCATCTCCCTTTTCTGGTTCTGGCTTAAGATCATGACATGCATCTGATTCAGGTGCCTTCAGTTCGGCTACTAACAATTGTTTGGCCCGACACTAGTTTGTGCGGTGACTGGGGCTATTATGAAATTCACACCACTTCCCCGTGTCCTTATTTAGATTTGAGGTGTTGTTATGAGTCGCCCCGCTTTGGCCTTGCCCATTTTTTTGTGGTTCGAGGGTGCCTTTCCCTAGTTTCGGATTTATGGATCCAAATTCTCGCTTCTTCTGCTCGATCTTGGTGGCATAGAAATATGCTGTGCCAAGTGAGGTAATGTTGAGGAATTCCATTTCCTCCTGAATGTGTCTGTGCAGACAGTTGTAGTACTTGAGTGCAAAATTTCTCTCTTAATATTTAATACCCAACTTTGTGCGTAGGGTATGGAACAAATTCATTAGTTCGTTCACATCTTGATCTCTTTTCTTCTACAACGTGGTGCATTGGATGTACTTGTCCTCATATCTCCCCACGTGGCAATATTGTTCCTTCATGCGGTCTCGGAATGAATTCCAAGTGGGTGTGGCCAAGAACATAGAGGGTTCCCTCTCGTCCTTTTTCTCACAGTAGGTTTCCCACCAGTCTTTGACATGGGGCTGACTTTGAGGAGTGCAAAAATAATCTTTTCTCGGTCGGAGAAATCATGGACCGAGAAATACCCTTCTAGAAAATTCAACCATCTATCTACGACGTCTGCATCTATCTGGCCTTTAAATTTAGGAATGTCGAATTTTACCTGTACCTTGAAGGGAGTGGCACCTCCAGAGTGGTTGTTAGATGCAAATGCGTCGTAGGTGGGCAGTCATTGAAGGATCTGATAAAATTTATCCATCATCGTGTTCCTTTGTTTCTCGAAGGCCTCCTCAAGAAATATTTTGATAGGATCTCCTGATCCCTCATCTTTATTTTCTTCTGCCATGGGAGGTCTTCAAGGATTTTGAGGCTGATCTTGCAGGTGTTCAACCAGATCGAGCCCTAACTCCTTATACCCTGACCTTGTTGGGGATAGGCAAAGAAAAAAAAAAAAAGATCAGACCACTCTGATACCACTGATCCATATTTATGCAGGAATGAAATAAAATATAGAAATAGACATAAAAACAAAGATGCAATGAAAATAATATTTCATTTCATTAATATCAGATAACAAAATATGCTTATGGACATAATGGAAATAAACTAGCTAGGGCGTTGGTAGCTTATCTCTGAGAAGAGATGTGGTAGCTACAGGCCTTTGAACTGTGTTAAAATGAGGCTTGAGGGCCTATTTATGATTGAGAAACAATGGAAAACCCTAAACATCAAAAAACCTAACCCTAGGAGATGAAGCTCCAAAACTATGGGCCCTGTTTGGGTAAATTAGTACATCAAATTCCTAGGGACATAATTTTGGCATACGATCTTCGTTTGACACGCTCAATACGTCGTTAGAAATATCTATCTAAGGACAAAAACTTTTGAGTGAGCAACATGGGTCTATGGACCGATGTTTCTACCAGGTTTCCCAAAAAACGTCGGTTAGGGCCTCAAAATAGCTCCGAAAGTTCAGAACCTGAAAAAAATGCTAAATACAGTAAGTTGTGCCGAAACTGAAAAACTGAAAGAACCGATGGCGAGGGTTAAAATGGAAAAGGTGGGTGGCCACCAATATCCACCTAGATCATTAGGGCCTCGAAACAACTCTAGAAGTTCATGACCCAAAAAAATACTAAAAATATTAAGTTTTGTTGAAATTGAAAAACTGAAAGAACTGATGGTGCGGGTCCAAATCGAATACGTGGATGGTCACCAATATCCACCTGGATCAAGAAAGGATCAGAGTTACTCTGAGAAAGTAATTCCCCCTTCTATATGATAAGTGATATAATGGATTCCCTTTGTTTCACTATGGATTTTTCCTCTATGGGATGGAAGTGGACTATAGAAGACCCAACCCCTATTCACGTCTACAACGATATTCTTTGGAAGTCAAAATATTTTCCACATTTCTACAAAAAATTTCATAGAGTCATCCTACCTATTCATCATATTATTTTTGACAAAAATACCTCTCAGTTATCCCTAGAAACCAAAACTCATTTTCTCCGGATAGGAAACTGGATTGGGAAAGAGTTGTTTACCTATGTTCAAGAATTTGGGAGTCTATCTAACCCCCATGTGCTACCATTATTCATTCTTGATAAACTTCTTGCTAGGGAGATAACCTATCAGACCGTAGGAAATGATAACTCAAAAGTATTGAGAGAATTAAACAAAAAGGTATGGCCTACTTTTCCAATCTAGTGTGGTATATATGCTTTAGATAATTTCAAGCATGATCTACTTGAAATTAATGAAATTCAAGAATTCAATTTTCCCGACATTCCCAACTGAGAATGTGATCCAAATCAAATTGTAAAAAGGTTATAGCAACATCAATTATTAGGCAATTTTCCCATGAACTTGATATATTTGATGATCTATTTGAAAAATATCCTACTTTTTCAGTTTTCATGACACTTGCAGAGAAACAACTTACCACACAATATATGATTCAATTTACATAATATAGGGCTTCCAAGTTAGAGAATTTACCTATTGATTCATTGAGGATTACTCAAGAGGAAAAAGTTCTTGATGATGTGATAATTGTTGGTTCTACACAAACTATTGATGTTCCTCAATCAAAATAAATAGTTGCCTCATATTTTTCACAAGCAGAAGATCCTTTGCCTATAGGCCAGAAGAAATATGGAAGTAATGTAATCAACCTCTAAATTCAAAGATAGATGAAACTCAAGTTGATAATACTCCTCTGCAAAAGAAAGGCCAAGACACTTCCAACAGCCTTAAAAAAACTCTGATTACAACAAATTCCTCTGAAAAGCCTTTGGAGGACAAATGTATTGAGATTATACCACCTTTCCCAACATCGAAGGTTGTGTTAAGGGTTGAATAAATTCCTCCACTTGATATCTTTTATAGCCCTTTGCACAAGGTCGTGGTCAAAAGGGAGAGGAAGAGGCTTTGATTCCTGGAGATGCATAATTTCAAGTATTATGGAAAGGATCTAAGGCTGCTCGTACAAAGGAGTTTGGTAATCACTCCCAATTCACTGGAGCTTATGCTTCAGCTACAATGGATAAATTCATAGAAGTACAACAAATGTTGCAGGAAAAATCAGAAATAATTTTGTATTTGGAACAAAGTATTGAGATTAAAAAGAAAAATATGGTTGAACAATGGAAAGGATAAGTCACAGAGCATCAAAACATTTTTAACTCTCTTAGCATTAAATGTGAAAATGATCTACAGGTCCAAGAATCTCAAATCTAGGAGATTCAAAGAAGTATTGAACAACTAAATGTTAATCTGGAATTGATTGAATTCAAGAAAGACGTGAAAGAGTTAGACACTCTTCTTGCTCAACTGCAAGTTACTTTTTTCTAGAAATTGGAAATAATTCATTATTTATGCATAACAAATAGTTCTCTCGTAGACCAAATATCAAATGTTAAAACTTATTTTGATGACATTAAGGTGGAGATTTCCAATTTCATAATATGGCAAGATAACGCAGGGGGAAGATTAGCTAATCTTCCTAGAATTGAAGAATCACATAAGGATATTGCGTTCAAATAATGGGAAATTCGTCTCAAGCATACCAAAACAAAAATGTTTCAAGCAAGATATATTTCAAATAATATTATTCAGGAAGTTAGTGATAATTTATTCAATCCAAACTAATACAAAGTCTTCCCGAAGGTTCATTACTAGATATTAAACCACTCATTAAAATGTGGCAAGAAACCTCCAAGAAGCGGGTCGAAATTATTGAACAACTAAATAAGGTTGACCTGGAAGGTCATTGGAAATTCGTAATCAAACCACATAGTTAGTGGTTAATGCTTCGTTGTCTATCTAGTACGAACATTCAAATGCTGCCATCGTTAAGAGATGTGATCTTCACTAGCTAAATGTGAATGCAACCAAGGGATCCTCCTGAGTTGAAGAATATGATAGATATCTATGAGCTGCAACAATGAATTGGAGAACAATCTTCTTCCCAAGCTTAGATAATCTGTTTAAACATATTATAAATTTGTTCTTTTTATTTATTTCAGCTACAGCACCTGAAGTTGTTATGTTATTTTATATATTTACATTTTGTAATGAAACTCTAAATGCCTTCCATTTGATATGAGAAGGGGTTCTGAATTTTTGAAAAGAAGGCTTGATATTGTATTATTGTAACTCAAGTTTTTCTTAATATATATTTGAGCCATCGCCATTTTCGTCATGAGCAGAGTATATATATATTGGGTACTATTATCCTTGTATTATTATTTTGTTTAAGAGCGGAATGGATGTTTGATTTTGTTCATTATATATGTGTTCTAATAATCGTTCGTTATCATTATTGATATGTTGGATTGGAACCTTTAAATTATATAAATGAACAACAAGATCTCCTATATGTGACAATTTTATAAATTAATTTAATGAAATTAGTTATGTTTCTCAGTTTTAACTTCATATTTACATGTTAATCTATTTTTTATGTGAGTTATGAAATATTTGCAATCACATATCCAAATAACATTCCCGAGATAGATATAAGTTTATTAATATTTATTTTAGTTTTAATTATATCACAGCTCTATACTTTCATTCAATTTATTTCTTCTAATTTCATATATCGGGAAAACGGTCCCATTTCCAGTCAGAGCCATCATCCCAAATGGAAAATAATCTTCTTTAAGGTCCCAACCAGGTGGTTTTCCCCAATGTTCAGGCTGACATTTCGAGGCTTCGACATTCCCATATTATAATAGTTTGATCTTGCTATAGGGGCTTGTGAGGCACTCTTTTCGTAAATTTAACCACACCTTATCACTAACATGAAACTTATGTATAACCTTGTGTTATTCATGTTTCTACTTGTACTTGGAATTGGATTTTTGTAGGATATCATGGACCTATTATTGGTGGTGTTATATTTGCTCAATTATTTTATTTTCCCTATATTTCTCAACCTGAGCATGGGAGGAATTTGTCTGTGAAGATGCAGTGGAAATAAGTACATTAATTATTGCCAATGGTTGGAACCCCAAGCACTCTTGAAAAGGACTATGGAAAATAGAACTATGCAGGGATTTATTATACCTACATTGAACATATAGAAGGATTTTCTCCCATTTATGCAAATTCTTGGAGTTTTTCGTGTGCGAGATATGCACAATCATCCTATTGACCATTTTCATCTGTCCATCTGATTGGGGATGAAAGGAAGTCAATTTAGACAACTTGGTATCCATGAAATACCATAGGATGGATCAAAAGGTGTTAAGGAACCTATTGTTCCTATCTGAATTAATAGTCATATGTAACCAAAACACACTTAAATAATAGTTTAGTAGTGGATTCTACCATGATGCTCTTCTTGCATGGTGCCAAAATGACCATCTTAGAGAACCATTTTACAACCAAAAACATACAATCCTTACCATGCTTCATGGATGGAAAACATGGTATGTAATCCATGGATATTGACTTTCAAGGCTTATTTGGGGTAGGTAGATGAGTGTACAATCGCTGCTTCTTGATGGTTGGTTTAAAAAAGTGCACGATTTGATATATTGTTGTACATCTTGTCGAAGATTTTACCAATAGAAATACTTCTAAAGTACTACCGCTATCTTCTCCACACCAAATATCCCTACCACCCAACTGTAATGTGCCTCCTATATCAGCTTGGGACATTAGCTTGAAAGAAAAAAAAGGTGGCCCAATTAGTGTAAAAGAACATATTGGAGGTGGAAGTTTGGAACTTGCTTGCCTATTATCAACATCTAGTATGTGGTAGTGAATTTAGAGTTTTTTTTGTATAATTATGGCCACCTAGAGGTCTCATTCCCACAAGATTTAAGAATTATGGTTATCACCACAACTGGGGGCCGATTGAGGTAACATGCGACATGATTGGTGCTACCCTTCTTGTATTTTATGTTCAAATGGAATTGTTGTAGGTATGTGGACCATTGTTTATGGAAATAATTCTTTAACTTTCCTTATTTTTGCATAAATTGAAAATTCCTATTATTGTTGTGGATTATTGCCTCCTTCCCTAGAATATAATGCTTCCATTGTCAGCAGACTTGCACATTGGATTACACATCCTTCTCATAGGTGGGATATCTCTAGAGAATATTAGCGAGTTTTTCACTATGATAGGCCACTAGATGTCCTTGCTGAGTGAGGACTATACAAATAACATATTTAGAGGAGTCTGTCTCGATCTCAAATCATTGTTACAAGTTTGGCAACGTGAGTACTGGTGCAGAGAAAAGAGGGTGTTTTAAATCCTTGAATTCTTTTTGATGTGACTCAAACTAGGAAAATTTTTATTTTCCTCCACCATTGGTCACTTGAATTGAAATCCAAGCGATATAAGAGAACGCCAACATGAACCCTTGGTAGAAGTTATCAAGGTCCAAGAATATAGAAAGCTCTATCATAGTTCTCAGGGCTAACCAATATTAAATTAATTGGATCTTGGTAGGGTCCACATGCACACCACGTTCATCCATAATGTATCCCAATTATTGAATTCTTTGGATTCCAAATGAAAATTTCCCTAAATTGGCACACAACTTATTCTTCCACAAGGTTCTCAAGTCTTTTGAATGTGCTTTAGATGTTTTTTTTAGGTTCTACTAAAGATGAGGATGTCATCAAAATACAAAAATTTGAAAGAGTTTGTGAATGACTACATGATATCATCCATCATCCATCATCCTCATGTATGTTTCCGGGGCATTATTCAAGCCAAAGGGCATGACCAACCACTCTAAAAGGCCTTCTTTATATTTGAATGTCATCTTCCATACATCAGTGTTTTCAATTGGGACTTGGCGGTAGCCTGACTTTAGATCAATATTACTAAAGAACTTGGTACCCCTAAGCTAATCAAGAAGATCGTTTATGGGGGATTATGTATTTTTTCTTGATAGTGACTTTGTTTATGACTCTATAACCAATTCAGTGTCTCCATGTCCCATCCTTATTCTACACCAATACAATTATAATCCCACAAGTTTAGGATTTTAATCGAATATGGCCCTTTTGGATGGGATCATGAATCTAACTTTTTGTTTCCTCATTTTCCAAAAGATAACATCTCTATATTGGGACATTAGGTAAAGGATCACTAGGTATCATGTCAATTGAGTGTTTGAATTGGCAATGTAGAGGCACCCCCACAGGTGGAGCAGATATATCCTTACATTTATATACAATCTTGTCTACTTGCATCATTTTCATAGAGAGGCTTGGTGCATAATTTTTGGTGGTTTCTCCTTTCACCTTTTGACCAAAAGATGAAGACAATAATATTTGTAGCCTGAGATATTACCTTTAGGCATTGTTTTTATAAGATAATTGAAATTGAAGTATTTGGGACTACTTTTGTTATCCTATAGAGATGACACTATGGGGATGAGACTCATAAACAACATAAAATTTCCACATATAAGGTTTTCCTAAAATAAAATCACAAACTTGTGGTGGGGAGACATCACATAATACCTTATCTTTCAGGCCTTGATGTCCTAGGACAAGTGACATTGTTGTCTAACACATATGTCTTTTCCATGGCTGAACCAACCAATGGTGTATGGTTGGGGGTGTGGCATTGTCAATAACTTCAATATCTTGATGGACTCGGCTAACATCACATTCTTTTGTCTCCCATTGTCAAAGATTAAATGGAGTGGGCCCCCCTTCACCCACATCTGTGAATGGAATATTTTCTCCCCCGCTTCAAGATCCTCTAGTTCTTCTGGTTGGATCTTTATTGTCGCCATGGTTGCAATATATTATGCATTGATGATCCAATTTCCTTCATCTTGTTATTAATCAAAATCTAACATGGAGACTATTTCATTTTCTTTAATCTTTTCCAACAATTATTGTTTTGAGTTAAATTCATTAGTGTTATGCCAAGGAATTTTTTGGAACTCACACCACTTTTCAGTTTCTGGTTTTGACCTCCCATTACCATTCTTCATCTTTGATTTGGGATTGTTGTATTGAGGTTAGATATTCTTGCATTGTCCCTTGTTCTTTTATTTATGGTTTCATTTTCTAGGCTTCTATTTTGGTGGACTTTTAGACCCAAAATCCTTCTTATTACATTGCCTCAATTTATACTCAATTTTGACAACATATCGATAAGTGACTCCTAGTGAGGGTATGTCATGGAAATCCATATTTGTTTGGATGTACCTATGTAGGGAACTGGAATACTTCAAGACCAAGTGCTACTCATAGTCTCTAATACCCATATTTCAGTGCAATGTATGTAAATTATTAGTGTACTCCAACATCGTCTAGTCTCTCTCTTATCACAGAATTGTCCATCTCATGCATTGGTCCACATAGTTCCCTATAGGGTAGAATTGATCGTTAAGGGAATCAACAAATTGACCTATTTTTTTCCTACATTGAACATCATAGAATCATATTTTTTGTGTCTCTCTTAGCTTCCTTCCCATAAACCTTTGAAATAGGGAACAAATTTCAATAGTGTGAAGGTTACCTTCTCATTTACAATTCTGTTTTGGACAAAAATAGTTATATAACAAAATTAACCTTTTAGCTAAATCATGTACATCTATTTGGACTTATAATAAGGGGATATAAAATTTAACTTATGCCTTGAAGGGTGTCACACCTCCAAAATTTATGCTTGTTGAAGGTGCCTCAACTGTTGTTAGCAGTCGTTGAAGGATGTGGGTGAAATTGTCCATCATCTCATTCCTCTTTTGCACAAGTGCTCCATTAAGAAACAACTTGATAATATCTCTTACTCCATCATCTCTCTTTTCTTCCACCATGGGATGCCACTTGGGTTTGTGAGATAAATCATTCCAAAGTGAAACTAGCTTGACACCCAACTCCCTCTACCTTGACCTCGTTAGGGATATGCATTGAGAAATGCCAAGCATATGATTTCTTTGATACGATCGATACAGGTTATACAAGGAATGAAATGAAATGGAGGAAATTGAATGGAACTAATACAAATTTATATAACATATATTACAATAATATGGTGAAAACCCAACTTCTATTAATAAATGAAATAACAAAATACCATAGAACACAAAATGACTAAAATAGTGGTAGCTATCTCTAAATGAAGAGATTTGGTGGCTAGGCACATTTGTAAATTCTATCAAAAGAAGCTGAAATAATGTCCTTTTATGATAAAGAAATAATTTAGTGTTCTAAACTGAAATTTACAACAAATAACAGAGACATACAAGGAAGAAGTAATAATAAAAAAAATTCCAAACATGCACATCAAAATACACAAGAAATTGAACCAAACAACTAAGACATTTTATTGATATAGAAATATAAGTACATAAATGGAAAGGAATGATAAAACATATGCTTGATAATGCAAGCATGAAATACCCAGGTGAATATCTAAGTAAACTCCAATTGAAATCACTTAATTAGTCCCAACGCACTACCCAGAAAATTATGTTGTTGCTATTGGAGGTAAATTGTGATTTATGCCATCAAATTTTCTCCAAAAATTGTGCAAAATTAAATGGAGGCTTATCGCACCTAAATCTACCAAACCCGGAAAAATATTAGGCTAATTCTAGCTTACCCGGAAAGCCCCAAAATGTGCAAATTATCTAGAAAATAATATTGTTTCTACTACTACTACTACTACTAGAGAAGATATTGAGATTATGACCCCAATAATTCTGATAGCGACCTTATATTGTAGCCATCGAATCCTCTCCTATAAACTAGTAAAACCCAGGAAAGGTTTAGCCTAACTCCAAACCAAAATCAAACCCACAATATGATGCAAATTGTTCACTAGACAACAGTACACCCTTACTATAATAATGTATGATTCTAGCTAGAATACTACCTAGAAAATTCTATAAAATTAGCTATAGGATCCTCACACCCTAACAAAAAAAATCCAAAAATAGTTTGGGTTAATTCCAACTAAACAAGAATGCCTAAAATAGAGTTAATTTCCCAGCTACATAGTTTTGCACCCAACCAAAGAGAAACTGTTGAGAAATGATAAAAATCTCCTACAAATGGCTAAGAAATTGTGCAAAAGTATCCTCCGGTAAATAAATATCAATCCCAACTAAAAAATTTCAACAAATATCAACACCAAACACCAACAAAAAACTTTGTTCTCCAACCATGCACATGCTTTATAAGAGAAAATTCAGCCCAGTTAAAAGATACAAGAATATCTATGAAAAATGGTGCCAATCTCCTCCTCTAACCAGTAGAAAATCTCCTACAAATACCCGAAACCTACAATAGAAATATGATGCTCCAAATAACCTCTAGAGTTTGTCTTCTATGCCTAGAAATAATGAATTTCTAAGTTAATATTATGCAATAAACTCCCAAATTATCTCCTAGGGTGACAGTCAAAGTTCACTGACAGTAGAGGTGTAATTTTCTCTTGGAAATTCCTTGTGCTAAACAACAATAGTTTACCTGGCTAAGCAGCTCAAGAACACTCTCCAAAATTAGAAATGAAAAGCAAAAATAGAATGATCAAAATGAGGCTCTAACTTTCCTTTTATTCTTGTTTCCCCTTCCTCATACCATGGTTTGATTTCTCTCACACTATGCTTTGATACCATGGTTTTATTTTTCCCATGACTCAATTTTCCCTTTTGGAAATCTCCACAACTTATCTTCACTTTAATTTTCTTCTTTTCCTAAGTACCAACCATTTCCTTTCCTCCAAAATTTATTTAATACCTCTACAACTTATTTCTCCTGATTTTATTTATATAAAAATATTTATTGTTCTAAAAAATTACAAAATTGATAATTTTCCTTAGAAAAATTATTAATTGGGGGCATTATAGTCCTCCCTACCAAAACTTGCTTGTCCTCAAGCAATGTTTGAACAATTTCCCTCTTTAACATTTGATCACCATTAAAACCTCAAATAATACCAAGGTCCCAAATGTACCACTGAGTCATCGCCAATCTCAACACTTTCATGACATGAAGGAATCCTTTGATACCAGGATCCTAAGCCATCCTAATTAATGTGAATCACACCTTTCCCCCCTTGATATCAAACTAGATACAGGTACCAGAATCCCTATACACTATCAATAAGTATAGCATCATGATAATGTAGTACTTCATCCAACTCCCCATGAAGCTTCATTGAGTAGCCCACCTCATGCACTCCAAGAGTAAAATCCCGAAGACAAAACACAATCCCTGAGGTATCTCCTGCATGAACTTCACCTAATATCCTCCTGATGACTAACCTGCCATGCTAGTGAAGTCCCCCATGCCAATAGAAAACAACTAAAACCAAATGGAATATCTAAATGATCCCCCCCCTAGAGGAACGAGATCACCCCTAAGAGTAGTTGAACCATGAAATCCTGTGATGCCCAGATCCCACGCAAGTCTCAATAGGGTGCCACCATGTTAAAATTGCACCACTCTAATATGAAATATTGCTCATCGTGCAAAAACTATATCCTCCTCTCCTAGAAACTACTGCTGAAAAATATATGAAGGCCAAGCTCATCCTTCTCCGACATCTCCATGATATAGATTTATATCCATCTATTGCCAATATTGGTCTGGATAAGTAATAAGGAAAACCAACCTTGCCATGTGACAAAGGCCTCAATGCTTCCACATATTTCAAACCAAGAGTGAGTTGAGTCACTCTCTTCCCTAATCCCGCTCGTCACAAAATAGTGTGACCAATCATCCAACTAAATCCCTAAATCCCATAGCCAAATCGGTTGTGGAAAATTCTCGACAAGTGATGGAACAAACTTGTACCATGTTTCAGGTACCTTCATGCAATCAATATATGTACTCCATACATCCCGAATCAGTGTGGTGTGTAAAAAATTTCCTTTTTCTAGCCATACCACGTTGTGAGATATTTTATCCTCTCTCCTGTAGGTGCTTCCCAAAACGTCCTGGAGTTTAAACATCCACCTGTAAGATGGATCCACCAAACACTGTATGTTCTCCTGAGATATCTCAAAATTTCTCTCCCAGCAGTGGTCATGCATCCCCCTAAACGTGGATTCAAGGTTGGAGCATGTGATACCCCTACAGCAGATTAGACCATCCCAAAGCCTGCACCTGCCAACTCACAACCTAACTATATGCCACAGCTGGAAAGCCTCCCTCCTGATGAAATGTGTCATGTCCAAATGTATCAAATGAACCTCCTGGGTCTTGTTTCTCGTGATGAGAGAATTAGGAGAAAATATCAAAGTCCCCTGTGTCAGTGTACAATGCTGGAAAGTGATTAATGGAAGCTCATGGTAAGCCCTGTGATCATATCACTCTCCAAATATGGGTGTGCCAAACCTAATGGTGTGTCTAATGTCCTCGCCAGGAGATCTCTATGGTGGAAACACTCCAACAACTTGTTGTGCATAATCATGCTTTTTTTTACATAAATACGCACCCCTGCACTCTTTTGCATAACACTGAACTCTGAGGCACAAATATGTGCACAAATCGATACCAACACTCACTACCATACCACCCTATACCATATGGCATCCCATATGTGTTACTGCATTTTCCACTCCACTAGCAAACTCGATGTAGTGTAAATCGCTCCTCCCACTCCATGGTGAATATCCATCCACCACAATAGACCGCCATGCATCTACATGATCACCTGCAAACCATTTCTAGACACTGCAATGCTCCTACATGCCAATATATGCCATGATTTAAAGCTAATATAATATGCATCGGACTTCACCCTATTGGTATCACCACCTTCATTTTCACATCAAGATACTCTTTGATGTATGGGCCTCACCTCCAAAATCTCCATGTGAGACATGAGAGGTGAATCCCCCTATGTAATAGTGGCGATGCACCCACTTTGCTTCTCCTCCATGATCACTATTCCAAAAATAACTGAGGAGAACCCTCGGCCCCATACAAGGCACTATATGGTGGCCTGCCAATGCCACCTCCTCTGAAAAATCCTACCAAATTATGTTTGTCATCTTGTGGCTCCATACACAACCAAAATTCTAAAACAACTTACGGATTCTACCTGCTCCCCTGTCATCCCAACTCATCACTAATGTTGATGGATATTTAAAAGTGTGTGTATGCTCAATCACTATATATATCACACCGCCAATTCCCTCACTAGTCACATCCATGATGTGGTGGGGAATCCCACTTGGATCCTAACAACCATCATCCTGCATCTCAAGTATATGGTAGGATGCTCCTCCTTGATCCCAATTCTAACCTGGGCCTCCAATATCCCCAATCAGGGAAATTTTTAAGGATGGGAAATTATTTTGAATTTTAAAACATTGGCGAATCTCATTAATCCCTAATATGCAAACTATAACTTTTTTTATTGATATATTTGTAAAATTATTCAAATTTATAATGATTTTCAATATACTCTCTATATAATTTTGGCGATTATAATTTTATATTGTAGAACTTGGGCGAATCATTTTTATAAAAAATGGAAATTGGCAAATATTATTTTTGGAAAAAATATGGAAAATTAGCCCACCTACGAATATTAGCCCCTAAAATTTCCATGTCCCTATGTATGGAAGATCCTACTAATATTTACTCTCGACTACCACCATCTCCATAAATATAACCGACTCCACTGGATACCAACTTATAATATCACACCATCCAACCCCAAGGGCAAGGTCGCATGCATGTGTACCAATATGCAAAACAAATCCAACCTAAAAATGTTGCACCTTGTGAAACTCATGTTGCCTCATATCACAATCACGGTCAACAAATGAGATATGTCTAGGTAGCTTTGCCTCTCTCTTCCAAATACTCTGACGCTCCATTGTGTACTCCTCTAATTATACCATTAGGGAATCCAATCATTCCCAAATGCGATTTAGGTTGGTCGATTTATCTGTACAAACTTCTCTCACGTCGTCCATATCCTTGTTCTATTGTAGAATGGTCTCTCGGACTATCATGGCCTTTTTTTCAATGCTAGAAGACCGACTTGGAGCTGATGAAACTATTGCGAGTGGTTAACTTCTATAAACTCGGTAAAAAATTTGGGTACCTCTATGTCTCCTGGAACCTCATCAACTGGGGATATGCCTCTTGGAACCTCATCAATGGTGGGTAAATATGTGTCCCCCAACACCTCATCAATGGATGTATGCTCAACTGTCTCAACCAATGTTTCAACCAGGGCTACTAAAGGAAACTCCAACAAGGGTGGCTCCTATTCCACACTGGGTGTATCCATGTGCTCCTTAAAATCATACGTGCCCTTAGTATCCTTAGGCTCGTTGTTAGTGTACCTATTCCCTAGGCCCCATGATAGGAAGTAAGATCTCCTCCTAGTCCCGTCATCTAACTGCTCTCATCCTATCCACTCCTCTTGAGGAGGTCAGGTGCACTGATTCTGCTAAATTTTCCCACATGGTGTAATTGGATTCATTCTCATGGCATGTGCACCTCTAGTGCCTCTATTAAAACAATGAGGAAAGATTCCTTTTATTCCCTTACAGATACACAACTGGGCTAATATCTCTATCATCTATTCATTATTTCTAAGGATCTCCTCCATTTTTTCCTGTCTCTCCTCCCCTTTTTCTCCATTGTAACATCCACAAGTTTCACCAATCATTGTGCATGCATGCCTACACCTCCATGATCTTTCTAGCTTCCCAAAAACTAGCCAAGATCATGCTTTGATACCACTATAGTGTTCCAAACTGAAATTTATAGCAAACATTAGAGACATGTACAAGGAAGCAACAATAATAAAAAAATTCCAAACATGCACGTAAAAATACACAAGAAATTGATCCAAACAACTAAGCCATTTTATTAATACATAAATATAAGTACATAAATGGCAAGAAATGATATAACCTAGGCATGATAATACAAGCATGAAATACCCAGGTGAAGATCTAAGCAAACTCCAATTATTAGTCCCATCGCACTACCCAGAAAATTATGTTGTTGCTACTAGAGGTGAACTGTGATTTATACCATCAAATTTATTCCCAAAATTATATAAAAACTAGAGACTTATCTCACCCAAATATACCAAACCCAGAAAAACCTTGGGTTAATTCTAGCTAACCCGGAAAGCCCCAAAATGTGAAAATTACCCATAAAATATATTGCTACTAGAGAAGTGTTACATAGGAAATCCCTTATTCGAAAATAAGCGATCCCTCTAGCCCAAAGAGTGGGTCTAGTAACAATCATGATAAAGAATGAAAGTTTTCCTAGTTTAACATCGAAATAACATGAGAGAGGAGATGGCATACCTCACTCCTATGCAATCACTTTCTCGATGTCGATGTTGATTCTTGCACTTCTAGACTCGCTCCTCGCTATACCTTTTTTGTTTGAAACCTGCAAGAAAGATCATATGACGAAAAATGAAAAAGACATACCATAGATATATTTAAAAGTAAACCATATGACATATCAAGGAGCATCATACTAAAAAGGTTAATATTAACAATTTCATGGAAAGCAAAACACACTTTGTATTATTGAATAAACAAAGGGAAGATTACAATTGGTGCATTGATGTTGGAGGGCTCCTTCAAAATGGAAATCCAATTCCAAGCCAATATCTTCAGTCTCTTCTCCTTTATCCACAAATTGACAACATATAGGTGCAATCAGGCAGAAGAATGGGAACCAAGAATGAACAAACAAGACTAACCCTTTGGGTAAGGTATGACACTCTTATATAGAAAATCTGGAGAGGTTATGGATCCACAAATTAGGAGTAAAGTTCTTATCTTAAAGAAGAAAATCCTTGGAGATAAGACCAAAGGTTCAAAGCAACAAGTACCTCAACCAACAAATACCAGATTTCCATTCTTGAGAGTTCTAGAGGATGAAGCTTCTGCTCCATTTTTGGAGAACCTGGTTGAAGAGGACCAATGTGGCTTTAGTGTTGAATCCCCACGCTTCGAACGCTTTTAAAAAATGAAAGACAAAGTTACAAGCGCGAGGCTATTTACAAGAGAACCACACTGGGCTTGCAAAGAAGGGTTTTTTTACATACTTTTGTAGAAAGGCTTCAAGGAATTTCTCAGCTTTTTAGGTCTTTAGGGATATTTTAAGCATGTAATCCAGGATGAATAAGTTTTCACAACTTTTTTTTCTTTGCAACATTTCTGGCATGAGCGAGATAAAAGATGACACTTAGGATAAGGACTGAGGAATGTGACGAAATATTGTGTAACATATGCCCCCTAAAGCATGAAATAAGAATGAGAAGTGAGGGTTGAATCACTTTATGATCCAGGGAAAGGACTTTGGAAAACAACCATAACGAGAACTACCAATAAAACACAATACAATATATGACATCTATGATATAAACATGCCTAATAACATGTATCTGAATAGGCATCAAATAACACATGAATCCACGGTATGGACACAACCATCCGTCTGAAAGGGACCATAGAAATGGATCCACGGTATGGTCGCAAACATCCACATAGAAAGGATCATGTATACAATCATGAATACTCAATAACTCCACGCAACCTAGATAATAAAAAATGTGATCTAGGGTCTTTGTCTCTATCTTGATCCACCCACTGTTTGAATCTAACCATGTGAATAAAGGTGTTGATGTTGAACATGGAAGAAATAACCTGATTATCAGTTGATGAGCTAAACCGTTAACAGGTGTGAGAGGAACCACTGATAATGATGATAACCCTCAAGGTACAATAGCACAATCTAAAAGTTTGAATGAATGATATGAAGTTGAAAAATTGCAAAATTATTCTATCAAAGGCCAATGATGTGAACCTATCATCAAACGCGAAGGACTTTCCGTTGAGGCATGCAAGCTCCAAGGTACTGAGAATGAGTTTCTACAACACCTTCCTGGATAATGATTTGAAGTTGACAGGAAGTGATCCATCGAAGGAGGGCCATAATGATTCCCACATCATCGACACGAAATGAAGGACTTCTCAAGATGATAGGAGTGATTCATGATTGTTGCAGAGAGGGTAAAATAAGTAGACGATGTTTGACTCTTACAGATAGGAATTCTCTTGAACATATCGACGACACGAATCCAGAGTTTGGAAACATTTGACTCAAAATGGGATCATAGATCACGATGACAACAGATGATGATTGAATGAGAGGCAAATGGATTTCCAAAACCCAGGAAGGAAAATGACGAATGAAGGATATCCCCAACCCAAAACGAAATGAAAATGAGTGTAATGTTCAAGAGAAACATGCCACCTTTGGTACGAAATACAAAACATGATTTACTTCCATTCCTCCCCCCCCCCTATTTCTAGCGAGTACCTATTTATTTTTGATATAAATCTTGAAGAGGATACCATATGATTAGCGTATAAGTTCACCCTTCAGATGAATCCATCCTAGAAATTTTAACAAGTCGTAGGAAGGAGTAACTCGGTCTCATCATGTTGACAAGTCCTTCACCGTTTAAGTTTTACTAGTCCGATGGAGAGGTAACTCAACATAATTTTCATGTTTAGGGATTTTTAAAAATTAGTAGAAAATAAAAATCCAAAAGGTCCCTTTTAGTAGATAATCCCCCAAAAAGGAAAAGGTAGAAAACAATATCCAATTGAACCTCCTGATCATGTTTGACCAAGGTATGATTTTTTTCTAATTATTCAACCTCAACCCAAAAAGGGGGTAAACGTATAATGATACAAGGTCAATTCATTATTTTTTAATGAGCTCGAAAGGACAAGTGCGCGGAAATATTTTCTTGTTTCGAGGGTCAGAAAAGAGCTTAAAGTTGACTCCAAGGGGGGTTCCTTTTTCATTTGTTTTCACGAGTCCGAAAAAGTGATAAAAGGTAACTTGTTGTTCACCATTGACCAAATTTGGTTCATAATGACCTGCTTCTGCACATTTGATCAAATTTCACATTGATCGAGAAAAATATATAAATATCGGTAAAAGTGCTTCATAAAATGATAAAAATCATTTTTAATAAAAAATATTCATCAAAAGTCTTTTAATAGCTAATAGTTAAAACAAAAATTAATTTTACCATTTAAAATTTGACAGAGCACTTTTCCCTCCATTTGTTTTCGAACTTCAGGTGCACCATTAGGCCAATACAGGGCACCATTTTCTGATCCATCTATTGCAGGTAATAGCTCTTCCCTTTGCCTGCATTTTCCCTCTATTTTCAAGAAATTTCATCCATTTTTTGCATTGTTAAGGAGCCCTTGAAAAACTAGGGCATGTGGGAGACCAACGTGGATTTCACCTATTGGGTCCACACTAATCGCCCTGACCCTTAAAGTACCAGCGCGCTTCAAGCACATGACAATTTATAGACAGACACATTGGCACCAAGAGCAAATTTTTTTGATAAATGCTCAAATTTCACCCAATTTTTTGCCAAATTTCCTCAATGAAATATTTTTAATCCTTGTTAATTGATGTTTTACAAGATAATCATGGAAATAGGGTGGAAAGAAAGGGATCATGAGGTTTAGGATCGAAAAGAAACTCAAGATCCAAACTGCATAAGAGCACTGCGTAACTGCGGTTTGATCAAATTCTTCCGAACACTTGGGATGTGATCCCATGTAGATCTATTGCAATAATTGGTGAGATGGTAGGATATAGATCACCAAGTATCCATCATCAGTGGTTAGGACCTAAAGATCGATGTATCTAACATATATTTCATCACCATTTTGTCCACGAGGGGACTGTCAGTCCAGCTATCGGGATCCAGACCAGGTGGCGATAGCACATATATACTTATTTCCATACATTGTAGTGATGGGTCTTAAAATACCAAGAGAAAGAAAATTGACATTAAAACCATCAATGATCCAACTCTTACAACAATCCTTAACACTATTTCTCTAGTGGCAAGGGTGTAATCCCTTCATGAGGTGAGAAAATCTCATTTCCAATATGTAGTGGATTGTATGAATCGAACGGTTTTTAATAGGTGCGAGGGATTGCTTGTTAACATGAAGGATCAAATCACCAAGTGAAAAATGGTGAAGTTGAAACAATTTAGATATGGTTCGATCCTGGTGACACTCTTCTTAGAGAGGGTGCCATTGTTCCATTACTAGAGCATACAGGTGGGACCTCCTGCACTAAGGTATCCAAGAATTCATAGATGGAGTGAGTTGATGCCTCACCATGGTGGCTGTTAGCACTGCAATTTTAAAAAAAAAATCAAATTATGGTCATCATTTTAAAATTTATTAGTTTTTATCATTTTTAACCAAAATCCAAAAGAATTTTGAGTCCAATATTTTTTTTTGTCATAGAGTTATTAGGGTAAATTTTCTTTTAATAAGTCTTTCAACTGCTTTGAGTAGCTAAGGTCATGGGTTTAGCTTGATAAGTCTTATTCATTCACCATGATATTTCTTTCCAAGGTTAAATAAAAAATTTCAGTCATTAATTGTTTTAGGAATAAGATAGGAATAGCTATCTTTTCTAGAAAGGAAGCTATTATCTTTAGAAAATTTGGTTTTACAAGCAAACCCAGTAAGTAGCTATTTCCTCCAAAATTTGTAATAGGAGATAAAAGAAGCATTAATCAGGTGAAAATATACTTCTCTTTGAATATTGAAGGTTTGATAAAAGAAGAGGTATTACCTTGATGAAAGATGGCTATTTCTAATTGGAGCATTTACTAAAAGGAGTTGGCTATTTTATTTGCTAAGGCTAGTCAAATCTAATGTTACTCATTAAATTGAAATATATCAAGGATGAGGTACGAGTAAGCTATTAGTTAATAATATGATGGAGTGAAATGTTCAGTGGAATGAGTTGGTAGAATAGTTTAAATCATTTCAGTTTTGTGTCACTCCCTCTCACCAATATTTAGGGCATGCAGAGCTCTATCTCCATTTACTCTTGTGACAGCTACAAAAAAACGTTTTTATCTTCCAGCAAAACAGTTTGTTACCTTGTGCCTATAGTTAGGGCTTCATGGAGGGTTTTTTTTCCTTGTTTAGAAAATTTTTAAAGACCTCTATAGCAGAAGAACCAACTATAGCCCAGATTTATTCATCTATCAGTTCTTCAGCCAAAAGGAAGAAGAAGATTCAGCAGAAAAAGCAAGTACAGAAAAGAAAGCCAAACAAGAGGGTCACCAAGGCAAAAGCTATTAGGATTTTTTCTTCTATACTAGATCTTTGATGATTGAATATACAAAAAAATAAAAATCTAAAGCATCATATTATTTTGGCTTATCTACAGAATTTTTCGTAATAACTACCTTTTCTAGAAAATCTAGTTTTAGAAGCAAACCCAGAAAGTAGTTATTATTTCGAAATTTGTATAAGAAGGTGAAAAGGTTGCTTTTTGGTTTTGTTTTCAAGAGAATGAAACTAAGTGGTGATAAAGTGATTGCAACCTCAATGATAATGGTCTTTTTCGAAGTGTCATTCAGTCAAGCTATCTCCAAGATGTCATTTTAGTTGGTTACTCCTACACTTTTGCAGATAAAGGTCCAGGTGCCCTTTTTAGCTGGCAGTTGCACTTTTTGTGGAGGCAGGTTTTCCAGTAAACAAGGAGAACCCAGCCACCTGAACTCAACCACTTCTAGCTCCATACTGTCACGTTTTGTCTTCATTTCTATTTCAAACTACATTTCTGTTATGTTTAAGATAAGCTTCACTATAGGTGGAAGATTGTAATTAAGTCTTTAAAATAGACTTTCACATTTTGTGGAAGCTTCAACATAACATCTTCTTGTATATATGCTATGTAAAAAAGGGAAGAAGAGGGAGGTTGGTTGTTCATATTATTGTATACTATGTTGTATATTTTTGAGTAAATACTATATACAAATTCACTCTTAAGGAATCACAAATTGTGTGGTGTGTGTATTGTTTTCCCTACTTATTTTACATAGCTTGTCTATCTTTCCATATTTATTTTAAAAGTTCTATCTCATGCTTTTATCAGTCTTGTGAACCTCCAAGACATATTGATCTATTTTTGTAAGTCTTGTTTCAAGCTTTCCTGATTCGATATGAATTGAAGATTGCTCATAAGCATTCCTTGGGGTGGAATTAAATCATGTTTCATGTTATTATAAGTATTATGATCTAACATGCATGTAAATCTGTATTTTTCAGTCTCAATTCATCAAGCATTCCTGATTCATGAGGTCATGTTAGTTGGAAGCATTCCTTGTTATGTGATTCTTAAATGTAGAGTGAGATTCTTGTAAGTCTTTTAAAAGCATTCTTTCACTATACATTTCAGATCTAGAATTTGTGTCACCCTTTCCTCTTAGCAGTGGGCTTTTGTTTTGCATACCCACTGTTTATCTTCCATTCTTCTAACCATCAAGCTACAAACTAAACCTTGCTACCACATCATGCACCGGTGCCCTCATATGTGTGAGATATTATTATCTAATAAAAACCCCTTTTAGTGTGTGTGAGTTTCAACCACATTCCAAAAAAATGAATCAAATTATAAGAAAATCCCTTGATCTTAAGATGTGTCTCGTCAGGTGCTTGTTACAATCCAATTTCTTATTCCATCGCTAACATCTTTTGGTGCATTTTCCGGGAGACGGAAGCCTTGAAACAAATTATTCTCCCGAGTCTTTTGTTTTATTGTTGATGATCAATTCTTGATGGTGAACAAGAATTGGCGACTTGAAGAAGATTGTGATATTTCACCTAACGACTCAATGACAAAGAATCCAGTGGTGGCTCCATAGTTTCAAAATGTCAAAATCCTTTGCTGCCATTTTAGCTCAAAAGTTTGCTCCTTTAAATTTTTTGGCAATTCATGGTTTTCCTAATCTGGTGCCTTCTAAGATGAATGGAAACATCTTCTTTTAAGGTTTCGAGGAGATGAAGATGAACATGGCGCTAAGTACCTGATTTCATTTCATGAGCTTATGCACTTGCTGGATGTGTTTCATGAAGATGTCCTCATGAAAATATTTGTGTTTTCCCTTGATGGAGATGCGTGCAAATGGTTCTCGTCCTTACCTACTAGTACTATTTCTTCTTTAAGGAAGTTTCATGAAATGTTTCATCATTATTGTAAAGGACTATATTCATCTGAGTTGTTGCTTGATAACTACTGTGAAGAATTTGAGTGCTATGTTCAGAATGATAAAGTAGATTCTTCTAGCAGTGTTATGGATAAAGTTTATGAAGAGTTTGAAAAAGTTATGGATCTAGATCAGATTCATACGGATCCAATTCTTCCTAGTACTCAGGATGAAGAATCTGACGAGCATGATGTTCTTCCTTTGGAACTTGATATATTGCTGCCATTTAGTTATGTTGGTTTAAGTGCCTTTGATGAGTTTTTTGTCCAAGAAAGTAATCAACAACTTAAAGAAGGCTTTTTTTCCCTTAAATGTAATGAAACATATGAAGTAAATGAGTTTATGTGAAGAGGACAAGAACAACCCAATTTTATTGACATAGTTGATTTTAAACAACAACAACTTGGTATTTTGGATCAGTTAGACATTCCTCATATGTTTCATGATCCATTTGTTCATTGGATGGATTCATTTTCAGCAAGGCTCTCCAATATAGTAGGAGTTGAAATGACACACACAGTTTATAGCAGTAAGTGCAGGTTTCTAGTTCATTTCTTACCTGCATATATTATATCCCTTGTGGGTCTTTTCAAAAAGTTGCATGCAAGAGTTTCTCTTTACTGGTCAAATGATTTTATGGTTGCATTGGAAATAAAGTTATACTTTATTAGGTAATTTTTTAGCTGATTAGAAGTAGGAGGATGAATAAGCTCGCCACTCGAGCATTTATTTTCAGTTTTGTATTTCATTTTGATTTCCGCATTTTAGTCATGTTGAAATAAGTTGCAGAAGATTGAAATATAGCTTATGACTCCATTACCCAATGGCTAGGCATGCTAGTCTTTTTGAGTTAATGATAAAAATTTTTGGTTGGAGAAATAAGGGCTGGACAAGGCACTAGAATTACGGTCCTTGAAGCCTCACATGGAGGACTTCATCCCCAATAGGAGCCACTGTTAGCACTGCAATTTTTCAAAAAATTTCAAAGTTTGGTCATCATTGTAAGGTGTGTCTTTGATCCTCTCTTGTCTCCTAACCTATGGTGAAGGCCCTGGAGGGTTAAAATGTATTAGTTTTTATCATTTTTAACCAAAATCCAAAAGAATTTTGAGTCCAATAGTATGTTTGTGTCATAGAGTTACGAGGGTAAATTTTCTTTTAATAAGTCTTTTAACTTCTTTGAGTAGCTAAGGTCATGGGTTTAGCTTGAGCAGTATTTTTCATTCACCATGATATTTCTATCCAAGGTTAAAGACAAAATTTCATAGTCATCAGTTGTTTTAGGAATAACACGGGAATAGGTATATTTTCTAGAAAGGCAGCTATTATCTTCAAAAAAATTGGTTTTACAAGAAAACCCAGTAAGTAGCTATTTCCTGCAAAATTCGTACAAGGAGATAAAAGAGGCATTACTCAAGTGAAAAGATACTGCTCTTTGAATATTGAAGGTTTGCTAAAACAAGAGGTATTGCCTTGATGAAAGGTCACTATTTCTAATTGGAGTATTTATTAAAAGGAGTTGGCTATTTTATTTGCTAAGGCTAGTCAAATCTAATGTTACTCATTAAATTGAAATATATCAAGGATGAGGTAGAGTAAGCTATTATTTAATAATCTGATGGAGTGAAATGTTCGGTGGAATGAGTTGGTAGCATAGTTTAAATCATTTCATTTTTGTGTCACTCCCTCTCACCAAGATTTAGGGCATGCAAAACTCTGTCTCCGTTTACTCTTGTGATAGCTACAACAAAACGTTTTTATCTTCCAGCAAAACATTTTGTTACCTTGTGCCTATAGTTAGGGCTTCATGGAGGGTTGTAGTTCTTTGTTTAGAAAATTTTTAGAGACCACTACAGTAGAAGAACCAACTATAGCCCACCTTTATTCATCTATCAGTTCTTTAGCCAAAGGGAAGAAAAATGATTTAGCAGAAAAAGCAAGTATAGAAAAGAAATCTAAACAAGAGGGTCACTAAGGCAAAATCTATCAGGATTTTTGCTTCTATACTAGATATCTGATGATTGAATGTACAAAATAATAAAAATCTGAAATATCCTATCATTTTGGCTTATCTACAGAATTTTCTGTAATAGCTACCTTTTTCAGAAAATATGGTTTTGCAAGCAAACCCAAAAAGTAGCTATTATTTTGAAATTTGTATAAGAAGGTGAAAATATTTCTTTTTGGTTCTGGTTTCAAGAGAATGACACTAAGTGGTGATAAAGTGAATGAAACCTCAATGATAATGGTCTATTTCCAAGTTTCATTTAGTCAAGCTATCTTCTAGATGTCATTTCAGTTGGTTACTCCTACACTTTTGCAGATAAAGGTCCAGGTGCCCTTTTCAGCTAGAAATTGCACTTTTTGTGGAGCCAGTTTTTCCAGCAAACGAGGAGCACCTAGCCACCTCAACTCAGCCACTTCGAGCTCCATACTGTCATGTTTTGTCTCCATTTCTATTTTAGACTACATTTCTGTTATGTTTAAGAAAATATTCACTGTAGGTCGAAGATTGTAACCAAGTCTTTAAAACAGACTTTCACTTTTTGTGGAAGCTTCAACATAACATCTTCTTGTATATATTCTATGTTAAGAAAGGAAGAAGAGGGTGGTTGGTTTTTCATCTTACTGTTTATTGTGTTTTATATTTTTGAGTAAATAATATATACAGATGCACTCTTGAGGACTCACAAATTGTGTGGTGTGTGTATTGTTTTCCCTACTTTTTTTTACATCGCTTATCTATCTTTCTAGATTTATATTAAAATTTCTATCTCATTATTTTATCAGCCTTGCGAACCTCCAAGACATATTGATCTATTTTTGTAAGTCTTGTTTCAAGATTTCCTGATTCAGTATGCATTGAATATTGTTCATAAGAATTCATCGAGTTGGAATTAAATCTCGTTTCATGTTCTTATAAGTTTTCTGATCTAACATGCATGTAAATATGTTTTTGTGAGTCTTGATTCATCAAGCATTGCTGATTCATGAGGTCATGTTAGTTGGAAGCATTCCTTGTAATGGGATTCTTAAATGTAGAGTGATATTCTTGTAAGTATTTTAAAAGAATTCTTTCACTACACATTTCAGATCTAGAATTTGTGTCACCCTTTCCTCTTAGCAATGGGCTTCTATTTTGCATATCCACTGCTTATATTCCATTCTTCTAACCATCAAGCTACAAAATCAACCATGCTACCACATCATGCACTAGTGCCCTCATATGTGTGAGAGATTCTTATCTGATCAAAACCCCTTTTAGTGTGTGTGAGTTTCAACCACTTTCCAAAAAATAAATCAAATTATAAGAAAATCCTTCGAGCTTAAGATGTGTCTAGTCAGGGGCTTGTCACAATCCAAGTGTTGATTCCAGCGCTTACAGTGGTGAAAAACACCTTTCATTCCTCCCTGATTTCTTCGGATGGATACACCAGTAGCTGATCATGATTGATAATTGGTCATAGGGGAGATCTAGATCTTCCTCTTCCACTGGGAGGACAGTGCTATGACCTCAGTAAGAATTGTTTTTAAATTTTTTTTGAATATTTTGACTTATTTATATGTGCGCCAAGGGTTTAACTTATGATTATATTTTTCAGATGTTGGAACAATGAGGCCTCTAGGGCTATCTCAGATAGTGTGACAGGTTGTTTGTTAGATTGAGGCATTTTTTTACGATGAGGGTGCTAACCCATATCTAGTCTTGGTGGAACTTTGATTTCATCCATAACAATTTATATCATGAGTACCTCTTTACAAGGTTCCCACCCTTTTTCAACTCAAATTTTTTATCAAAAACCCCACATTCAACAACCACATGTTCAACAACGCCATATTCAATAATCGTATCCAACAACCCTATGTTCAACAACCGAATGCACAACATCAATATGTTAAATAACAAAACGTTCAACAGCTATACATATAACAAACCCAAAATCCATTGTTGGATTTTGTGACCAATCCAAAGACTATTCATAAAATGAAATATGGTGCTAAACCTTCTTTAGGACAAGATGGAACTTACCCTCTTAGACCTGGTATTCAATACCAGAAATTCCAACGAGGACAGTACAACCAAGCCCAACCAGGACCCTACGTACAACAAGGGCCTTATGTCCAGTAAGGACCTAATCCTCAATAGATGTTGTAGCATGGGCCTTATCAACAACCCCACTAGGGACTTTACCTTCAAAATAACTTACAGCAAGGACCTTATCAACAACCTTGGCCTCAACATGGTCCTTACCAACAACAAATACCCTTACAACAATAGTGGGGGAAATATGGTTTTTATGGTCAAAATAAACCCCAATGGGGGTAGAAGCAGTATCAAAAAGGTTGAAACCCTCAAATGGGTAATTACCAAAGACCTTTTTCTCCTTATAATCCTCAGTTACCATTCTTGGCTACGTTGGAACTCCTGGATCTTTCAAGGCTTACAAATGGCCCAATACAACACATGATGCATTGTCCTTCGGTTCCAACTAAAATTCCCGGAGATTGTCCTAAATTTTAAGGTAAAAATGGAGAATACCACCAAGCTCCCGTTATTAAATACCATTTATGATTCTTCTCTAAATCTTGGGTCGAATACTCGATTTGATTACATCTTTTCTAGCGCACATTAACGAGCATTGCTGCCAAGTGGTACATCGAACTTCCTCGCAATATTTTTCATGATTTAAACTTGTTGGAAATGGCCTTTCTTACTCATTTCCAATTACCTTTATAGTATGAAACCAACACCCATCTGTTAATGTCTTTCAAACAAACAAATTCTACCCATATCTCCGATCACCTCCATGAATGGAGACGCAAGCATCGTCTTATCAAGTTTGAAATTCCTGATCAACTAATGACTGAATGGTTTACCAGATAATTCATTCCACCAATTTCCAAAGACATCACTATGGGTGTATTTGTTACTGAGGAATAGGCCATCGCCCATGCTCAGTATTTCGATCTTGTTTATTCCCAGTCTAGGATATTATATGATCTTTTACCTAACGCCCCATGACCTTCAACCGACCCATCATCTTCGAAACCTATTAATACAACACATTTTGATGGTGTTATCAAGTAAGTGGCTCAACATGCTAATACTACTGCGAAATCTTCTTCAAAGCCTAAGTCTACTTCGACCACTGCACCTTTTGTTCCTGCGAATTATTCTAAAAATCCAGCTAAAACCTTTGAGGTTAATGTTGTCTAGTCTGCAGCAGCGAAGAAATACTCAAAAGTTAAGAAGAAGGGGAAATGCAAAGCCAAATCCGATACCCATAAACAAGATTCCTCTAAGTTTTTTGCTGACGATGCATCCAAATGTAAGCCCAAATATCCTTGCCTTATCTGTGATGATGATCATTACACCAAGGATTGTCATCGTCGTGCTGAGGTTAGTCATCTTCTAAAAGGCATACCAGGAACGCCAACTTTTTTAAAGAACCATTTCCATCTCAGAAAACTCAATAGCCTCAATCCTCAATGGTAGACTAGCCTCAATCCTCTACATCTTGAAGCTCTTAGGTTGTCATTAGTGGTGCAGAACCAAATTCTATCGTTACTCGATCAAAATAATATCTGAATCCTACCAAATTTGTTGTGGAAAAAGATTCCCCTTATGCACATTCTTATTCTACTCCACCCAGTTCCAATCCTCTTCATATTGAGCGACCTAGTAATGATTCCATTATCCGACCACCTCCCAAAGGTGTTCTCTGGAAATCCATGTCTAATCCAAATGCGCGAGTTGCTCAACATTACAATATTGTGGAAGATTTAGCTCAAGCTCCTTTGACGATGTTGGATTTGGAAGTCCTTTAATATTGTCCAACACAAAGGAAGGCATTACTATCCGCTATTGGAGGAATTGAAGAACCAGGAGAGAAAAAGGCAAGTTGATCAATCGTAATGATATTTCCCTAATGGGGAAAATGAAGAACACAGAAAAGGGTAGAGACCATGTAAACCATTGCATGGGTCTAACTAAGACCGAGTAGAATATTATAATTGAGATTCACATCTACAAATTCTACTTCCATATTCACTGTTTTTCCCTCCAACTAGATTGGTAGAGAGTTAAGGATACCATATGGTTGAGAACCTTTGTGATCGAAAGCTTCCAAAGTATTGGGATATCGGTCGATAGGCGGAGAGACAATGACTTTCCAACATGCAATAGACATGATGCAGGTGCAAACACCTTCATCAATGACATTCCTATGAATAGTTTTACCTATTACGAAAACTTCTATGAGAAAATCCAGTTGTGACAAGAGTCGAGGAACATGATTTTCAAGATTGTCTAGTAACAACCATAACAAAGAATGCAAGCTTTCCTAGTTTAACATCAAAATAGTGAGAGAGAGGGAGATGGCCTACCTAACTCCTATGCAATCTCTTTCTCAATGTTGATGTAGATCCTTGTGCTTCCAGGATCGCTCCTCGCTATACCTTATGTGTTTGAATACCTACAAAAAATATCATATGATAGCAAAGGAAATAGACATGACATAGATATATTTCAAATTAAACAATATGACAAATAAAGGAGCATCATACTAAACAAGTTAATATCAACAATTTCATGAAAAAAAAACACACTATGTATTATTTAATAAACAAAGGGAAGCTTACAACCGGTGCCTTGATGTCGGAGGCCTCCTTCGGAATGGAAATACAACTCCAAGCCAAGCTCTTCAATCTCTTCTCCTTTCTCCACAAATTGACAACATATAGGCGCAATCAGGCAGAAGAATGGCAACCAACAATGACCAACCAAGACTAGCCCTTTGGGGAAGGTATGGCACTTTTATATAGCAGAGCTGGAGATGTTATGGATCCAAAAATGAGAGGGAAAGTCCTTTATCAAAGAGGAAAACCCTTGGATATAAGATCAAAGGTTAAAAATGGGAGAATTCAACCATATCCTCAACCAAAAAGTACCAGACTTCCATTCACGGGAGTTCTAGAGGACAAAGCTTTTGCTCCATTTTTGTAGAACTTGCCTAAAGAGGACCAACGTGACTTTACTATTGAACTCACGCGCTAGCAGCTCTTTTCATAGGTTAGAGACAGGGTTACAAGTGCAAGGCTATTTAGGGGAGAACCACACTGGGCTTGAAAAGTAGGGTTTTTTTTACAAACTTTTGCAGAAAGGCTTCATGGAATTTCTCTTTTTAAGTCTTCAGGGATATTTTACGCATGTTATCAAGGAGAATAAGGTTTTAACGATTTTGTCTCTTTGCGATTTTTGTGGCATGAGCGACACAAAATATGACACTTAGGATAAGGACTGAGGAATGTGACAAAATATTGTGTAGCAAGAAGATACTAAAATTGAACCCAATAATTCCCAGATTGACCTGAGATTGTAGCCACAAAATCCTCCCTTATAAACCAATAAAAAAATAGAAAAGGTTTGGCCTAAATCCAAACCAAAATAAAACCCACAATATAATGCAAATTTCCCACTAACCAATAATACACCCTTACTATAAGAATGTACGATTATGGCTTGAATACTACCTGGAAAATTCTAAAAAATTAGCTATAGGATCCTCTCACCCCAACCAAAAAAACCCAAAAATCGTTTGGGCTAATTCCAACTAGCCCTGAATTCCAAAAATAGAGAAAATATCATAGCTACATAGTTTTTCACCCAAGCAAAGATAAACTATTGATAAATGATAAAACTCTCTTGCAAATGGCTGATACATTGTGCATAAATATCCTTCGGAAAATAGCAGCTCCCAGAAAATATCAACATTAAACACCAATGAAAAAAATTGTTCTCCAACCCCTGCACATGCTCTATAAGAGAAAATTTGGCCCAAATAAAAGATACAAGAACATCTTTGAAAATTGTGCCAAACTCCTCCTCTAACCAATAGAAAATCTCCTACAAATACCTAAAACCTACAATAGAAAGGTGATGCTCCAAATAACCTCTGAAGTGTGTCGTCTTTACCAAGAAATAATAAAATTGTAAGTTAACATCCTACAATAAACTCCCAAATTATATCCTAGGGTGACACTCAAAGTATATCGAAGGAAGAGGTGGAATTTCTGGTTGGAAATTTCTTGTGATAAACGACACTGGTTGATTTGGCTAATGATGAGAAACTAAATTGGGGGACAAAATTGCTAAAAAATCAAAGTGATCAGAATCACTCCAAACTAGAACGACTGGATAGGTCTCATCTCCAGGAATCCAGCTCACTTTGTTTCATCGAAAACTGACTTCGTATGAGAAAGTTAGAACCTATTGTCTGCATGACCAAACAAGAAAATTTTCAAAAGAAAAAAATCATACAGGGTCAAAGGGGACAATTTCTTGGTCAAAGTTGGTTTTCCTCCAGAAAATGGTATGTTGACAAGTGTTGAATGGTGGTTGGCCCAAATTTCTGGTTAGTTGGCGCAATTTGGTTGGTTTGTGGAGAACCGATGGGATGTTGACATGTGGCAAGCCTGGAGGTTGCCATGTGCCCCTCCCAAAGGCCGAAATATTGTTAAGTCTTGGTCAAATTTCATTTTAATAGTATGGAAAAAAATTATTATGGTGGACAGGTGGAGGTTGGGCTCGACCCCACGACCTCACCCGCACAACACAACATGCAACACCAACTATGCTACACATTCAAACTTAACATACTATGCACTTCATGTGTATTTAAATTTTAAAAAAAGGCTATGGTAGGGGTAAGTGGGACCAACCCCTTACCATGTGATCTTCCAACCACGACAATCGACAGAGGTTTATGCTAAGTGTGGAATTAATACATTTAAACCCACTTATTTAACCATTAAAAAAGTTTAAAGCGCTAATCCAATTTTTAATTCATATTTTGGTTAAACGCGCTTAGATGTGTGTCATGTCGACTTCGAAGAGTTGATTTTGTCTCCAAATATGAAAGGGAGATGTTAACGAATTGTTTCATGAGATTTGAAATTGTTTTTTTTTGAGAAAATAATCGTCAAGTTGTTGCACATGCTTTTGTTTGACTTGAGAGTCAGTTGTTTGAAGAGACATATTTTGTCAACTTTTGTTTGGTCAATGTGTTTTTACACCAAGATGTAAGATTACATGGCGATGTTCACATGATGTGACATTTATTGCTTTGAAGGAGAAAAAGGAATAGGTTTTCAAGTTGTGTTTCTTGCATGATGTGTTTTTTAAGATTGATGGTTTTTCTTGTGATGAGATGTCGCAAGATTTTGGAAGGTCCACTCTCAAGCGAGAGGCTCATGATTAGCGTTCATTCTCAAATCATGGCATGAGTAGCATGTCGAACTGGAGGATGATGGAATCAAGAAGCGGAAAGTGGACAAGATGCCAAAAATTTTGCAACCAAAACAACAACCATTGTAGACCATTTGACGTGTTGACACCAAGAAGCGAAAGAGATGACGAATGCATTCTTCTAGATGTGGAATTTGGAACCGTGGAGGTAAAAATAATGGTCATTTCTTTTCTTGTGATTACTAATATTGGAACTCATTGTTGTAGCTCATTTAGATGGGCTTAACTTGGGAAAGTGGTTTCCAAGGAGAAGCTTTCATCAAATGCATGTGTGTGCAAAAGAGGAACAAGATTCCCAGTGGGAAGGACATCAGTCAGCTTTCCAAGCACAAAGTGATCACTTTGGTACATTAAGGTATTTAATCAGTTAGCAAGTAGCCAGTAAGTGTTGGATTGGGTCAACACCAAAAGGAGGACAATGGTTGAAATGCCAAGCCATTTGCAAGGCAAGGCATATCAGTGAACCCAAGTGGTTTCCATGGAGATTTTTCCAAGTAGAATCAAGTTGATAGAACTTGGAAAAGAGAAGAGTATTCAGCTCTCATCAGATAACCAACTTTTATGAGTCCAAATGCCTGTCAATGGGAAGGACTGATCAGAAATTGAATTGGGGGAAAAAATTGCTAAAAATTCAAAGTGCTCAGAATTGCTCCAAACCATAACTACCAGATAGGTCTCGTCACCAGGAATTCGGCGCAATTCCTTTCATCGAAAACCAAATACGTATGAGAAAGTTAGATCCTATTGTCCGCTTCACCAAACAGACAATTTTTCTTAAAAAAGTCAAACAGGGTCAAAGGGGTCAATTTCTTGGTAAAACTTGATTTTTCTCTGGCCAATGGTATGCTGACAAGTGTCGAATGGTGGTTGGCCCAAATTTCTAATTCATTGGTGAAATTTGGTTGGTTTGTGGAGAACCAATGGGATGCTGACACGTGCCTAGCCCAGAGGTCACCACGTGCCCCTCCCAAAGGCAAAAATATTGCTAAGTCTTGGTCGAATTTCATTTTAATGGTATGGAAAAAAATTATTATGGTGGACGGGTGGAGATCGGGCTCGACCCTGTGACCTACCCCGCACAACAAAACACGCAACACCAATTATGCTACACATTCAGACTTAACATACTATGCACTTCCCTTGTATTTCAATTTAAAAAAAGGTTGTTGTGGGGTAAGCGGGGCCAGTACCTTACCACATGACCTTCAAACCATGACCGTCAATGGAGGTTTTTGCTAAGTGGAGAATTAAGACATTTAAACCCACTTATTCAACCATTAAACAAGTTTAAAGTGATAATTTGATTTTTAATTCAGATTTTGGTTAAATGTGCTTAGAGCGCTAAACTCACCGTTAAACACACACTTACCATTAATTGATCTCTATTTAAAATTTAAGTGTGGATTAGCAGTAATTGGCAGAGTCAGCCATTTTCGATAGAACTCCCAAATTTGGCGGACTTAACTGTAGTTTCTCCAGATTTGGAGGGGTTTCCTATGCCAAAATTGAGGAAACCATAATTGGAGCATTATTCAACCAAATTAGGCTCAGAAAGAGTCAATCCTAGATTATTTGGATGCTCTAAACACAATGGTGTAGCTTGCAGAGGCATAGGAGCACTTATGTAGGTCTTCTTCTTTTTTTTCACTTTAAAGATTAAAGAAGCCCAAGGCCACCAGGAGAGGAGGCCATGTTTAGATCTCTTGAAGACCATTTGCAGAGCCAGAAAAGGCTACCTAGGGGTTTTTTAATCTTTTGAATCCAATGGAGAAGGTTCCAAAGCCATTGGAGCACTGTAGGTGCATGTAATCATAGAATTTTCCATTAATACAAAGAGGGCCAAGCCATTGAAGTAGGTCCATGGAGATGTAGCCCAGGAAGGGCGAACTTTGTTATCAGCTACTATGTAATTTTTTTGTTTTGTATTATTTATTTGAAATTTACTTGATGTTATGAGTTTTTTTAACTAATTTACTCAATTAATTTCTCATAAAAGACACATAAACCCTCTCATAGCTTGCTAATTTGAGATGATCCTTAAACACTTTTATTTTAAACTGATGAGGAAGCTAGCACAACAAAATTAGTTTGTCCATATTCAAATCAGCTAAGTAGCTGAATCAAACTGTCCAAAATTATAAATGAAATGACAAAATAGAATGATCAAAATGATGCTCTAGCTTTCCTTTTATTGTTGTTTTCCCCTCCTCGTACCATGGTGTTATTTCTCTCACACTATGCTTTGATAACATGGTTTGATTTTTCCCATGACTCGATTTCCATTTTTGATAATCTCCATAGCTTGTCTCTACTTTAATTTTATTTTTTTCCTAAGTTACAACCATTTCCTTCCATTCAAAATTTATTTAATACCTCCACAACTTATTTATACAAAAATATTTATTATTAGCCAAAATTGCAATATTGAGAATTTACCTTAGCAAACTTATTAATTGGGGACATTACAAAGAACCTTAGAGGTCCAAAAACATAACCCTATAAGATGAAACACCAAAGGTTTGTGGGTCTGTTGTGACCAGCAACAACCCCCCTTTTATTTATTATTAGTAATAATACTAAATAAATGGGGACCCTTAGTTAAAAATCCAAAAAAATCAATTAGGATTTGTTTGCCTTTACAAATAAAACTTTCTATCATAAACTTATAAAATCCCTTAGAAAGAATATTTAGAAAGGCTTAAGTTTATGATAGATTGTAATAAAATTGCTCTTGAAACAAGATAGCGCATCCATAACAAAATAGTATATATAAAATGCATTGATCGCAGATCGCATAGCGCAGAAAACAGAAATGATTAATAAAAATCTTTTGCGCTCTTATCAATTATGCGCTTTTGCGATTCTGCGCTTTTGCGATTCTGCGTTTTTTGCGATATGCGCTTTTGTGATTTTTGCGATATGCGCTTCGCGCTATTGCGCAATTCCCATTTTTGCGCTATTTTTATGACTGTGATGATTTCATTTTGCGATATTGCGACATTGCGATATTGCGATATTGCGCAGCAAATCGCAAATCGCAATGTCGCAGATTCATGTAGGCGCACTATCCCAAGGCAATCTTCCCACATGCCAAATCCGTTATGCGCTTTAATGATTATATTAAATTATTGGATTGATTATTAATGTGAAAAGAGATTGTGTTTAGATTGAAAGTCGTTTCACAATTTAAATATTATATTTCATACGCTTTCACATTCAAAACAGTCTCATCACCTTTCTTATGTCATTACTCTAATTTATTCGTAAAACGCAGGCACGAAGAAGCATATCACTATACAAAGCTTCCGCTAAACATTATGGGTAAGAAGGAGAAGAGCTCAAGTTATGAGAACAAATAAATGGCTTCGCTATACGCAGACACCGCCTGTAACAAGGACGCCGGTATATCTACTTGGGAGGGAATGTATAAACTGTTAGAAGATGAAAACCCTGTGGTGATAAAAGTTGCAGCTACAGCAGGTTCAAAGGATACGTCTGAAGCAACCCTTAGAGACTTGGCTTGCTCATTTCTACATATAATAGCAGCAAGACCAAGGATTCTCCCATATACAGACATGGTGAGATGGGTGCTGGATAGCACAGATATTTCAGACAGACAATTCAGAACTCCATCGGAAGAGCTAATTGGGTCATTCACCATAGAAGATCTGAGATTAATGTATAAGTTGCCAGAACCTCAGGCAACTTTCAACAGGCAATTTATGGAAAAGTTTGCAAAAGAACACTCAAATTTGGTAGAATGCACAAAGGAGTGGACCAAAAGAAGTGAACCATTGAAGAAGAACAAACAAGGTATGTACAGCACGGGTTCACTCACCTCTCCTTATTGTTTTACTGCTGCCATGTTATGCAGGCTTTTTGGAAAGCCTGACATAAATATGATATTACCCGAATGGCTTCCTTTGTTAAATGCGGCTATTAATTCTACAATTGTAGATTGGGCCAAAATCCTATCTGATAATCTCACCACTGCTATATTTCATTACCGGTCTAAACGAAATGTTTCCCAGCGGGTTTATCCGCCTTTTTATTTATCTGCTTATGTCATGGACGCCATCTGCTATGTCTCTAAATTCCCTGTGATGGGCTGGAAATGGACTATCCACGATCCTTTGCCCATTCATGTGTACCATAAATAACTATGGGAGTCTGAGTTTATCCCCCATTTTTATCAAATTTGTCATGGAATAATGCTGCCATTGTACAGAACATTGTATAATAAGGATGCCCCGAGGTTATCCTCAGAAACAGAGGTTGATATTCTCCCCATCGCAAGATGGTTTGGAGAGGAATTGTTCACCTATATTAGGGTTTTTGGAAGTTATGCTTCTCCCCATGTTTTACCCTTATATGTTCCAGATAGACTTGTAGCCCGGGAAATTGCTTATCAGACCTGTGGTCAAGGAGGTATGACAAAAGATTTAAAAGACAAGAAAAAGGGCATTTGGCCACAATTTCCCATAAAATGTGGAACATTTTCACTGTTGGATATTGGTCATGCATTTCATGAGATAGGCAAAGTTACATGCCTACAGCTGTTCAAATTCTCAAGAAGGTTATTTGACCAAAATGATATTGTTAAGAATTTTACCAATGCAATCAAAGTAAAGGAATTTGTTGCAGAGCAAGATCTTTTTGATGATATGTTCCAGGAAAGAAATTCATTTAAAGAAGTTTTGAATTCAGCTAGAGAGCGGCTATCTCCAGGGGATTTTCAGGAATTCAAGTTATACAGAGAAAGGAGACTAATTCCTATTCCTTTGGATAATCTACGCATAGAGCCTGCAAAGGAGCAAACTCCTAGTGTTAGTCTTAACAGCAGTTCAAGCACAGGTAAATCCAAATCAAAATCTGACAGAGATTCTGAACACTCCAATACATCCAAAGAAATGGAAGATAAAATGGAAGAATCCATTAAATATTCTGCACAATCTAAAGAGCTTGCTCAACAGCAAATTTTGATTTCTCAACAAACAAATCCTCCTTCACCCAATGTACAGCAATAGCCAGTCACCATGGAGTTAGATAAAGAATGGGAAACCTTTAATCAATTGATTAATGTAGAAGGACAGAATGTACAGACCCCTGTCCAAACAACCAAAGTTTTGAATGCAGGAACAAGCAGCACAGCCGCAGTAACAGAGCACATACCAATCACACCCTCCTCTGAAATTGTAATTAATGTAGAGGACATTCCTCCTCTAGATGTATTTTACAGCCCAAAATACAAAGCATTAGTAAAGAGACAAAGGAAAAGAGAAAAATAGAAAGTGCAATTGCTACTGAACCAGAACAAGTAGATGTTTTGTGGAAAGATCCTGCTACAGAGCCTACTCATAATCTCACTAAATTATCTCAAATAACAGGAGCTTATGCTTCTGCAACAATTGATAAAGCAGTTGAGATACAACTTTTGTTGGATGAAAAAGAAGAGCAGATAAAGGCTCTGCAACAACAATTGCAACAGGTACAGGCCAATCAGGAAGCACAATTAAAACTTGAAGAGTTACAACAACAACTTCAAGAAATCCAAGAACAGCATAAGGATGATCCTAAACTTCCAGAATTCATTTCAGAAACCATCTCTTTGAACAATCAACTACTGCAACAAGAGGAAGTTTTCTGCCAAAAAATATTGCAATGGAATTCTTTGTGCCAAGAAAGCGATAAAATCACAAATCATGTCGTAGATCTACGAAATGATTATGATTTGATTAATGAAAAGATCAATGATTATCTAGCATGGCAAAAGACAGAAGAAGGCAGAAAAGCTGGTGCACCCATCATTAATGAAAACCACAAAGAAATATTTTTCAGTAATTGGGATGCACAAATCAGAAGAGCAGAAAGGGCAGCAGAGGAGGCATCTACAGCGGAAAACACTCTCATTGATTGTGTAAATGACAATTTACACAAAGCTAACTTGATTTCTGAAACTATTCCAGGTTATCTCCCACAGGAAAATCAATTGCAAGCAGAATGGAGGCAAAAGGCAGAAGAAAGAGCAAAATCCATCCAAGGGCTGACAAGATTGAATTGGGACTCATACTGGATGTACTTGGTAAAGCCACACAGTCAGCACAGTGCACTCAATTGTATTATCAATGCTACAGAGAAGATTGCTCCTACTCTTGCCGACTCTGTCTTTTCAGGACAGCTGAATTCTGAAGTCGGTCAACCGCATCTTCTCAAAACTATGCTAGATGCCTGCAAGAGCAAAGATCAATTTCATAGATAGATAGATTTAGTTTTAATTTCACTGTATTTTAGCCTAGGAAAAGGACGGCCATTGAACCGAATCCTTATTTTTTGTAATAAACTATTTTTAGAGTTAGTTAAGTAGTATTTAAACCCCTCTCATGCATTTAGAGAGGGGTCCTGGATCTTAATATTTTTGGACTTGGAGATTGCATTTCTATACTCCATTGTCTTATATATTTTTTGAAAAGGATCACATCTGGTGATTTTCATTCGGAATTATCTTTGAAGTCTTGCATTTCTGTACCTTGGAATTTAGTTTTGCATTATAATTACTGGATAGAGTATCAGAATGCATTTGAAATTCTTCAATATGAACAAGGTATTTCTCTCTGTTCACTGTTGATCTCTTTTGTTCTATGATATTCGTTTTAAAATTGCTATCATTTATATGTATATTTGTTTTAACAACGCTTCCTTTTATATATCATTTCTGAGTATAATTGAAACGTTATTTTTCATAGTTACATGTAAATGGTATACAATGATGAATGCAATATGTTTATACAACTCTGTTTAATTTCTTAAACAGAGTTATCTTTATTTGTTTCTACACATTTCAATTTGATTAATAATACATTTTCATGGTTATTGTTGAATTGGAACAATCTTAAGTTGTATTCACATATAGTTACCCGGGTTAGTATTAGAGTTTCTTTATCAGTATTTAGCTTAAATTAGATAGTTTTATTTCAATTAGTTTAGTCCCATTTCCACCCATCCAATCCAATCCATTTAGTTACAAGGAAACTGGTCCTTTAAATCCAGTCGGAGCCACCACACCAAACGGAAAAGGAGCTGTCTTAAGGTCCCGACCGGGTGGTTTTCCCCGATGTTTGAAGCAGATATTTTCTAGGCTTCAACAGGGTCTTGAGGTGGTTAGTTTGTACATCAATTTATTGGGGGCGTAAATTTTTTGCATAATATCCATTTGGGGGTGTACGATAGCTCGTTTGAAAGATCTATATGAGAGATACAATTTTGACTAAGGTCTGGGTATGCCATACTAGCTTTTGGATACCTAAATTTCCAAGAAACATCATTTAGGGTCTCAAAACAGACCCAGATGTTTGGGACCCAAAAATCGTAGAAAAACTACCAAGAAGATACAGAACCAATGAGATGGGGGAAGAAGTGGTTGGCCATCAATGTCCACCCAAAACACTTGAAAATCACATGAGTATGACTATCCTGGCATATCATCACGAAACGGTGAGTTCCCATCTCCTCATAAGTTATTTACTTTATATATATATATATATATATATATATATATATATATATATATATATATATATATATATATATATATATATATATATATATATATATATATATATATATTCCTTATCATGTCATGCATCATACAATCTGGTTTTCACATGTCATGTGCCCAAGTGTGCCTTTTTAGGGGTTTTCATAATTGGATTTTATTATATGTCCTTTTAATTTTATTTTTTTATTTTTTTTGTAAAATAATGTAGGAATCAATCACCCGATTGGGATTCCTCCCCTAGAGACAATATACATGTTACCGTTAGGTCATAATTCACTGATCTTCCTTAAGCATGCTTATTTTGACAAGGGTCTATGATATAACTGAAGTTGATGTCCATTTTCCATTAATGGAGTTCTTTCCTCATCAGTTTTACAAATGCTTATGGACCCATTGTCATATATACTATTAATCTCATAGGGTCAAGTCTAGTGAGTGAAACCTTCTTCTGAAATCCTTGATCATTGAATCAAACAATAAGGCCCAGTCTCAACCTTTGAATCTCTTTTGCTTTATGAATTTTTCATGCTATTGAGCTCTTTGATGTTGGGTCACTGTTTTATGATGTAGTGTAGCCTCACAAAGTTCATCCAATTAATTGATTTGGAGAAGTCTTTATTGATGTTCTTTGGATAGTTCCATAACAGGAAGCACTACTATACTTAGGGTATTTATTTCTATCCATATTAGCAAAATAACTCCCTTCATAGAAACCAATTCAAATAGTGTGTATCCAATATTAGTTTGTAATATTGTGTGGTAGGCCCATAGTGCTTCATGAAGTCAATCTACCTAGTTCATGAGGTGCATCCAAATAAATTTATTATAATTTATTCAAGGATATTATTCATCCCTTCTACCTATCCATTAGTGTGTGAATGATATGGCATTGTTACCCTATTTTTTATTTTGAATGTGCCCATGAGCTTCTCAATGAGCCTTGAAGTAAATTATGTTCCTCCATTGATGATGATCTCCCATTGTACCCAAAATCTAGTAAATATTCCCTCATGGAGGAAATATACTACTACTTTCTCTATTGCAGGTAGGAGTGCCTTTGCTTCCATCCACTTTGTGACACAGTCTATGCAAACTAGGATGTAGGAGTTGTATTGATAAGATGGATCGATAGGCCCAACAAAATAAAGAGCCTAATTCTTGAAGGGTCTTATTACTAGATATGGTTGTAGTGCAATATCTTCTAATTGTACTGCCCTTCTAAAGCATTGACAACTGTCACACCTCTTTACATACTTCTTGTCATATTTGAAGATTGTGAGCCAATAGTACCCTTAACAAAGTACTTTATATATAGTATTTTTTTTTGCAAAGTGGCCCCCACAAGGGCCATCATGTCAAAGCCTTAGTATGTCATGGATCTCATCCTCTTGCACACATTTCCTATAATCATATCTAGCCTTGTATAGAATAGGCATATGTTGATACAAGAAAATATCCAACTTTGCTTGAAGATATTTTGTTGTTCTTTTAGAGATAGGTGGGTTGGGAGTTTTCCTAGTAGCCAATTAGTTAGTAGTATATGCAAACCACAATGATTTAGTAGATATTGCAAAGATATGTTCATTAGGAAATGAATCTTCAATAGGTGGTTCGTTCTCATTTGTTGTAATCCTAGAAATAAAATCTACCACTACATTATCTTTTCTTGATTTATTTAAAATAGTAATGCCAAATTATTGCAATAAAAACAACCATTTAGTTACTCTGCCATTAGTGATCAATTTTTTCATTAAATATTTAATGGTGGCATGGTCAGTATGTAATATGTTTTGGAAGAAATTATTATTGATGTCAAAGGGTGAATGGGATAACATTTATTTGATGATATGTTTCCATAAGTTAGCAATTTTGGATGCAATAACACTCTAGATTGGAAGTTCTTGTCACACTATTTTGTTTTAAAGGTGGCACACCTTGTGGTTCCTCTTGGTTGAATATATATTAAATTTTAAAGTTTATTTCCTCGATGAGTGTAGCATCAACACTTTCCCCACATATTCACGACATTAATATTTTATTTTTTCTCCTAGAAGGAAGTCAGTTACAATTTAAATTGACCAAATTCCATTGTCCAAGATAGCCTTGAAAGAAATCATCTTGAAGAAAAAAATGATTTCTTAAAAGTGTTCTAATCCTCCTCTTAATAGGTTAGCTTGATGGCAAACATCTTTCATTTCATTATGGGCAAGTCAACCTTATTGATTCAGGTAAGCTCTAGTGTAAGGCATGTCATTGAAAGGATCAAGTTGGACCCATAATATTAATCTTTAATCTATATTCATATCCCAACCATTGAGCATAAAAATACATAGATTCATGGAATCTATTAAGGAAAATAAAAGGCCTTAGAACTTGCCAGTGTAGACCAAGGGAAATAAGGAGAAGAGCAGTGATATGAAAGGAAGTGATCAATGATAAAAGAGAAAATGTTCTATGATTTTAAGAAACATATTAAGATTTATGCTAAGGTATTTCATTTGAATGTGAGGCATACACTTCACTTTATTTTTGAGGTAGTTGCAAATCCAAACCCGAGGCTCTCTTGTGGAAATTTTTTCTCTTCTTGAGGCAGACTGTGGCCTACTTTAAGGCCTCCTTCTGAGATTGATTTCAGCCTCATTGAGGAAAAATTTTCAGCCTACTTGAGGCCTATTACGGCCTTGTTTCTGAGGAACATTTAAAAGGTCCTATAATAGATCCAAAATCCTAAGGCACATTTTTGGATGATTGAGGCTGAGTCTAATGCAATTTCCAGGACCTTGATGCTAGTTTTTAGAAACTTAGAGTAGAACTTTGGTGTCTGTCTTGTACAAATTCTGGAGTATATTTTGATACTTATTTTGTAGAAGTCTTGAAGCATAAGTTTTTAATAAACCCTTGATTAATTTTTGGAGAAGGATTTGTTAAATTTTTTGAGCAAACATTGAAGAAGTTGTGAGGAAAAATTGAAGGGAAGAGTAAGGGTATTTGTAGTATTGATTATCTGATGTCTGATTTTTGTTGTTGAACTGTATATTATTAAATATGTCTATAGATTGCATATTTAAATAAATATTTAATGCATCATGAAAGTTGGAAATTACAAAAGAGAAGATTTGAAGTTGTACATGGCTTAAAAGAAATAACAATTTTGAATGTTATTGTAATTGGGTCATTGTACCTGGTATGGGAGACCAAGGGTTTTGTTTTATCGTTTATTATTAAGGGTGGTAGGGTGGTGCTAGGAAAGAAAATTGTAAATTTATTCAATAGGTTTTTTCCTCCTTCTAGTGGGAAATGGTAAACCCGAGGTTGTAGGCATTCCAGTTGTAGTTGGTAAACCAAAATTTGTAGCTTCACTCAAATATAAATAAATTGTTTAAAACATATATCTTGTGTTCTTTTGATGTTATGTTATTGGTTAATGATTTTGATACTAAAATATAATAAAAAGTGAAATACTGATTCACCACCCCCTCTCAGTATTTCCAACAATATTAGGGGGTATTTGATTATATAGTGCAAGAATTCATTAATAGCATGAATTACTACAAGAAAAAAAAAATTTGTTATCATATAGTTTAGTTTTATAGGAGAGAAATTTTTACTAAAAAATAAATAATATACGAATGATTTCCTTCTTATTTCACTAACACAACTCCAATGGAAGTATATAACACATCTCTAGATATGTGGAAGGAGAGGGAGCATTTGGGCCATCTCAAGATATAATATTTAGGCAATCCTGATTTTAGTTCTTCAAAAGCATGCTGGAAACTATCTGTATACATAAATTCAACATTTTTATTTAGTAAGAAAAAAAAGGACGAGTTATTAATGAAAATAATTCAATAAAATGTCGATACTAACTATTATATCCAAGAAAACTTTGAACCTATTTCCCAGTTCGTAGAGTAGGCAAGTCTAATATTACCTTATTTTTTGTTGGATCTACTTTGATGCTCTTTGAATAAATTATATCCCCTAACACTATAACTTTTATTAACATCACTAAGTATTTTTCATTACTAAGTGCTACATGAAATTACTTACACCTAATTAATACTTTTCTATATTATCTAATGCCACATCAAATTCATCATCATAAATCATAAATTCATCCATGTAAAGTTGCATGCAATCATGCATTAAATATGCTAATATACTAATTGTATATTGTTGAAAAGTTGTGGGAGTGCTACAAAGTCCAAATGGTAGAACAAGATAGGAAAGTGTTCCCAAAGGAAAAACAGATGTGGTCTTGTCCTGGTCTTCTAGAGCGATTTTAATTTGGTTGTATCCACTAAACCCATTGAATAAATATAATTACTTCTTTAATGCCAATGTGTCTAGTACCTGGTCAATGAATGGTAGTGGGAAGTGGTCTTTCTATGTGGCTTTTTTGAGTTCTTTATAATTAACAAAAATCCTACACTTGCCATTATTTTTAGGAATAATGAAAAGAGGGGAGACCCATTGGCTATCAGAAATGGGGTGGATAAAGTTAGTTGAAAGCAATTTCTACAACTCTTTCTTAATGATAGCCTGGAAAATAATATTCCATTGAGATTACCAGATAGGTATAGAGTCCTCCTTTATATAGATGTGGTGTGTACACAAATCAAGGTGGATCCCCTTCCTCTCAGTATAGTCCTGGGAAAAAACACCATTATTATTTTGTAGAACCTTTATTATTCATTCCTTTTGGTGTTCTATTAGCCCTTGATTGATCTTCAAGATTTTTTTGGGGCTAATTTTTATGGTCTCCAAAGTTGAACCTTTTTCTTCCTCAAAATAGGACCAATGTTCTATAGGTTTTGTTTACGTGGTTGTGATAGAATCCTGGACTTTTCAGGTTCCATTATGTGGGCGAGAATGTGTGAGTTAGATGATGAGAAGGAGGCTACAAAGTCACTGATTTCTTCGTCCTTAGTTTTTTCTTTGAGGAAAAGACACTGGTCTACGATGAATAATTGATGAGAAACTACTTCCTCGTCACTTTTCCTCTCCATCTTCCCAAAATGGAATCTCAAGGCCAATGTTACGATAGAGGGAGGATATAGGGTAATTTTTTTAGTGGAGTTCCTATGGGAGATTTCCATGTTACTAGATTTACAACCGATGTATGTGTCATTAGTGGCAAGCCATGACTTTACCAATATTAAAGGATATATCTCTAGGGAGGACTTAGGTTGTAGAACCATGAAGTCAATAAGATACTCCCTTTAATCCATGAAGATTACTACAACCTCTAATATTCCATCTGGTTAGATGGTACACTAGTTAGCGAGTTGTAATACTATGTGGGTTTTTCTAATACTAGGAGATCCTAGGGCTTCCATTGTCTCACAAGTCATTACAATAATAGTGGGACCAAGATCAATAAATGTATTGGGAATATCTATGTTGTTAATTTGTACATTAACTATAGGGTTGCTAGGATTTAAATATTTCATGACAAGGACACCCCCCCATCATACGATTTGAAAATTTTCCCATGACATGTATAGTCTGGGCGTATTTCCTTGTTCTACCAAGTCTCCTTATGCAAAATTACCTTACGGATTTTGACTAAATATGGATGTCCTTAATTTCTTGGAATGAAAATATGGATACACATACATTCTTGAGTTCATCCAAGAAATCAAATTTAGGCTTGGTGGCAGGTTTCTCTAAATCCAATATTTCAAGGTAAGTAGAAATATAGGGTTTTAGGTGAACTTGATTTGTTTTTGAAGTCTAAAGAGATTTAATTGATTCTAGTTATTCATTTGGAACTTCCTCATTACAATATTCAATTTGCACAGGAGGAGTTACTTTATTCAAGGTCTTCACTAATTTAAGGTATATTTTGTGACAATATAGGGAAGATATGGAGTATGTAGGGTAAATGGAAATCTTAAAAACTTATGCTATCTTAGTTTCATTACCATTATTTGGGTTAGGAATGGGTTGTGTAGGAAGTTGAGGTTAAGGAAGAGTAGATGTGGAAAATTGAATAGGTGGAGAAGGAAGAAGTGGCATGGATGGTCAAATCAAGAATTTCTTAGGGCCTCTGAGGGATAAATTCCTCCACCCCTACATCCAAGGATGCTTAAGTGGGGGATCCATCCAAGGATGAGTAGGAAAGAACCAGAGCGGATAAGAGTATTGCATTAAAGGGCTAGTTCCATATGAATTATAATATTGTAATTGGTCTTGAATCATACCTTAAAGATTTAGATGCTATGGAAGCTTCTGAGAGAGAAACATAATTTCTCTAATTCCTTGGCTTCTTGATAGATAAATTTTAATATATACAAGGATGGACTCTTGATCATAGCATGTTCCTAATTACATATTGCAAATATATTGATGTGATCTAGTGGGAATTCCTCCAATGGGTGCTTTCTTCTACACTTTAGAAAAAAATATTTCCAAAGCTAGTTCTTCTTATTCATGTGTAACATAAGTTAGGGACTCAATGAAATGAGTATTGACTACTTTAAAATATTCTAGAATATTTACAATATTAGCCATAGTAATCCCATTATCAATAGTCTTGCCAACTCTTATTAATATGTATCTCCATCCTTTGGCAATCTTTGAAGCACTTATAGAATATCTTTGACATAACTCAATGATGTCAATGTAAGAATGATGAGAGACATATCCTCTGCTTATTAAATTTAATAGATCAATACAATCATCTCAAATTCCTTGTAACAGTAAGACACGTAATTCTTTAGGAACAAAACCTCCCCGTCTTTCCCTTTGTAATTTGTAGTTAAATATTTCAACATAGTCTTCAAGGTTGTAATCTTCATTTTATGTCATCCTAAAGACTTCCTCCCTCCTTTATTTTTATTTACAATAATCTTGATATTTCTCTAAGAATTTATATTTCATTTGTGCCCATTTATGGATTTTATTACTTACAAGGCCCTTGAAACAATGAAGAGCAACATTTTTTAGTGTAACATAGAAAAACCTCAATTTCTTGGCATCTCTACCGTAATCATAGCTTTTGAAAAGAACATCAAATTAAGAGAACAAGGTGTCAGGATCCTCTTTTCAAAATCCATGGATATTAGGCAAGGATGAGTTTGGAATTTTATTAATCTTTCCCTCTTCATCTAGCTATAAGATATGGAATCCAAAGATGGACGCTTCTTCTTGTTGGGTGTGGAGCCTGATTATCTTGTTTATTTTGTATCACAGCGTTGGACCCCTATACCCTAATGGGGGCGGAAACGCCGCTCGTAATTAAACACTGCTTGGGGGGTCTAGGGGGGTGCGGCTGTGATTTTATGGAGCCCCCCCCCCCCCCGGCAGGGGGTTTCGGGGGCAATGCCCTCGAAGCTAAAAACAGATGTAAAATTGCCTTGTAAAAATATAGTAATTTCTAGTCAATTTGGGTTGTTCATTAGGCGGATGATCTGACAGTAAAAGTTATGTTTATTTTAGGGTTTTTTTTCCCTAGAAGGCAACCCATCGCTTTGTATGAGGGTATTGTATTGTGGCTGTGTATTGTATGTGTATTCTCATAGTGAAAAACAGATAAGGGAGACTGTGAGAGAGAACAGATGATATTACAACGGATCTGTTGTAGGGTGTGTCTCTTCTTTTTTCTGGATAATAGAAAGGAAGGACTGGCTGTTTGCGGTGGACGTAGCCCAAACTGGGTGAACCATGTATATCTGTGTCTCTCTGGTTTTATGTGTTTTGTGTGCTTGTTTTTTCCGCATATTTTATGTGTTTCATTGCTCTGTAATATATATAATTTTCTAACAACTGGTATCAGAGCCAAAGGTCTATTTGGCTGATAAACTCACAGGAAAGAAGGGTTCCTGGTTCGAGTGGGAGCAATGGTGGAAGATGGTAAGTTTAGGTTCGAGAAATTTTACGGCCAAAAATTCTCGCTGTGGAAGATGCAAATGGAAGATTATCTGTATCAGAAATATCTGTACCTACCATTGAGCAGAAAAAAAAAGAAGCCGATGGCTATGACAGATGCAGAATGGGAGATTCTTGATAGAAAGGCACTCAAAACAGTACGGTTGTGCCTCGCGGCGTCGGTAGCCTTCAATATTTCGAAGGAAACAACAACATAGGGTTTGATTAAGGCATTGGTGAAACTATATGAAAAAACCTCGGCCTCAAACAAGGTATTTCTTATGAAACGTTTATTTAATATGAAGATGTCGGAAGGTGGATCTATTGCAAAACATTTAAATGATTTTAATACAATTACCAGTCAATTGAGTTTTGTAGGGGTAAACTTTTATGATGAAGTTAGAGCTATGTTATTTTTTTGCTCATTGCCAGAAAGCTGGAATGGTTTAGTTATGGCCATTAGTAACTCTGTCTCTGGATCTAGTACTTTAAATATTGATGAAGTTGTCGGAGCTACCCTTAGGGAGGAAATGCGACAGAAAATCTCTAGTGAGACATCGGTTAATGCTTTGAGTGCAGAGTCTAGGGGAAGAAGAATGGAAAGAGGAAAGAGCTCAGGATATCACAGTAAATCAAGGAAAGGCAGATCCAAGTCTAGATCGGGGATAGTGTGCTGGAAATGCAGAAAGAAAGGACACCTAAAAAAATACTGTAGATCTTGGAAGGGAAAATAAGGAGACACACAACAAGAAAACAATCATGAAGAAAATGTGACAGGTGATGTGTTACAAGATTCTTTGATTCTTTCCTTCAAAAATGTTACTGATTCTTGGGTTGTAGATTCAGGGGCCTCATTCCATGCCACACCTGATAAGAAATATTTTCATGACTAAGTTCAAGGAGATTTTGGACAAGTTCATTTGGGTGATGATAAACCCCATAAAATTGTTGGAATGGGTAAGGTTCTTGTAAAACAACAGAATGGAAACCAATGGCTATTAAAGGAGGTAAGGCATGTTCCAAATCTGAAGAAAAATATGATTTCAATAGGGCAATTAGGCGGTGAAGGTTGTGTGACAACTTTCACAGATAAAACCTGGAAGGTCACCAAAGGAGCCCTGGTAATAGCAAAAGGCGAAAAGGTTGGTACAATGTATTTATGCAATGGTATTTCTAACTCTATTAATGCTTTAACTTCCAAAGGAGCAGATGCAGCATTATGGCATCATAGGCTTGGACACATGAGTGAGAAGGGGATGAAGATTCTTCACTCAAGAAATTTTTTGTTGGGTTTGAAGAATATCGATTTGGATTTCTGTGAGAATCGCATTTATGGAAAACAAAAGAGAGTCAGATTTCTCAGAGTTGGGAAAGAAAAGAAGAGTGAAAAATTAGAGCTTGTGCATACATATGTATGGGGACCTGCTCAGGTATCATCTCTTGGTGGCTCTCGTTATTATGTTACTTTTATTGATGATGCAACTAGAAATAATTGGATTTATTGTATTCAGAATAAATCTGAAGTATTTAACATTTTCAAGAAATGGAAAGCTTTGGTTGAGATTGAGATAGGAAATAAGTTGAAGTGTCTTAGATTAGAAAATGGAGGTGAATATTGTAGTAGAGATTTTTATAGGTATTGTTGAGAGCATAGAATTCGTAGAGAGAAGACAGTTCCAAGAACACCACAAGAAAATGGTGTGTCAGAAAGAATGAATAAAACAATCATGGAGCATGCAAGGTGCATGAGATTGCATGCAAGATTGTATTTACAATTTTGGGCAGATGTTGTAGATACTGATGTTTATCTAATAAACAGAGGGCCTTCAGGTTCCTTGGATGGTGGTATTGCAGAGGAAGCATGGACAGGTAAAAAGGTAAACTACTCCTTTTTAAAGCCTTTTGGTTGTGAGGCCTTTGTCCATATTAATAAAGAAAATAGAACAAAGCTTGAGGAAAAATCAAAGAAATGTACCTTTGTTGGATATGGTGTTAATGATTTTGGTTATCACTTATATGATTATGAAAATCACAAAATAATTAGGACCAGAGATGTAATATTCAATGAAAAGGTATTGTATAAGAATCAGTTGCAAGAAAAGAAACAGGAAAAAGAATACACAGTTCTTGATGAGATCACAAAAAAGGTAAAGGTGTCTAAAAATAATAATAATCAAGAGCCACAACAACAACAACCACCACAACAGAAACAGGCACGTCAAACACCTGAAAGTGGTGTTAGAAGATCTACCAGGATAAGTAGACCCCCTAAACGATACCCTCCTTCATTATATTATTTATTGTTGACTGATTCTGGTGAACCTGAATGTTATGAAGAAGCAATGCAGGTTGAAAGCAGGAAGAAGTGGGAGCTAGCCATGGAAGAAGAGATGGACTTCTTAATGCATAACCAGACTTGGGACTTAGTCAGGTTGCCTGCAGGTAAAACTACATTGCAGAATAAATGGGTTTACAGGCTGAAGGAATAAGATGGAGGAAAACAAAGGTACAAAGCTAGACTTGTGGTGAGGGGGTTTGCAGAAAAGAAAGGTATTGATTTTGATGAAAATTTTTCTCCTGTTGTTAAGATGACTTCAATCAGAACTATTTTAAGTCTTGTAGCAGCGGAAGATTTACATCTTGAACAGCTAGATGTAAATACAACATTTCTCCATGGAGATTTGGAGGAGATCTATATGGAGCAACCAGAAGGATATGAGGTCAAAGGGAAAGAAAAATTAGTGTGCAGGTTTAAGAAGAGCTTGTATGGCTTAAAACAGGCTCCAAGGCAGTGGTATCTAAAATTTGACAGGTTTATGTCTGAACAAGGTTATACTAGATGTCACTCTGATCATTGTGTTTATCTAAAAAGGAAAAATGATGGCTGCTATATTATATTGTTATTGTATGTAGATGACATGCTTGTTACAAGGTCTAACATGCAAGAAATAAATGTGCTCAAAAGAAAATTGGGAAATTCATTTGCAATGAAGGATTTGGGAGCTGCAAAGCAAATACTTGGTATGAGAATAACTAGAGACAGGAAAAATCGCAAATTAGCACTGTCTCAGAATGAGTACATACAAAAGGTGTTGAAAATATTTAATATGCAGAATGCAAAACCAGCTAGTACACCTTTTGCTATCCATTTCAAACTTAGTAAGGAGATGTGCCCCAAGACCCACGAAGAAATGGAATATATGTCTAAAGTTCCATATGCATCAGCATTTGGAAGCTTAATGTATGCAATGGTCTGCACAAGGCCTGATATTGCACATGAAGTGGGATTTGTAAGCAGGTACATGAACAATCCAGGAAAATAACATTGGATGGCAGTGAAATGGATTCTCAGATATTTGAGGGGTACAAAAAATCAAGCATTATGCTTTGGTAGTTCAAACATTACTCTACAGGGATATGTTGATGTAGATATGGTAGGTGACAGAGATAACAGGAGGAGCACTACAGGATATGTATTTATTGTAGGTGGAACAGTTGTCAGTTGGGTTTCAAAAATCCAAAGTGTTGTTGCACTTTCAACAACAGAAGCAGATTATGTTGCTGCTATAAAGGCTAGTAAGGAAATTATTTGGTTACAAAGGTTTATGAATGAATTGGGTAAGAAGCATGACAGGCACATTATATGCTGATAGTCAAAGGCTATCTATCTTGCAAAGAACTCAAAGATTTCATTCTAGGACTAAACACATACAACTCAAGTACCATTTCATACGGCCGTATTGGAAGATGGAGCGCTAATGGAAAAGATACACACTAGCCGTAATTCGGCAGATATGCTAACAAAAGTGTAACCAGGGAGAAACTGAGATTATGCTCAGTTTCAATTGGTCTTCAAGGATGACGATGAAGATGAGAAACAGCCAGGTCCAAAGAGGAGTCATTCTCTAGCAAATGAAGCAGTGGTGGAGTTGCTACAATCAGTCTCCAAGTGGGAGATTGTTGGTTGTGGAGCCTGATTATCTTGTTTATTTTGTATCACAGCATTGGACCCCTGTACCCTAATGGGGGCGGCAACTCCGCCCATAATTAAACGCTGCCTGGGGAGTCCAGCGGGTGCGGCTATGAATTTATGGAGCCCCCCCTGGCAGTGGGTTTCGGGGGCAGCATCCTTGAAGCTAAAAACAGATGTAAAATTGCCTTGTAAAAGTATAGTAATTTCTAGTCAATCTGGGCTGTTCATTAGGCGAATGATCTAACAGTAGAAGTTATGTTTATTTCAGGGTTTGTTTTCCCTAGAAGGAAACCTCTCACTTTGTATGAGGGTATTGTATTGCGGCTGTGTATTGTATGTGTGTTCTCAGAGTGAAAAACAGATAAGGGACACTGTGAGACAGAACAGATGATATTACAACGGATATGTTGTAGGTTGTGTCTCTTCATTTTGCTAGATCATAGAAAGGAAGGACAGGTTGTTCGGGGTGGACATAGCCCAAAATGGGTGAACCACGTATATATGTGTCTCTCTGGTTTTATGTGTTTTATGTGCTTGTGTTTTCAGAATATTTTATGTGTTTCATTGCTCTGTAATATATATAATTTTCTAACACTTCTTGGTAGCATTATGTGCCATATTTTCTTGATAAATGTCTTATTGTTCTGTAGGTGCTTTAGGAGAGTCCAATATAATCGGTTCTTTGGAGTGGGACTTATCATTTATCAAACCTTTAGGGAACAAGATTTTATTGGCACAAAGGATGATGTTTGTATGATATTAGGTCCCTGAATAGAGAGTTCATGTTTCTTATTGGTAAGGGAACTTGATGTAGGATTTAAATAGTTCGACTGACTATGTCCCTTCTCCTCTTGAGGGTGTCCTACACTATTAATCTTATGGGGTGTTTTGGTGAAACTGAATAATCTACCTTGTTGGTCTCTAGCATTGTGCATGAAAATTTAAAAAAAAAAAAACTCTTCCTAAAACAAATTTCTAAAAGGAAAGAAACATATCACGCAATTTTCAAGAAATTCTACCAAATAACAAAATAACAATGGCATACTGATAGTTTCCTGGAAATGGTGCCAAAAATGGCAGGCTCTTTATTTAATTTTTAATTATTTAGAAGAGAACTGAGGAACTATGCATTTAATTATCATTCTAGTGTTCATATGGAACTTGCGAACTACTATACACTAAATATGTTGATATAATACTTTAAAGTGTTAACAAGGTTGTATTATCCTAAATGTGTGTTTCAGAGTAGTATATTAATGTTTTTTTATAAGTCACCAAGGAATAAAACCACACTCTTAGGAAATTAAAGAACACATTTGAAAAATTTAAATAACACACTTCAACCTAGCGAACCTAGGAAGCTTAACGTTGTAACCCCTAACACAAGTATAAAAATCCACATATGCAAAAAGAAAATAATACAAAGACATAAATCACACAAGTAGTAAAGTGGCGACTTGCTTAAGGCATATGGTGATCATGATCCCTGTAACAAAGATGCATAGGTAATGGTGGAATACTGAAAAAATATAATATATAAAATCCAATCCCACTTAATATATTAAGGCTCATACCACAAATATGGAAATCATATTAATGAAATACAATCCTTAGAAAACAAAGTAAGTTACCTATTCAAGTCTATGAGTTGCAACAATATAAAGAAACATGACTACTTGTTTGATTAATTAGTGGCATAAAGGAACAATGCTATTTGTGTTAGTTAATAAGCTGCAACAACATATGAGAACTAAGAAACTTGTCATATGAACAAGTTGTAGCAGTGTACAGAAACTAAGTAACTTGTTAGACTAGCAAGTTGCATCACAACAAAGTGATTTATCAAATTAAAGAGTTGCAACAAAACAAAGCAATTTATTGAATTAATGATTTGTATAAAAACAAAGTAAGCAATTGGATTAATGAATTGCAAAAAACAAGGTAAGCTATTGAATTAACAACAAGTTGCAACAATGTAAATAAACTAAGTTACAAAAATGAAACTAAAAAATAATATGTAAGGTCACAAGTAGTACCTGACTAAGGATGAGTTCTTACCTCCTTAGGCAAGGCGCTATTTATAAAAATAATATCACCTAAGTTAGAAGCACACCTTTCACATAGAAAAGAGTAGGAAATGGAAAAAAACCATGATCTTGTACTAACTTAAAGGTCATATAGAAAAGTAAAATTATTTATATCCTCCCATATCTCAAATAGAGTAGGGTGTTTTATACACAACACTAGAGTCTACATTGGATAAGAGGTTGAAGAATAGCCATGAGAATCTTCAAATTATTAGGTTGTTCCTCTTGGTTACAAAAAATCACCAATGTAGAAAATATCATATAAATGATAGCTCATTCAACTATTGTGACTGTGGAGACTCAACAAGATGATGATCCTAGTGAAAATTAAGCACCTGCACTAGGTGGGGCCCGCAGGCTATTTTTAGGTGTATGTCTATTTTTAGAATGGTGAGAATATTCTATTTATAACGGGAGTCTATTTATAGATGGCTGAGAAAATTCTATTTATAGATGAGATTCTATTTTTATATGCATGGGCGAAACCTATGTATAGATCGCATGTCTAAAAATAGATCGGATGTCAATTATTATTAGCCCTTAATAATAATTAAACAATAAATAATATTCTATTCTCTTGAAGCACTTGATTTCAGTTAACTGATGTGGTAAACCAGTTGACTGAAGGAATTACGAGTTCTAAGGTTGGATTCACAGTGGACTTCGTTGTAATTGAGTGATACAAAGTTGTAATAGAGTTGGATGTGTAGTTATGTGAGTTGTTATTTAGTTTAACTCAGTTAAGTGAGTTAAACTCAGTTGTTCTAGTTGTAACTAGTTGTAACTAAAGATACACTAGTGAGAGATCAGTGAATTAATTATTTAATTAATTCACAAGCAGTGGTCTCACATGCAACTGAAGAAATACTACTGTTAACTACATGCATGTCAGATCCAGTGGAGACCCAGTTGAGAGATAGGTGAGAGGGTCTGTTTGACTATCAGTTGTGGCTATAGTGGGTGCACAAGTGCAACCAAACACACATTGGATATGCCAATGAGGATTGCACAGTCAATTCAAGGAAAGATCAAATTCATTCAGTGATTTTCATCAGCACGGATTGTGCAGTGGAGGCAGGTTGTCAGGAGGCAATAAATTGGTGCATGTTTATGCCAATTTTTGTATGACAGTGTGAGACAATTATATATTGTACTAAGAGCTCTTGGAGTATAGTTTTTTATGAGATTTTTTCATGATCCATGATATACATAATATATGATAGTTGGGATTTTTAGCTTTATGCTTATGCTTTCTCGGTAAAAACATTTGTGTTATGTGTGATTGATTTTTCTTCATATGTTTGCAATTGGCGATTAAATTTCTGCAAAGATTTGAGTAGAAGTATTTTGTATTTAACAGTGGAATATAATTGTTAGATCAGGAGAATCCGGAAATACATCACAGTATTAATAAAATTTCTATAGTGACAAATGGCATTTGGGTCACTCTTCTATCGTGGTAAGGATTTTCCTACTACAAGTCAACTAATATATGTCACTTCCTTCAGTAGGTGGTCAAATAGTCATCCTGAAATCCCTTGATGACAATTGTGCAGTTGGAGGTTGGTTGGAGGTGCACTATACCAACTCCCCCTCAGTGGCAACAATTATCCTCAATTATTAACTATTAACGTGTTGTAGAACCAAGCTTAGGCATGTTGCAACATCAATTCTATTGCTTCTGTTTTTTTGTAGCAACAAATTTCATCTTTGTACTTTGTTGAATTGCAACAATAAAGTTGCAACATTTTGCTTCATTGTTTTAAAACAATTGAAGTCAAAGCACTGCGCTCTATCATGTTGCAGTGGCATGTTGTAGCGCCAAACCTTGTTCATGTATGAACAACTAGAGTTGTATCTCTTTTCCTTGTAGTTGTGTTGCAATAGTGGGAGTTGTGATATTTTGTTATATATTAATATTGTAGTAGTGTGAGTTCTAGAACTTTGTTGCAACAATGAGGTACGATATGAGGGTATTGCTACAACTTTAAAGTGTTGCAGCAATATATCAAGGTATTGTAGAAACTATTTTTCACCTTTTCTTCAAGAGTATCTGCTTGAGACTTCTTGAAGTAGTTCTCATAGGTTAATGATAAGAAGGTAAATTCCTTCCTAAATACATAATAAGGAATATTAAAAGTGACATAATAGGAAGATAATTTTATCTTGATAAAAAATGCAGCAATATGGGAAAAATAGGTGATATGGCGGTATGAAAAGGGAAAAGTGTGATGAAAAAGGTGTTGGATGAGCATTAAAAAGATTCCAATTTGGGCACTCTTCACATCATATACATTTTTCCTTTTAAATATGTCAATAGAGTAAGATTTGAAAACTTCCTACTTCTTCACAGGTGTTGATGTTTATTTTTTCAAATCTTGCTAGATGGAGGATCACTCCTACTTGCCTCAATATATTGGAATAGCTCAAGTCATTTGTTCTATATTCCAGTGGAAATGATTCAACCTTCATTAAGTTTATACAAGAGTTGATACAAATATGTTGAAGGTGGGGTTAAACCCCTCAAGAAGAGGGTTTCCGCAATGCACTTGTAACATTTCTAAAAGTTAGTCCATCTAATTGACAATTATATATTGTAACATTACAAGATTATTCATTTTCACAATATATTTAGATAAGGATTTATCCCCACAACCCATTATGGTAAACTCTATCCACTGATGCAATTTCTAAAGGGAGTATGACATATTCAAACATTCAATAATTGGGAAATCTTGGAGCCACAACTCTTTCAAACTTGTAAACTAATCAAGCCAGGGTGGTATATCCTCCAACCAATGGCTTGCTAATATAAGTTAGTTTTGGGATAAAAAGTGTCCAAATTTATAATATTATAAATTAATACCTCCATATTTCTTCCTCTTACCATAATTTTCTTGTCAAGACATGTAACCAAAATCAAGTTCTTGGAACCAAGGACATCCCATATGGATTTTAGTTAAAAATGATAACATGTGAAATTGATATTTATTAAAATATTTAACTCTAAAGCACATGCTAAATATTTGATATTTTCCATCTCTCCAAATACCATTTATGGATATCAATTTTTCTAATATTTTATTTCTAATGTCAAATTTAAATATTCCTTCAACAATATTCTCTCATATGTATATTTCCCTTATATAACTTTGAAAATCCTCTATGTTATCCATGCATTATCTTATACAGCTACATTTATGATGCCTACCCAATTTTCTCTTTAGATAAGGGGTAAAATTTATATCAATTAAATATATACCTCCCATGACCTATTGTTGTTAAATCAATGAAGGGATATAATATTTATTTTTATTTTTTATTTTTATTTTTTTTTAGGATTAGTTGGAATAGATTTTGAATCCAGTATTGCAAAACCTTATAAAAGTTAAATTTTAGAAATATAATTTGTTCCATTTCCCCTTTCTCTACTCTTCCATGTTGTAATAATCATACTAAGATAAATACGAAATAGAAAAATACAAATAGAGAAACAAAGTCTCTACAAATAGGATGGATTGTTTGTGTGGGTTGGGTGCATAGTTTAGATGCATAAGTTAGGTGCATGGGTAGGTGCACCATTTATATTAGGTATGTCTTATGTATGTGTGCATGCATCTCTTGTATAAGTCAATTATGTGTGTGGTTATTTTCATGGGGTACATATATGGGTATAGGCATAGGTTAAGGGAACCACTTATGATAGGTGTGTCACTTATGTGCATGAGTATGTGAGTAAGTTGATAAGTTAGATGCATAGATTATATGTGTAATTGTGTCACTAATGTGTGTTATGTACATGGATTAGGTGCATGACTTATGTGTGTAGGTTTGGTATGATGAGCCTCATATGGATTAACTTATATTTGCTAGAATTAACAATTGTTGACAACCTTTCATCTAAGTAACGAAGACAATGTTTGGATTCACATAATGCTAAAATGTTGAAAAATAGTTAATTCAACTAAAATATTAACAACACTTCAATCTCTATTTCTGTAGTTGAAGTCATATTGGTCTAATCTCATTACCAAACACCTTAAAATAGGGGTCGAACTATTAAATTTTAGAGTTGAACCTTCAATTTAATGAATGTAATATATAAGACTTTATAAGCTAAAAATTTATGAAGCCTTGTGTGTTTGCGCGCACACACACACACTCCAAATGTAATATATTTATTATCAAATGTGATTAAATAATATTTGTAGCAAATGGAAATTTCCTTTCGAGATTCTATAACCATTGCTATATGTTTTACAAGCATCACTTATTAGTGATGGCTAATCATTATCACCAATTGTATTCATGATGGTATTTAAATTATTGTTGTAAAAAGATACAAGTCTTTTTTCTTTTTGGTGATGACGAACTACCATTCACAACCCCCCTTATTTTACAATGTATTGACAACAATGACTAATTATTGGTGAATTATTGTTGTTTCCCATTATTGGAAACAAAGAGTGGCCATCTCTTAAAATCATTTTTTTGCAACCTCATCATCGACAACAATCATTGTTTGGGGTCTATATCCATTTAGTCATCACTGAAAATACATTGTTAAAAGTTTTAAATTGTCACTAGTGCCTTAATTTGTAGTAGTATAATTGTTGAAAAAGATGAGCACATGAAACTTGAACAGAAAATTATGATAATTAGGGATAAGATTTAAGAAAAAATTTAGTGCTTAATAGTGGTGGAAGGCACATAATAGGAAGTGAAATAAAAATTTATCCATCTAGGAATAACATGGGGGGAAGAACTTATCCCTCTATGGAGTATATAATAAAAGCTAATCATGGAAATTGAACAAATAGTTCTTACCTTTATGATAGGAACTTAACCACGGCAAATTTCATATGCAAATCAATTATTAGTTTCCATGTAGTTGTTGGAAAACTACGAAACTAAATTGTAACACACCCTTCCATCCCCTTAGGTATTTCTCGAGCTGTGAAAGGTGTTACATCAAAATTTACTCGATATTTAAGGTCTATTATGAAGATGAGGTCATAAAAATACTATTTTCCAACTACATTGAAACTCAAAAAAAATTCCAGCATCACATTTAGCTCATTGAGAGCTTTTCGATGATATAATTTTTATCTCAATCTGACCTATATATTGAAAGTTATGCCCATTTCAAATTTAGCCCTCTTAATCCTTACACGTCAACAAGGCTTTGCCATGTGGTAACCTGAGTGGCCTACATAGAATTTCCACATCACTTATCTTACATGAGACCACTGCATCATCATGTCATCACGCCTTCACACCACACTTATAATAACATTCCAGTTCAAACATCCGTGATGTGATAGTTTATTTGACATTAATTGCCGGGGGATTTTCCCATCTAGTGCCCATATCATGATGTGTTTCCAAATAAATCGGTGCTAAAAAGTAGGTGCAAACAGAAACTTTTCCATCCATGGATGCCAAACTTAACATCACACCCTCTCTTATCCAAGCCCAAGCACAAAGGATGTGCATCAAAGATCCCTCTATAAGAGCTATTCCGAGACAACATGGCATGAATCAGGGCTCCATCTGGCATTCATGTACCTTTCAAAATACATTTCATCCACCTCCATGTCACCCGTATCTTTTGTGACGTATTAACATTATGGTGAATTTAGGGTGATGTTACCCTGCCACGTGTCATCATTTTTATGATTCCTTGCCACTTAATAGGGTCGATTCTACCTGCCATGTGTCATGCCAAGTACGTGCCACATCAACAATATGTCCTCGTCACCATTCACATGCAATCCATGTAGCCTTTCCCGACGTACGTGGCACCTACCACCTGACCCTGCACCAAGGGTTCCACAAGGTTGAGCCTTTAGTGAAAAATTGATCTTTTACAGTATATGGGATTTGAGGTTGATGAAACTATTTATCCATTTCATTCAAATCCCTATATTTTTTCCCAGAGGTATATATATTATCGTCTCACCACCACACCATAGTGCTAAGATAATCGAAAACAATAATCGACAATGACCCTTTCCAAAAATTCCCAATTATACTACTTGGAAAGGGAGGTCTGGCGCGAAGTGAACATTCATTTAGGATGAAGGGAAAATATTTGTCCTACCCTTTTTTACAGTGCTCCTTATTAAGCGATTAACACACTCAACTCGGGCAAGGGAGGCGCGACGCAACATGAATATTTATTTCGGACGACGGGGATATTCCCCTCCCACGCACTTCGTCTATGGCACCCAAATCCATAACTATTTTGTATACATCAATTAAAAGGATTATTTAGTCGAATGCAAGCATGTAGCCTGTAATATACAGGTATAAAAGCTCCAAGGGTTCCTAGGCCAACTTTTTCATTGGAAATCCATGACCCTGCCAACTATACAGAGTTAATGGTGTATACCATAGCATCAATTTTAACTCAAAGCTCCATAGCTCTTAAAGATCCTTATGCAACACATAGAGCATAACCATCCTCTTCATAAACATAACCAGTGAAAATATCAAGAAAAAAATAGAGCCTTTCGATCCATAAGCATGCAAATAATCAAATTGCTGGTAATGATAATTAACTATATGGCATCATACAACCAATCACATTTGCATATAACATTAGGAAACATTCATATCATCCACATAAAGCTAGTATTCCAACTTAGCCAAAATAACATCCAAGGCATATTTCTCATCAAGAACATGAAACAATTTTAAAGGACCATTCAAGAACGTTACAGAGTCATACATCAACTAATAACATACTAGTCATGGTAATAATTCATATTCAAGTATATATATAATTCATGGCACTTATCTAAATGGCCAAATATGGTTGAAAACTAAAGGTGAGACTTCAACTATCCACCCAAACATAAGCTAGTTGCACCATAGTCTTTCTTTCAACTGTCCACCCCTAAGCCACATCCACAATTTGAGGGATTTATTTCTCAGGGATTTCAACCAGGCTCAGCTGGGGAAATGTCAATTTGAAGAGTACGAGTTTAATTTATAGGTGGTTTATTAACTGTGTCTTCAATCCAAGCATTGCATGAACCTGTTGGTCCCTATATGGGTGGTTTATCAGCTTACTTGGTAAGCACTAAGTGGTTTATGGACCTCCTCAACAAACACTTAATGGTTTATCAACCTTTTTCAGCAAGTACCCTAGTGGATTGCTACCCTACCTTGTGTCGATTTATCAACCTTCTTGGAAAGAACTAAGTGGTTTATCAACCTTCTTAGCAAACACTAAATGGTTTATCAACCTTATTTGCAAAAACTATGTGGTTTATCAGCCTTTCAAGAAGCACTTAGTGATTTATTAAACATTTTTAATAAGCACTCATCACCCAATTTCTCCTTGAGCCTCTCACTGACATTTCATTCTTAGACAACACATTCCAACAATTTTCCATGCATTGAAACTAGGAATATCATCCCATCAGTTTGAGCATACTTTCTAAGTCGCATAGATCCTTACTCCTACACTCATTCTTGTCTTTTCTCCAAAATTTTCTCACTCTATCTATCTAACATAATTCTATTTTTACTCTAGACTCTATGTGGTTCCCCCATGAGACGGTTCACTTCCCCTCCCCTTCATGTTGTGGAAAAAGGGAATAACATGGGCATCTCCTCTAGCCCACCACTTCTTGAAAAATATTTGGTGGTATGTGTTCAAATACACTAGCCAGCATCGCTCACAATTCTCCATCAGATCCTGGATCCATGTGTCCCACACCTCAAGCCATCTAGTTAAGACTTTATTTTTATTGTATAGTTAAAAAATTAGGGCTAGCACAAGGGGTTTTATAAACCCCACCCTTAAAGGCACATTGTCTTTAGTGTTTTCCGTAACTAGTATAACACCCCACCCCCACATTCACCCACTTTAACAATCTCACCAGTGTAAACATAAGATGAGAGTTACTATGCATGACCCAACATCCAAGTTCTAGTTATGGGAGTGGGGTCTACCTTCTAGAAACTTAATGTAACCTCCAAGAACACCAGATCACCCAGATGTCAAGAAACATCTACTGATCAACCTTTCCTGGAATGGAACTAACTCCTTGACTCACTCCACATCTTATTCACATGCATGCCAAGCATTCCATGTGGTTAGAAGGCAATAGTTGCATGCACAAGCCTTCCTCCATGCGGTTGCGGCCAAAATTTCCTAGTTCAGAGGGTGTGGCTAGAAACCTCGATCTATATTTTTAGGATCATTTCCAGGCCAACTACCTAGAACTACTCAAAATTCTCCATAATCACCTCCAAGAGTAATTAATCTCTATTCTTGACTCAATTCTTACTCAAACTTATCAAATACATAATAATCATTTAGACAAATACTTGGTAAACATAGCACATACATGTTATGACTACATATTTGTTCATTGTATCATTGGTTTCATCAGAGAATCATCAAAAAGGATTAATTCCTTCTCTTTCTAGTTGCATCAAACACATATTAGTTCGTTCATTGAAATACATAACCAAGAGTTCATCAAACGATGGATTAGATCCATAACAAGAGAACATCACATAATGACAAATATTCCATGCATGTAACGATCATTTAACCAGGATATAACCATGACAAACTAGTCATGAAATCAACGCAATAACTAATACATGTACTCATTGATATTAATAAGAAAACGCATACAATAACATATGAAAATGCCCACAACCTCAAAGACTTCCATGTACCACCCTACCATAGATTGGGCTTAACCATATCTTTCTTTCAGCCAATCACCCTCGTACCATATTCCAAGAATGAATGTGGGATCAAATGGGATAAACCAGAACAGAACCAACTAGGGCTTACAAAGGTTAAGCCACCTCAACTCTCCACCATGATGATTTCACCTAAACCGGTCTAGAAATCACCAAAACCAAACAAGGTTGGATTCCTCTGATTCTTCACCATACCTAGAGGAATTTTCCTGTCTCCACCCATCCATCAAGAGTTATAGGAGAATGCCCATATCCACCATTAACTCTTGGGAATTTTCTCAAGGCCACTTGACCAAGATCCAAAATATATTGGCCATCCAAATAGTACCCAAACAAGGAACCCACTACATCATGGCTATCTAGGAAATGGAAAAGGGAAGGTTGTAAACCATTGTCGATCCAGGAAAATCCCATGCTAATGACAACAAACATAAAGAATAAACCAATGCATCCACCATGCATGAAATACCCGCATGCTAAATCACATATGAACATTATTATCTACAATCCCACAACTCTTTTCTTCCTTACTCAACATTTTCCAAACTTCCTCTTGTGCTCCCTTACTTTTTCTCTCTCCCTTGGAGTTCGATTTTTGAAACTTATCCAAATCTGAGCAAAAGTTTCAACTGATTCTTAGGTGCCTTTTTATCATTGATGTTTGGTGCCTCTTCCTTTCCTTCTCTTTTATTTCATTTTCCTTTATTTTCTCTCTATTTTCCCTTACATGCATATTCTTGTCTCTTCATCTTCCTTTTCTCATATTTTCCTTTATTTCTCAAATTAATTTCCATTTATTTCATTTTTACTTTTCCAATTTCCGTAGCCCTTAATAAACCATAAGTTGTGCCCACTATAATTTTTTCCCCTCCATTCAACCTAGAATATGTGTCCCATGACCTTGGTCTTATTTTTTTTACATAGAAACTTAGCCCAAGGCTGTTACAAATCCCTCCCCCTTGGGGGAACACCATCCTTGGTGTTCTATGACACTTATGACCAACAAAACATACCGCTTATGGAGCTTTATAAACAAAACTGAATGCAGTATTTACAATTACAACTTATGAAAACATGACAAACGTGCCTCTTATGGAGCTTTATAAACACAAATCGATGCAATATTTACAATAATATACACATGTATACATATGCACATTTGATTCAACTAAAAAATAAAAGGATATGATGCCTACATTAGCGACAAGGGAATCCATAGGCTCACACCTACACCCTTAAAGTAGTACGAGGGATTCACCTCCTTCCTAGGAATTCCAAAATACACTACTAAAATCAAAGTATGCATCAAATGTCCAGTGCTACAGTCCTTCCACTACTTGTTCGCTCATTGAACAATTATCAACTCATTGTTCCTAACCACACTCCCAATGTGCTTCTGATTCCATCTGGTAAGGCTAATGACAAAAAAAAAAAAATTATTATCTGACCTTCCCTTCTCTACTTCCCAATCCCTCGGGAAATCTAGTCACCCCCCTTCCGTGCAGTCACTCACTTTCCAAGTTCCTCGACATCCCCTTCTCTGCTTCCCAATCCCTCATGTGATCCATCCCTTGGAAAGGTTTCCTCGCATCAAAAGGTCCCAAAACCAAGACATATCCCTACCTAAAAATCATCATACTTGTCATAGCATGCTTATGGAAATCAGTGGACATTGTTGGTTACGAGTGTCCCACAATGGCCCTGCTCTTGAATGCTTTACCAATACATTGTTTCTTATTCCCATTCCTTTTACTGTTGCTGCTAATTCTCTTGTACCTAGTTCCAACCACCCAAACTAGGCATTTCCATGATTTCCTATACCAACAAACATAATTTCCATTAGATTCAAAAGGAATTTAAATAAATTCAAATCATACCTCATTACTAACTCATCTATGAGGTGACATCTACAACTTTGTTTAATTCCTGTCACAAGAAGTCAAATTAGCTCTTTAATCAAATCATCATATACAGAAGTATCACATACAGTTAGTTCAAAACTCAACCATCATAAATCATAATCCTAGATTATGTGCACATTTAAAAACTAAATAAAAATAATGATACTTATCTTTCAAGTCTTTCTTTGCTTCTGCCTTTGTTTTTTATTCTTTTCGTACACACACCAGATTGGTTTCCAAACCCAGAAAGCACCCAATTCCTTCTCTTCTCTTTCATATGCAGTATCAACAACGTCATCTAGAGACTATACTTCCTCTACTCTCAATATCAACAATAAGGGTCCAGAGACTATACCACCTCTAAAATTAATATCAATAATAAGGGTATCCAAAGACTATACCACCTCTAACCCCAATATCAACAACAAAGGGTATCTAGAAACTATACCACCACTACCCTCAATATCAACAACAAGGGTATCCAGAGACTACACTGACTCTACCCTCAATAGCAACAACAAGGGTATTCAAAGACTACACCGCCTCTACCCTCAATATTAACAACAAGGGTATCTAGAGACTATACTTCCTCTACCCTTAATATCAACAACAAAGGTTTCCAAATACTGCACCGCCTCTAACCTCAGTTTAATAAATTCAAGATTGGTCTCTTTCCAAGCTTCACAGGGCTCCATGGACTACTATCTGAACCCATAACCTCCAGGGAAACCAAGTTGTTAGAGGGCTCCAACCCACAACCTCCAGGGAACCCAAGTTGTTAGAGGGCTCCAACCCATAGCCTCTAGGGATCCCGAGAACCAATCCCCATCACAAAACATGCACATACATAGTGTAGAACACAACACATATATGTGCACACAATACACACACTAAATACACATGTCACAATATAACAACTACACAATACACATGACACAATACCACATGTACACAACACATGTACAACATGTACATAACAACGATATTGCACATCTAGATACCACACCATCTCTACAAGGAAACCTTTCCTATAGTGTATTTTTGACACCTTAACATTTGTATCCACAACCCAAGTCCTGAGTTTGTGGCTCTTTCCACTATCCATACTTGTCCCAACATGTCGTACATCACACTACTTTCATTCCGCTTATGTGTCCTTCAACATTGCCTACCATAACATGAACATAGACATAGTTATAATAAAATAATATAAAAATAATATCCACATGATACTAACCTCATAGATATTCCAGGGCTACTCTTCCCACTTGATTCCTCATAAAACATGAACCTTTTCATGCCATTCACTTGCATAAAGCAATCATTCTTCAACAAGAATGATCCCTGATGACCCCGTCAAAAAATGTCATTTATGTGTGTGTGTGTGTGTGTGTATAGATATGACCACAATACAATTTTCAATGTTCATAAGATAAAGGTTAAGAGAAATTCCTTTATCTGTGCAACACATGCAAAACATTGAGAACAACATTTCCCAACTAAGCTAGGGCATATGATACCTCAAATCCATTTACTTTTCCTTTCCTATTACCTTTCTTTTGTTTTTCTTGCCACCGTCCATTCATCCCAATATACCCAACCAGCCCAACCAACTGTTATATTCTTGCCTTCAACTACCATTTATTAATGCATCAGGATTCATCCGGGTCTTACATTACGTGTTGGGTTTCACTTATCTCTCCCTGAGCTCCATTAGATTTCCTCTTTCCCCAACCAATTCCAAAGACCCTCAAAACATAAAAGGAAATAACAAGAAGAAAGATAAATAAAACATGGAAACCAAACAACAATACAACACAACAAATAAGTGGCATGGCCATGAATCAGTCACAGTCAAAACCGCAATTCAAGCACAAACAAATCACAAAACACCGAAAGTACCAAACTTTCAATAAAAACCATGAGTCAAATCACATGGTTTCTCAATGCTTCCAAGGGTTCATGAGTGAAAGCTTAGCCTGAGCCTTCTTAAATATATATCGCAAAATATTTTACCATGCAATTCCTTGCATCATATTGCCATAAACACACAATTTTTAGTGCATTAATAAATATAAAAATATACCAGTTACCTTGCCATGTTGTACCCATCATGTTTCCATGCAACTAAACACCTACACTTATGATCTCTCAAGGGATTCCAAACCTTTACGAATTCAACTATAATTGAAAACTAACTATAATCCCTGCATCTAATCAGCCATATTTTATGTAGCTTCCTTGGCCCAAAAGTGCTTCCATGAAATTTAAATTTCTCTATTGCTCGGTCTCGAAGCATGAGCTCCTTCTGCTGCAAGATGCATTAAGGCTCTTCCTAGAACTCTCCATATGGTTCCACCTTCCATCAGGATAATGTATGCATGATTATATGTCTTCCTATTATCTGTTGCTGCATAGATCTAAGGAATTATATGACCTACATCCCCAACTATTTGTGCCTCCTGAGCACTGTAGATATGAGGCCTACCGCACTTCCTTCACGCCACTCTGATATAAAGGGAAATCCTTCATGTGATGATCTCCACCACATGTTCAACATCAGAATGGTTCTCTACCATTTCCTTTATTTCGCTGCTCCATAGGCTGAGACCCATGTCCTTTATCATACCATTTTCCGTTAGTATTCACATTACCTTCCCAATCACACCCGAACTCAGACTTGCCCTTCGACTACTCATAACAATGCTTCAAATTTTTGATGGCTTCCTCCAATGACTGAGGCTCATCAAACTCAATCCAGTCTTTTAATGTTAATGGAAATACACTGATGAACCTTTGAATATTCAGTTTCTCATCCTTCAGATAAGGCACATATCTCAACAACTCTAGAAATCTGGTTGTATAAACTTCATTTGTCATGGAATCCATCCTAAGATCATAGAAATCCTTGAAATTTCCATCATAATATCTCTTAGACAGGTACTTCTTCTTGAAGAGTTTTCAAATTCATACCGAATCAACTCCTCATCTCTGATGCCTCTAACATGCTTGACATATTCTCACCATATATCTATTTTTCCCTTGAGACTAAAGGTATCTACCTTGGCTTTCATATTCTCTGAATAACCATGAAACCTAAAGAGCATCTTCATCCCAAGCATCCATGCTTCTGCATATTCTGATTTATTCAACTCACCATCAAAGGTAGGAGGCTTATATTTCTTGAAATCTTCTGGTAAATATCCCTCCTTACTCCTCTTATAAGGATGTTGGCAGTGATGGTGATGATGTCTCTTGGAAGCAGAGCTAGAATAAAATCCTCTTGTCAAGTGTATCCAATGATTTTCCACTTCTCACTGTATCATCCTTGTCCATCTATTACCCCTTCTAAGACCCACCTCCATATGCACCATTTATATTTTCCTCCTGCCCCTGACTGATCCATAGTTGTCCTTTCTTCTGCAAATATGAAAGGCTATGGAGGATGAGTGTATTAACCTCAGATTTATTTTCTTTATCTCTGGTAAGCCTTTCCCGTGCCTCAATCAATCTCTCATTATCTACCTTGAAACTCACAATTTCTGCCTTCAAACTTCTCAATGTTTTTTCCAAACCAGGAGAATGTCCCTCTCCTTGTTGCTTAGCTGGTCTCTCCCATTCTACCAATGTCTCTTCAGGTCTGTATGGAGAGTCCTATGAACTATACTCAATATTCTTCTCTTCATCTCTTGGCCTTATATTTCCTGCAATATTCCATTGTTAACTGAGTAACAACATAATCAAATCATACCTCAATGTATCTCAGGTGAGGCTATTGCATCTACACAAGCCAATTCAGATTCACACATTACAATATCACAAGCATTCCATCTCATACATAGATATCATAACAGTAAATAACCAACATGCATGAAGGATGAACACATAGACAATTGACATGCATGCATAACAATCTACCTTTACCCCAATGTTTAGTGCTACAACCTCGCTCTGATACCACTATGTAACACCCCACCCTACATTTACCCGCTTTCACAAGCTCACCAGGGTAAACATGAGATGAGAGTTACTATGCATGACCCAACATCAAATTTCAATTTATAGAAGTGGGGCCTACAATCCCAAAACTTACTGTAGCATCCAAGAACACTAGGTCACCTAGATGTTAAGAAATATCTATTGATCAACCTTTCCTAGACTGGAACTACCTCCTTGAATCACTTCACATCCCATACAAACACATGCCAAGACTTCCATGTGGCTAAAAGACTCCAGTCACACACAAAATCCTTCCTCCATGTGGTTGCAGCCGAAATTTCCCAGTTCATAGGGTGCCACTAGAAACCTTAATCCAAATTTTTATGACCAGTTCCAAGCCAACTACCCAGGACTGCCAAAAATTCTCCATAATCACTTGTAGGAGTCATCACTCACTATTATTGACTTAACTCATCCTCAAAATTATCAAATACATAATAATCATTTAGACAAACACTTGGTAAACATAACACCTATGCGTTATGAATGCATATATGTTCAATGTATCATTGGTTTCATCAGAGAATCATCTTGAATGCTTCCTTCTATTGCTAGCTCCATCAAACATTCAAATATATAACCAAGAGCCTCTCAGACCATGGATTAGATCCATAACAAGAGCACATCACATAATGATAAATATACCATGCATGTAATCAACTGTTAACTATAATAGAACCATGAAAAACCAGTCATGAAATCAACACAACAACTAGTACATGTCCTCATTGATCTCAATAAGAAATAACATATAATAACATATGAAAATTCCAACCAAGTTAGGGACTTCCATGTACCACCTCACCATAGATTGGTCTGAACCAAATATTTCTTTCAACCAATCACCCCCATGCACTATTCCAAGAATAAATGTGGGATCACATGGGATATGTTATCACTCTAATAATTCTCAAAAGTTGTGAGATTTTTTATTTTGTGTTAAAGAATATCAAAGGTAACCACAAACCTACTTTTAAGCCTTAGGATCTAGCCTTCCTAATGCTCAGAGAGGGCTCTCTCTATAAGATTTAACTTTTTTGTTTATATTTGATTTTAGGCTAGTTATATAGGGAAAATTGGTTTTGGGGTTTTGATTTGGTTTGGTGGGGAAATAAATTACTTAGATGGATAGTTATAGATTTGTATCCCATTGGGAAAATGGAGTCAATGTGTGAAGCAGTCAGATTAGGATCAAGGTCTAAAGGTAAATGTTTACAGGGCAAGATAGCAGATTCACTTCAGATCTCCAAAGGTTGATGGTGAAATGGTTTTTATCGGGATAAAGAGAAATTAAGGGTTCTTAAATCCGGATTAGGAGTGAAAAGGCATATTTTAATCAAAATCAGGGAGCAATTAAGGGTTCCCTAGTGTGGATATCAGTAGAAAACATTTAAATGATAATCAGTCAAAACAGATGCTTTTAACAAATTCTGGAATACAATTCTTGAGTTATCATTTAGATTAAGAACACATTCAAGAATATATGGAAAACATAAGAAAATAGACAATATGACAAGTGAAATACTTCACTGCAGTGGCCCAACACATGAATCCTGTAATATGATGCTTTATTTCCTCTGATCCAGTCTGTTGACTTGAAATTGATACAAAAAACCCTTAGGTTCAGAATATTACAGCTACAGAAATGTTCAGCAATTAATCCACACTCAATACTTAAAATAATGAAGTATTTATACAAAAACTAGTACAAAATATCCTAGAATAAGCATAGGAATTTTTCTTGGAAAATAAAATATCTTCATGCAAGAAGATAATGACAACTGCCTAACTAATTTCTAGCTGTCCTATTTATTGAAATAAAATAGCTTGTTGTTTTGATTTAGGTTGCCACTGGACAACTGAGGTGTCCCTCACGCTGGCAGTTTTATCTTCAATCTGATTTTGTCTTCATCCTTTCATCTTATCCACTTTTAACTAATACACTTTGACTGCAGAAAATTGTTTACTGCTTATGTAAAAAACAACAAACTCTGTTTTTACCTTTCATGCTCTGTCTTACTGTAATATGATCTTACAGTAAATCTGTTAACTTCTCCCATAACTCAGATTCTGGAAATTTAATCTTCATTAGCCTTCTAAAGTTTTCATTAGCTTTAGTGTATTTTGAAAATGTTGATTTGTTAACAAAAAGGTGTTTTACTTCATGTTGCAAGTAAAACAGATTTTCAAGATTCTTATGCAAAACTTTCCCTATTGGGATTCCCTGCCAATCTGATTTTTTTACTTGTTCTTTAGAAAATTCTCTCATATTTTTGTCATAATCCTCCTGTTTCATCAATTTGTCATTGATTACTAGTGGATTAGGAAGGCCATTTTGCCTTAAAATATCAAATTTTATCATGAATCTTGTGATTGCCATTTCCATGTTTTGGCACTTTTCCTCTAATTGTTTCATCAAGTTCTTATTGGATATTACCTTCCTTACCTCAAGTATGGTCTCTGTTCTGTCTGTAATTCCAATTTCATCCAATTCTTGTTTATTTTTGGAATTAATAAATTTAATAATTTCCAATGTGTCTTCAGGTTTTTTACCTAGTTCCTCTTTGGTCTTTTGTATTGCTTCTTTTGCTACTTTCAGTAAATATTTCTGCTCATAAATTACCTGTATTGATGGCCAAGTATCATTGACTACTTCAATGATATTGGACCATAATTGGTTCTTAACATGTGCCATAGGTTCTTTCAAGGTTAATTATTTTTCTAATTTCTTGAGTTGTTCATTCAACCTATTAGCCTTTTGCTATTCATTCTTGGCATTAATCTGTGCAAGGTTTTTAGCATCTTCAAGATTCTTAATTTGTTCCTTTAACCTATTTATCTCATTGGTTTGTATGGACATGTCTTGCATTGCCTTTACCAATTTACTGGCCTCATCTGGTTGATGGGTTATTGTTGTTGAATACTCAGTGGAAGAAGTTGTTGATGAAGTCACTGGGACTGCTATAGCTAGTGGAACATTTGGAGCTAGTTTTTATGCCATAGTAGATGGAATTTTTGTTGTTATCATAGGAATTACAATGGAAGGGACTTCCTGTTCTTTGGTGGCATCTTTTTCTTGGACCAATTTGTCCATTTCCAGTTCCATTTCTTTGATCTGAGCTGTCAGCTGCAAAATAATACTCATCATTTCATCTTTTTTATTAGTATCCTGCAAAATCTCATTAGCTTGAGGATGCTCAGTGGGAGGAAATTTTAACTGTTTCTTAAGTGCAACAATATCAACATTCTTCTTTTTAATCAATTCCTCTGCAACTTTTATGTTCTGAGGGTCATACCCTACCTCAATCACTAATTCCTCCAAGGATTTTATTCTGATATCCTTTGCATATGATGAAGATTTCTCTAGTTTAAGTTCATCTCATACATTTATAAATGTATTTTGAAGCTTTTGGGCACTCATTGCTTTAGTAGTCATTGTGGAATAAAGCATCTCTCCTGCTTGTTTATGAAATTCAATCTGGCCCAAAGGATGAATATCCTGGACTAGCACTTCAAAATCAACCTATAATCAAATGATGTTTTTGGAGTTGATACTATGGGCTGAAGCACTGTCATCAGCATTTTCTTGTTTTTGTAATCAAAGGCTTAAAGAAACTTGTTTTGTATGCTGGGATTCTGCTTTAAATACTAAGAATATATTTCATTCTTTATTTCTGCATTTTTAGCTTTAATCTCCTTGTACCTTTCCTTGATGTACATATCCTTTTCTTCTATTTGCTTTGATGATGACACTTCTATACTATGATGTTTTTGAATCAACTGTGTATTAGAAGTGGTAAGCTGTTATTAATTTTCAATTACTGTAGGAGGTACATTATATTTCTCTAGAATATCTGTGTCAATGACCTCAACAATATCTTTTTCTTTACCTACAGGATTAATCTTTGGATTTTTGTTGTATCTGAGTTTAAATTTGGTTTCTGTAGTGGTCTCAGCTGTGTAAGACCCTTCTTCCCTATTTCTTTTCATGCTTCTGTCTTCCTGAGCTGGAGTCTGCAAAATGTCACTAGTATCACTTTGCTTATCAGTTTCTACCAGCGTATTCTCTAACCATTCTGTTTGGTCTGAGAATTTCTCAATATTAGGCTTCTTTTCATGAATGTATGGAGTTAATTTACATTTAACTCTCGTTTTCTGATTATGCAAAAGGGATCATAATACCAAATAAAACTAGTGCTGAACTTGAATTCTAACAAATGCTTTTCTACCTATGGACCTACTTCTCTGTTATTACATATGAATGGACCCACTTGATTATTCAATTTAAACTAGGTTTTATTCTTTGCAGCCAAGAAATTTATAGCATCTGAGTTTAAAATCTATCTTATATACTCTAGAGCAAACAACCTCATGGGAAGGTATTTTGGAAATTTATAAGGAATTAGATTTGACCCATAGACTATGATTTCAATGTGATTTTGGTATAAATACCAATCGCTTGTCCTGCTTTGTTCAGGAAACTGTAAAACTTTCTTGATTTCATTGCTGATCCCGGGCTGAACACTGCTATTTAGAAAATTAACTAAGGGATGGATAAAAGAATCTGTAAAATCTCCATAAGTAAACTCATCTAACTCCTTCCTGATCAAGGAAGTCCATAATACAATAGATTGTGGATTTCCTTCCACATCAAGCTTCTCAAGAGTTATAGGAAACTTTTCAGAATGGAAATAAAGGAACATGTGGAAAATAAATGAAGTATACATAAAGACACCTTCAATAGGTAATTTGACTAGTTGTTCATGAATGATATCAGCAATATACTAGGAAAAATTAAAGATAACTGTAGGGGGCTGACCAGGTACAAATATGGACAGGAAACCAAGTACTGATGCATCAACATGTTCATCTATGAAATATCCGAGTATAAAATATAGCATGGAAATAATGTGTCTGGTTATTTCTGAGAATTTAGAAGAGGAATATGGAGGGTTGAGCTTAGGAATTTCCACATAGGATGGCATGAATGTTTGAAATTTTTGAAATCTCTTGGGAAAATCCAAGTCCAAATAGAACTTAGTGAGGGCTTCAATTGATAAAGGGACTTCATTAGGCTCAGGCTGTAATTGAAGCATTTGGTTAATAGATTCAGTTGTAATGGTAAACAATACTTATTTTTCATAATTCACAATGACTCTTTGATATGGGGAATAACAAGATTGGCATAATCTAATAGCTTCTGGGTATTGATGAGTGTGGGGGACAACATATTTAGGCAATTTGGATTCCCAAATAAACACATCTTCTACTTGGTCTAAGGATTTCTCTTGGCTCCAGCAGTGGAGCTCAAGGAGCTTAAACCATGTTACAGGATCTGTAATTTTTAAGTATACATATTCCAAGGGAGTATGTTCTACATCTACAACAAGAGGTTGTAAAGGGTTGATCACAATTGTGCTTTTGGTGCCATTGATTGGTTTGATTTATCAATTTTAAACACTTTTGAAATTTAAAACACTGATTTTTATGCCTATGAAATACTTCTGTAGGATTAAACAATTTACAGAAGGATTAAGATATGGCAATAATTATATTTTTGGCCTGCAAAGGGGTATTTCTGATAATTTTGACTCAAACTAGAAATTCTGTATCAAAAAGAACAATTTCTTAACCTTATAGATGTAAAAAAATATATCAAGGGTTTACAATAGACTTTTTGTGGTAGAAAAATCTTAAAATCTTAATTTTTATGCAGAAAGGCTTCAGAGTATTGTAGAAAATATTTTGGAGTTCTCAGAGGGCTTTTCAAGTCTGGAGGTGGCTTAAATTCACTCCAAATTTGTTCTAAAACAGGTCAAGGCTTCAAAAATTGTAAGTAATGCTTAGGGTCTTTAGAAATAATGATTTAATGAGGCAATAGGGTTATTCTTTAGGAATACAGGCTTCTAAAGGATTCATTTAATAGTAAACTCTTTCAAAATGATGGATGAGTTTTTCTTTCTCTGAGGAATACTTATGAAATTCAGAAATTTGCTGTGAAGAAGCATTTTTTGGGGTTGAAAAGCTTTCAAAGGCTTCTTCTGTCCTTTATATGCAATCTAGTGGCTTCTACAATATCGATTCTGATAAATTATGTTGGTTTTTGAGCTAAAATAGTGGTGGTAGTGTTCTTTTCTTGTTATGGAGAGGTTTTACGAGCAAAAAACGGTAACAGAGGCTTGAATGAATGCATTTCGGGTGTTTTATAAGTAATTTGTTTAAATAGTGAATGCTTTTACTGCCGGTCAATTCAAATTATGGTTGGTTTTGGCGTGGAGGAGGGAATTACTGTCGAGCGGTTTTTGCACCATCGAAAGGTGGTAAGCGGAATCAGGAGGATCGATGCGATCCAATAGAATCAGGATGCGTGGAGGAGAGAGAAAGCGTTAAAACATATTTTATCGCAAGTTTTGATTTCACTATTGACTGCAAAATGAAATTTGTGATGTTATATCTACACCATTATATCTGGCAAAAAGGAGCGAACGTTTAAGATCATGCGATGAATCTGTGGGGTTGAAAGGCGTGGGGCTCGGGAAATGTATGCGGTGGGAGTGTTAAATATATTAAAATATCAGGTTTTAATACATATTTTGGAATAATATGATAGGCGGGTTTAATGCTTTATATAACCAATGTAATGCATATAAGTGTAATGTTAATATAGGTGGGGTTTATATATAATAAAATAGTTTAAACCTATGAGGTGGAAATATATATCACATGGGTAAAACAAACCATAGGTTAAAAATATAATATGGGTGTGGGATATATATTAAAAGGTTTTTAATATAATACGGGATAGAAAGGTTAATAAGGAGCTAATATATAAGTTAATGTGTTAATAATAAAGTGCGATGAGGAATTAAAAATAAACTAAGTCTAATGTAAAATATAAATAAAGGGATAAGTTTCATAGTTAAGAGTCCCGAGATAATATTTTTACCTTTAAACTTAGGATAAAATGTCTTTATGGGTTTTTTTGGTATTTTTAGGGTAAAAGGGGAATGTTTCAAGGGTTTTACTTTCCCCAAGTAAAATGAGTTTTATACTTAGGAAAGGGGATTTTTGCAAAGGAAGATTAATGATGGTGGGAAAAGGAAAAAATGAAGAGAAAAGAATCAAAATGGGGGGATTAAGTATTTTTACAAGGGAATGACTTTTTGAAGGAATTTAGTGACTCAATTGACCAATTTATGCTTATCCATGATTGTAAAAACTGCTTCTGCCTACCCATATGCTACCCTAACATTTTTCCTTCATTTACCTGGGTGCATTTGAGCTTCCAAACCCTTATTCATTTTTCTTTTAACACATCAAAATAACTAATTCTATCCTTATTTCTTCCAAGGGCTCAGATTAAACTGTTGAGCTTCTTATTTATTCTTTACCTAACTATTGATTTGCCAAGATTAAACTGTTTGACTAGATCTTTATTCTCTATCTAATAACATGAAATTTAAAGCATGAACAAGTCAAGATTAAGCTATTTGACTTATCATGTATTATGGCATTTTGAACAAGTTGCACATAATCTTTTATTTTGCAATAAAGTAACAGTTGTGGCACTTGGATTTGTATCACTTTCATGTTTTATTTTTATCTCTTTTTTGTTTGGGGTCCATTTTCTATTCTTTTTATCTTTTTTCTTTCAAGTCCTTTGATTTTTTTTTTTAGGACTTTTACCCTCTTTACATTTTTTATTTTTCTAATATGGGAAAATAATTTTCAGAAAGCAAAGTATGTACATATTACAAGAATTAATCAAAGTCAATTCAAAAATTATGAATCCTATTATTATAAGACCCTAATAGTGGCTCCACATGGGGATGGCATTTCCTAGTGAAATGTCAAGAACTTTGAAACTAGTAGCCATTGAATTTTGACTGTGCTGACCTTGGAACTATTTTCTGAGCTCTGCAATTATTCATACTTACGATATTTTATCTTTCAAAGCTTAGGGCCTTCTCTCTGGGCTTCAACTTTGCTAGGAAAAACATCCAGTAAAATATAAAATCTGCAATGTTATATACAATGAGTAAAGTAAACAAAGTGAACTATCTATTATTCTGAGGAGTAGTAATCCTTCAACATTCTACCATTGACAGGTCCACCTAGAAAATCTGATCCATCCAACTCCTTCAAAAAGAAAGCATTGTTACCTCTGTAACCATAAATAACATAAGCTCCTTTCCATAAGAAATCAAATTTCCCATGTTTACCTTTCTCTTCTCTCCTTGAATCCCACTTTAGAACTTTTCCACATATATAGAAATCATCTTCCTTAGTCTTCTTGTCAAAAATATTCTTAATATTTTCTTGAACAAATTAATACTTAAGATAAACGTCTTCTTTGGTTTGTTGCAAGTGTATGGTTTGGTTAATCCTTCTTTGAATATCATTGGTTTCAACTTGCAGTTCTTGAATTATCTTCATTACTGATACTCCTAAACAAGATGGACAGACATCATCCATCCCATAAACAAGCTGGTAATCGGATGTACCAATTGATTTCTGTGTGGTAAGTCTATCTTCTCATAAGGCATTCAATAACCTCTTGTTCCAAGTTTTCTTGTTGTCTTCTAGTAGTTTCTTGATGATTTTCACTAGGCTTTTATTCAAGGACTCAACAAGGCCATTACCTTGAGGGTAATATGCAGTAGCATGGCCAAGGGTAATGTGGTATTTATGACAGAAGTCAATTATCTTTTTGGACTTGAATGCTACTACATTATCAGTAATTATCTTTTGGGGGCATCCAAATCTTGAGAGTATGTTGTTCTATAAAAATGATATTATGACAGTGTTAGTGGCTTGAATGGAAGGTATGGCTTCTATCCACTTAGTGAAATAGTCTGTGGCTGTCAAAATCAACTTGTGTTGGGCTGAGGATGGAGGGTGAATTTCACCAATGAAGTCAAGGCCCCATTGTTGAAAAGGCATTTCTGTTGAGATGGGTTTTAAGGGCAAAGGTAGCAGCTTTTTCTTTCCTTCAAAGATTTGGCACTTGTGACAGGAGGTCACATACTTTTTTACATCTGTAAACAAGGTAGGCCTATAAAAACTAGCTCTCAAGATTTTAGCTGCAGTAGTCTTCCAGTAGAGATGTCCCACACAGTCAGTTGCATGAAACTCTTCCAAAACTTTATCAGCTTCTTCTTTAAGTAAACAATTCAATAAAATTCCACCATGATATTTCCAAAACAGTGCATTGTCTATGATACAAAATCTTATTGCCTTTAACTTTAAAAATCTAGCTTTAGTTCTTGATAATCCAGGAGGAGCTTGTAAATTTAGTAATACAAATATAATATCTACATATCATGGTAAGTCTGAAAAGCCTTCACTGATCTCTGGAGTCACCATCTCTTCATGATCATCTATTTGGGTAATAAAATTAATATCTAAAGCATGACAATTTGATTCAGCCATGAGATTGGCTAAACCTTGACCTTTTATGAGTTTGGTGGGTTTGATTTCTATGTCATACTCCAAAATGGTGGCAATCAACTTGGCTCTTTTACCATTAGGCCCATTTTGTATTAGAATGTCCTTTACAACTACATTTCAAACATAAGCAATGATATGTGAATAGAGAATTGACACTCTAAAGTCTTTGATAGATTTCACTAAAGCTAATGCCTGCTTTTCCATTATGTTATACTTTAAAGTAGCATCTCTAAGTGACTTGCTGAAAAATTCAATGGGTTGCTCATAGCCTTGATCATTTTTCTGCAATAAAACTACAACAATAGTGTGTTCTGAAGCAAAAGGAAAAAATAATGAAATATTTTTTAAAGTCAGGACTTATAAGGACTGGTGTTTTTGTCAAGACTTGTTTAATTGATTCAAATGATTGCTTGGCCTCCACATTCCATTTAAGTACTGAATCTTTTTTCAACATATTTTTAAGTTCTCTAATTATTTCATCTAGGTTTGAGATGAATCTTCTGAGAAAGTTAATTTTACCTAAGAAAGCTTGCAATTCTTTAATATTCCTAGGAGGACTAATGTTTAGAATGGCCTCTATTCTAGTTGGGTCTATCCTAATTCCCTCTTTAGATATGATTTGTCCTATTAATTTACCTTATTCGAGTCCGAATAAAGTCTTTTTAGGATTTAGAGAGATGCCAAATTTCCTGCATTTAAGAAAGACTTATCTGAGATGGTCTAAATGTTCATTTTCAGTCTTTGAAAATACAGTAATGTCATCTAAATAAATCACAAGGAATTCATGAATCTCTTTAGCAAAGGCTATATCCATAGCTCTTTGAAAAGTGGCTCCTACATTCATTAATCCAAAAGGCATTTTCACATGCATGAAAGTGCCCCAAGGAGTAGTAAAAGCATTTTTAGGTCGGTCTTCTGTTTGGACTAAAATCTGGTTATATCCAGGGAATCCATCAAGTAATGAAATTCTGGAAGAACCAACCACACTCTGTAGAATGTGATCCATCTTGGGGAGAGGGTAGTTGTCTTTTAAGGAAACTTTATTTAAATTTCTAAAATCAACATACAGTCTGATTTATCCTCTCTTTTTCCTAGTGGGAACTAGATTGGAAACCCAATCAGAATATCTGATTGGTACAATTATTTGGGCTTCATACATTCTCTTAGCCTCTTTCTCAATTAAAGGCATCAAAATAGGGTTGATCCTTCTAAGATTCTGTTGAAAGGTTTTTGATCTTCTTTTATGGGTCTTTTATGTTGTATTATGCTAGTGTCATAGGATTTTAAGTCCTCATAACTCTAGGCAAATACATCCTGAAATTCCTTAAACAGAGTTATGTATTTTACTTTTTCTTCCTGAGGTAAGGATTTTGAAAGTTTAATCATCTTAAGTTTTATCTTTGTTCCTATATTGCACTCTTCAATATCAGATCTTAATGGATCCATCTTAGGTTTCCTTGCAACATCATTAGAGTCAAAAAGATCTTCTAAAAGGGCTAATCCCTTAGGTAAAAAGTTGTCCTTGAGGTTTAAAATGTCAGAATCATCATCTACTAACTCTTCAATCTCTACTTTTTCTAAATTATCTATGTCTACTTGAGTGAATTTAGTGGGTTTAGAAAAATCTAAGTTATTTACATCTACATTGTTTATATCAATTTGACTATCTAATTTTTGATCTATTGTACAATTTGTGTCTATATTACAACCCTGAAATTCTCCTTCATTGTTCATGAAATGATAAATCTATTCGTCTTGTGAAAATATTTTCCAATATATAATAGTGTTTGGTATTGTAGGTTTATGTTTAACTTTTACTGTATATTTATGATTTGGTTTAAATGGCATATTACAGGTACTAGCAAAAGTTGCTATGTTGTGGGCTTGTATATTCTTTTTTCTAGGAATTGCAGCAAAGTCACATTCCAGCAGTTCCTTAATCAAATCTAAAACAATATTTCTATATCGGCTTAATCTTGGATTATATACAAAATATTCTCCTATTATCTGTTTCACAATTAACTCAGAATCTCCCATAATTGACACTCTTTTGGCTCCTAAATTCCTAACAATCTGCAGTCCTAAAATAAGAGCTTCATATTCAACCATGTTATTTGTGCATTTGAAATTTAATCCAAAAGCATGACCTTCTACATGATTGTTTTCCATGTTGTGTATCCAAACTCCTGCTCCTACTCCTAATATATTAACTGATCCATCAAAATCTAGGTGCCACAATGATTCATGAAAAATGTTTTCACTATCTGGTGCTTTGTTTTTCTGTTTTAGTTCAGTATTGTTTTCAAGGCCAGTTTTAGAATTACATAAAATGAATGAATCCATATCAGTAGGTGTAGATTAAATAGGATAATTTATTGGTATTTCTACACTACTAACCATGTACTTCATTAGTGTTTCTCTGTAAACTTTCTTGGGTTGGCCAAAAACTGATATTGTTGCATAAGACATATCAAGTTGTAGAGATCCCTGTAATTTAGCTCCCCATGAGCAAGATAAGAGAATTTCATACTTGGGAGGGATGTCAGCTACTACAATGTCCATGACTATGCTTTTTCTAGGGTATTGAACTAAAGTAACACATAAATATTTAATCAAACCTAAACATTTCACTTTGCTAGAGTCAAATGAGAAGAGATATTTGTAAGGTCTAGTGATTTCTAAATTCAAGTTTTCCATTATTCCTTTTGGCATCAAATTGTGTGAAGCCCCTGAATCTATCATTACATTATGTAAAATCTGATCATGAACAGTTAAGCTAATGTAGAAAGGTGCAACTGCTCCATCTTGGTGTTTCCCATTAACATCAGAACCAAAGATTAATTATGGTTGATCATCACCCAAATTTATTGAATCTTCTCTAGCATTCATATTCAAAGTCTTAGTGATAGGTGTTTTGTATAGGTCATGTTTTAATAATTTTGTCAAAGGAATTGGTATCTTCAATTTGGAAATTTCAGCTTGGATATTAAATGGTGCCTGTGATTTTCCTAGCTGAATTATTTCTTCTTTTGTAACTATAGTTTGGGTAGGTTTGTCTTATTTTTCTACAGTTGGTTTCTCATTCTCTATTTCTATTTCCACTGTTTTACTGATTTTAGTTTTCTTTTTAGGGATAGTTTGAGATGCAGTGGAAGTCTTTGCAAATTTTGTATTTTCAGCAGTGGTTTTAGCAGTAGATGCTTTAGGATCAGCTGATTTTGGATCAGTAGTAGGTGTTTTTGAGTCTGAATTTTCTATTTTAGTAGAATTTATTGTCTTGATAGCAGCAGATTTTTTAGAATCTATTGATGTTTGGACAACATCACCTGTGATATCAACAATTTTGGGACTAGGTGAAATTTTATGACTTGAAATTTTCTTAGTTGAACTAGAGTTTTGCTTGGTTTCCCTTGGGAGAATTTGAAAAACTTTAGTGGTATGAGCCTCTACTGTTTTCTTTGTTTGTGTTTGGGTAGATTTCTTAATAGAAGGCTCTACATTTTTCTTGCTTCTAAGGTTATATTGTTTATGGACTTCATTGATTTCAAACTCATAACCTTGCTTGTAATCAAAAGACTCACTAGAATCTAATTGTAGTTGTTGTAATTCATTTAACTCTTGTTCTTCTTGTGTAAGAAAAATGGTGTTATCCTCATTAATTCCCATTAGATTAATGGTTTCTTCATCATCTTCATTTTGATGAGAACTTTCAGCATAGTTCTCTTGGAAAGGTGGTCTTATTGTTTGATCAGGTCTTGATTCTCTAGATTTTCCAGTGTTGGTGTTTTTCCTGAAATTGGGATTTCTAATTTGAGGTCCTTGTTATTGGTTATCCCATTGTGGCTTCCTTTCCATATTATCTAACCTATCCATCATTCTCTCTAATGTTTTTGCTAATTGATCTATTTTCAAATCTGAAGTAGATGTTTCTTCTTTTATTGTCACTCTCCTCTCATTTCTTAATCTAACTTTCTTTGCTAACACATTTTCCTCTACACTAACAACATTACTTTGCATCTACTCTAAGGTCTATGGATTTCTCTCTCTCAATTGATAGGCTATATCAGTATCAAATCCATCAGGGAATTTTATAAGGACAGAGTTTGGAGGAGGTTTAAGATTAGCAAGAGTTGCATTATAAATATTGTTATATCTAGCACAATAATCTTGAATTGTGTCATTTGGTGCTCTTTTTATGATTTCAAATTCAGATAAGATTTGTAGTGGATTTTTCTTCTTTTCCCATATATTAAGAAATAATCTATGAAAAACTTATAAATCAGCAATACTACCAACATTCAAACCTTTAAACCACTTTTTTACCTCACCAGTTAAATTTTGGGCAAAGAGTCTCATTTGGACAACAACATCATCTATTTCATGTAGTTCAAAATAATTTGTCATCTTATTAACATGTTGTTGGGTAGTGCAATGAGTGGTTGCATCAAATTGAGGGATTTTGCTTTGATAATCCTGGGGCATGTCATGTAACTGTGCTGGTGGGACCAAGGGAGCATATCTTGCAACCTTGGCTTGAATTTTAGCTTGGCTAGGAGGTAAATTTGAAGTACTTGGTGAAGAACTAGAAGTACCTGCTGATGTAGTTAAAGAATTTGCAGATGAGATTGGAATATAAGAAGATGTGCTTGCAAATGTGGTTGAGATACTAGAAGATGAAGTTGGGATATGTGAAGAGTTGCTTGGGAATGAGAATGATGTATTGGAAAATGCAGTAGAGATACTAGTGGATGAACTTGAGGTGGTGGAGGATGAGAATAATATTCTAGGTTGAAATAGTTGCTTAGGGAAGAATGAATCTGTGGAATAAAGTGTGGTGGAAATAATGGATTAAGTGGTAGTGAATAGTGATGAACCTACAGATTCTATAAGGCCGGTATATAAATGGTTGGTAGAAGGCTTAGGGGTATAGGTTGATAAAGCACTCAATTCAACTGAATGTTGTAAATAAGCTTCATCTATTTCTTTAATCAAAGTAGCAGTTATGGCATCAAGCTTATCATAAACTTCAAAAATATTTTCCTTAGAATCTACTGAAACAGTTTCCTTCTTATTTTCAATGAATGAAATAAAATCAGGATCTATAACAGTACTATGTAAGTCACTTTCTGATTTGGTTCTAAATAAAGATTGTTCAAAATTTAAATCAAATTCTATGTCTTGTAAACTTGATAGTTGTTTTGGAAGGGAATTTGCTTTGACTAATGAAACCTTATTACCTAAATATTCTACTCTTTTGTTTTTCTTTCCAATTATATCAAGATTATCTACTATGACAGTAGGTTGTGGATCTAGATTTGACCTGGTATAGTAGACTCTTCTGGAATCCAGAATTACAATTTTTATGAAAATATACTCACAACTTTATTAAAACAATATTAAGGTGAAAAGATAATGAAAATATTTCCTTTAAGATTTATTTTAAAACTCAGGATTGGTTAGTTCCCCAGTATGGTCACTAGTATGTTATCACTCTAATAATTCTCAAAAGTTGTGAGATTTTTTATTTTGTGTTAAAGAATATCAGAGGTAACCACAAACCTACTTTTAAGCCTTAGGATCTAGCCTTCCTAATGCTCAGAGAGGGCTCTCTCTATAAGATTTAACTTTGTTGTTTATATTTGATTTTAGGCTAGTTATATAGGGAAAATTGGTTTTGGGGTTTTGATTTGGTTTGGTGAGGAAATCACTTACTTATATGGATAACTATAGATTTGTATCCCATTAGAAAAATGGAGTCAATGTGTCAAGCAGTCAGATCAGGATCAAGGTCTAAAGGTAAAAGTTTATAGGGCAAGATAGCAGACTCACTTCAGATCCTCAAAGGTTGATGGTGAAATGGTTTTAATCGGGATAAAGAGAAATTAATGGTTCTTAAATCCGGATTAGGAGTGAAAAGGAAAAGGTCAATCGAAATCAGGGAGCAATTAAGGGTTCCCTAGTGTGGATATCAGTAGAAAACATTTAAATGATAATCAGTCAAAAAAGAGTGCTTTTAACAAATTCTGGAATACAATTCCTGATTTATCGTTTAGATTAAGAACACATTCATGAATATATGGAAAACATAAGAAAATAGACAAGATGACAAGTGAAATACTTCACTGCAGTGGCCCAACACATGAATACTGTAATATGCTGCTTTATTTCATGTGATCCAGTCTACTGACTTGAAATTGATACAAAAAACCCTTAGGTTTAGAATATTACAGCTACAGAAATGTTCAGAAATTAATCCACACTCAATACTTCAAATAATGAAGTATTTATACAAAAACTAGTACAAAATATCCTAGAATAAACATAGGAATTTTTCTTGGAAAATAAAATATCTTCATGCAAGAAGATAGTGACAACTGCCTAACTAATTTCTAGTTGTCCTATTTATTGAAATAAAATAGCTTGCTATTTTGATTTAGGCTGCAGCTGGACAACTGAGGTGTCTCTCACGCTGGCCGTTTTATCTTCAATTTGATTTTGTCTTCATCCTTTCATCTGATACACTTTTAACTGATACACTTTGACTGTAGAAAATTGTTTACTGTTGATGTAAAAAACAACAAACTCTATTTTTACCTTTCATGCTCTGTCTTCACTATAGTCTGATCTTACAGTAAATCTGTTAACTTCTCCCAGAACTCAGCTTCTGGAACTTTTGAAGTTTTCATTAGCTTCAATGTATTTGGAAAATGTTGGTTTGTTAACAAAAAGGTGTTTTACTTCATGCTGCAAGTAAAACAGATTTTCAAGATTCTTATGAAAAACTTTCCCTATTGGGATTCTCTGCCAATCTGATTTGTTTACCTGTTCTTTAGAAAATTCTCTCATCTTTTTGTCATAATCTTCCTGTTTCATCAATTTTTCATTGATTACCAGTGGATTAGGAAGGCCCTTTTGCCTTAAAATATCAAATTTTATCATGGATCTTGTGATTGCCATTTCCATGTTTTGGAACTTTTCCTCTAATTGGTTCATCAAGTTCTTCTTGGATATTACCTTCCTTACCTCAAGTATGGTCTCTATTCTATCTGTAATTCCAATTTCATCCAATTCTTGTTTATTTTTGGAATTAAGAAAATTAATAATTTCCAATGCATCTTCAAGTTTTTTACCTAGTTCCTCTTTGGTCTTTTGTATTGTTTCTTTTGCTACTTTCAATAAATCTTTCTGCTCATAAATTACCTGTATTGATGGCCAATTATCATTGACTGCTTCAATTATATTGGACCATAATTGGTTATTAACATGTGACATAGGTTCTTTCAAGGTTAATTCTTTTTCTAATTTCTTGAGATATTCATTCAACCTATTAGCCTTTTGCTCTTCATTCTTGGCATTAATTTGTGCAAGCTTTTTGGCATCTTCAAGATTCTTAATTTGTTCCTTTAACCTGTTTATCTCATTGGTTTGTATGGACATGTATTGCATTGCCTTTACCAATTTACTGGCCTCATCTGATTGTTGGGTTGTTTTTGCTGAAGATTCAATGGCAGAAGTTGTTGATGAATTTACTGGGATTGTTGTAATCAATGGAACATTTGGAGCTAATTTTTCTACCATAGTAGATGGCACTATCGTTGTTACCATAGGAATTACAGTGGCAGGGACTTCATGTGCTTTGGTGGCTTCTTTTTCTTGGACCAATTTGTCCATTTCCAATTCCATTTCTTTGATCTGACCTGTCAGCTGCAAAATAATACTCATGATTTCATCTTTTTTATTAGTATCTTGCAAAATCTCCTTAACTTGAGGATGCTCAGTGGGGGGCAATTTTAACTGTTTCTTAAGTGCAACAATATCAACATTATTCTTTTTAATCAATTCCTCTGCAACTTTTATGTTCTGAGGGTCATACCCTCCCTCGGGCACTAATTCCTCCAAGGATTTTATTATGATATCCTTTGCATATGATGAATCTTTCTCTAGTTTGAGCTGATCTCTTACATTTATCAAGGTATTTTGAATCTTTTGAGCACTCATTGCTTTAGTGGTCATTGTCGAATAAAGCATCTCTCCTGCTTGTTTATGAAATTCAATCTGGTCCAAAGGATGAATATCCTGGACTAGCACTTCAAAATCAACCTTTTTATATTCATATGATGTTTTTGGAGTTGGTATTGTGGGCTGAAGCATTGTCATCAACATTTTATTTTTTTTGTAATCAAAGGCTGAAAGCAGCATGTTTTGTATGCTAGGAGTCTGCTTTAAGTACTAAGAATATATTTCATTCTTTATTTCTTCATTTTTAGCTTTAATCTCCTTGTACCTTTCCTTGATGTCCATATCCTTTTCTTCTGTTTGCTTTGACGATGACACTTCTATACTATGTTGTTTTTTAATCAACTGTGTATTAGAAGTGGTAGGTTATTGTTCATTTTCAATTACTGTAGGAGGTACATTATATTTCTCTGGAATCTCTGTGTCAATGACCTCAACAGTCTCTTTTTCTTTACTTGCAGGATTAATCTTTGGATTTTTGTTGTATCTGAGTTTAAATTTGCTTTCTATACGGGTCTCAGTTGTGCAAGATCCTTCTTCCTTGTTTCTTTTCATGCTTCTGTCTTCCTGAGCTGGAGTCTGCAAAATGTGACTAGTATCACTTTTCTTATCAGCATCTACCAGTGTATTCTCTAACCATTCTATTTGGTTTGAGAATTTCTCAATATCATGCTTCTTTTCATGAATGTTTGGAGTTAATTTACATTTAACTCTCATTTTGTTGATTATGCCAAAGGGATCATAATACCAAAGAAAACTAGTGTTGAACTTGAATTCTAACAACTTCTTTTCTGCTTCTAGACCTGCTTCTCTGTTATTACATATGAATGGACCAACTTGATTCTTCAATTTAAACTGGGCTTTCTTCTTTGCAACAAAGAAATTTACAACATCTGAGATTAAAATTTGTCTTATATACTCTAAAGAAAACAACCTCATGGGGAGCTATGTTGGAAATTTATAAGGAATTAGATTGGACCCATAGACTCTCATTTCAGTGTGATTTTGGTATAAATACCAATCACCTGTCCTGCTTTGTTCAGACAACTGTAAAACTTTCTTGATTTCAATGCTGATCCCGAGTTGAACACTGCTATTTAGAAAATTAACCAAGGGATGGATAAAAGAATCTGTAAACTCTACATAACTAAACTCATCTGACTCCTTCCTGATCAAGGAAGTCCATAATACAACAAATTATGGACTTCCTTTGACATCAAGCTTCTGAAGATTTATAGGAAACTTTTTAAACTGGAAATAAAGGAACATGTGGAAAATAAATGAAGTATACCTAAAGACACCTTGAGTAGGTAATTTGACTAGTTGTTCATGAATGCTATCAACAATATACTAGGAAAAATTGAAGATAACTGCAGGGGATTGGCCAGGTACAAATATAGACAGGAAACCAAGTACTGATGCATCAGCATGTTCATCTATGAAATATCCAAGGATAAAAGATAGCATGGAAATAATGTGTCTGCTTCTTTCTAAGAATTAAGAAGAGGAATATGGAGGGTTGAGCTTAGGAATTTCCACATAGGATGGCATGAATGTTTGAAAAAAATTAAATCTCTTGGGAAAATCCAAGTCCAAATAGAACTTAGTGAGGGCTTCAATTGATAAAGGGACTTCATTAGGCTCAGGTTGTAATTGAAGCATTTGGTTAATAGATTCAGCTGTAATGGTAAACAATACTTCTTTTTCAAAATTCACAATGGCTCTTTGATCTAGAGAATAACAATATTGGCATAATCTGATAGCTTCTGGCCATTGATGAGTGTGAGGGAAAACATATTTAGGCAATTTTGATTCCCAAATAAACACATCATCTGCTTGGTCCAAGGATTTCTCTTGTCTCCAACAGTGGAGCTCAAGGAGGTTAAACTCTGTTACAGGATGTGTAATTTTGAAGTCTACATCTGCCAAGGGAGTATGTTCTACATCTACAACAGGAGGTTGTAGAGGGTTGATCGCAATTGTGCTTTTGGATGCCATTGATTGGTTTGATTTATCAATTTAAACACTTTTGACCTTTAAAACACTGATTTTTAGGCCTGTGAAATACTTTTGTAATATTAAATAGTTTACAGAAGGATTTACATATGGCAGGAATTCTATCTATCGCCTGCAAAGGGATATTTCTGATAATTTTGACTCAAACTGGAAATTTTGTATCAAAAAGAACAATTTCTTAACCTTATAGACTTAACAAAAGATATCAAGGGTTTATAGTAGAATTTATGTGGTAGAACAACTTTAAAACCTTAATTTTTATGCAAAAAGGCTTCAGAGTCTATAGAAAATATTTTGGAGTTCTTAGAGCACTTTTCAAGTCTGCAGGTGGCTTAAATTCACTCCAAATTTGTTCTAAAACAGGTCAAGGCTTCAAAAAATGTAAGTAAATGCTCAGGGTTTTCCGAAATAATGATTTCATGAGACAATAAGGTTATTCTTTAGGCATAGAGGCTTCTAAAGGATTCATTTAATAGTAAACTCTTTTAGAATAATGGATTATTTTTTCTTTCTCTGAGGAATACCTGTGAAATTCAAAAATTTGTTGTGAAGAAGGGTTTTTTGGGGTTGAAAAGTTTTCAAAGGCTTCTTTTGGCATTTATATGCAATCTAGTGGCTTCTGTAGTATCGATTCTGATAAATTATGTTGGTTTTTGAGCTAAAATAGACGGCAACGTTGTTTTCTCATTCTGGAGAGGTTTTACGAGCATAAAACGGTAACAGAGGCCTGAATGAATGCATTTCAGGCGTTTTATAAGTAATTTGTTTAAATAGTGAATGAATTTACTGCCGATCAATTCAAATTATGGGTGGTTTGGGCATAGGGGAGGGAATTACTGCCGAGTGGTTTCACACCATCGAAAGGTGGTAAGCAGAATCGGGAGGATCGACGTGATCCAATAGAATCAGAATCGCAAGTTTTGATTTCGTTATTTGCCACACAATGAAATCTGTGATGTTAGATCTACACCGTTAGATCTGGCGGAAAGGAGCGAACGGCTAAGATCATGCGATGAAGCTGTGAGGTTGAAAGGTGTGGGGCCCAGGAAATGTATGCGGTGGGAGTGTTAAATGTATTAAAATTTCAGGTTTTAATACATAGTTTGGGATAATATGATAGGCGGGTTTAATGCTTTATATAACCAATGTAATGCATATAAGTGTAATGTTAATATAGGCAGGGTTTATATATAATAAAACTATTTTAACCTATGGGGTGGGAATATATATCACGTGGGTAAACTGAACCATAGGTTAAAAATATAACATGGGTGTGGGATATATATTAAAATGTTTTTAATATAATACGAGACAGAAAGGTTAATAAGGAGCTAATATATAAGTTAATGTGTTAATAATAAAGTGCAATGAGGAATTAAAAATAAACTAAGTCTAATGTAAAATATAAATAAAGGGATAAGTTTCATAGCTAGGAGTCTCGATATAATATTTTTACCTTTAAACTTAGGATAAAAATGTCTTTATGGGTTTTTGGGTATTTTTAGGGTAAAAGGGGAATTATTCAAGGGTTATACTTTCCCTAAGTAAAATGGGTTTTATACTTAGGAAAGGGGATTTTTGCAAAGGAAGATTAATGATGATGGGAAAAGGAAAAAATGAAGGGAAAAGAATCAAAATGGGGGGGATTAAGTATTTTTACAAGGGAATGACTTCTTGAAGGAAGTTAGTGACTAAATTGACCAATTTCTGCTTATACATGATTGTAAAAACTACTTCTGCCTTCCCATATGCTACCCTAACATTTTTCCTTCATTTACCTAGGTGCATTTGAGCTTGCAGACCCTTATTCATTTTTTATTTTAACACAACAAAATAACTAATTCTATCCTTATTTCTTCCAATGGATCAGATTAAACTGTTGAGCTTCTTATTTATTCTTTACCTAACTACTGATATGCCAAGATATATGCCAAGATTAAACTATTTGGCTAGATTTGTATTCTCTATCTAATAACATGAAATTTAAAGCATGAACAATTCAAGATTAAGCTATTTGACTTATCATGGATTATGGCACTTTGAAAAAGATGCACATAATCTTTTATTTTGCAGTAAAGTAACAGTGGTGGCATTTGGATTTTCATCACTTTCATGTTTTTTTTTATCTCCTTTTTGTTTGGGGTCCATTTTCTATTCTTTTTTGTCTTTTTTCTTTCAAGTCCTTTGATTTTTCTTTTAGGACTTTTACCCTCTTTACATTTTTTATTTTTTTAATATGGGAAAATAATTTGCAGAAAGAAAAGTATGTACATATTAAAATACTTAATCAAATTCAATTCAAAAATTATGAATCCTATTATTATAGGACCCTAACAGGATAAACTAGAACAAAACCAACTAGTGCTTGCAGAGGTAAAAGAACCTCAACCCTCCACCACATTGATTTCACCTAAACCAATATAGAAATCACCAAAACCAAAAAACCTTGGACACCTTTGATTCTTCACCATACCCAGAGGAATTTTCCTGTCTCCACCCATCCGTCAAGAGTTATAGGATAATTCCCATCTCCACCCTTGACACTTGGGAATTTTCCTGAGACCACCTCACTAGGATTCAAAATAGATTGGCCATCCAAACATTAACCAAACAAGGAACCCACTACATCATGGCTATCCAGGAAATGGCAAAGGAAAGGTTGTAAACCAATTTCAATCGAGGAAAATTCAATGCCAATGACAACAAACATAAACCATAACCAATGCATGCACCATGCATCAAATCCCTGCATGTTAAATCACACATGCACATTGTTACCTGCAATTCCATAACTCTTGTATGCCTTACTTGTCATTGTATAAACTTCCTCTTGGGATCCATTTATTTTCTCTCTCCCTTTGAGTTCAATTTCTTAAAATGATCAAAAGCTGAGAAACAATTGCCAACTGATTCTCAGTTTCCTTTTTATCATTAATGTTGGGTTTGTGTTATATTATTTCCATGACTAATCATGCGCGGGGGGGTCACGGGGGGGAAATATCCCCCCCTATACGTTTCACTAGGTGCAACATCGGGGGGGTCACAGGGGGGGCGATAGCCCTCCCTGTCGGGGTTCGAGGTAGCACCCCGAAATAATTTTTTGGTCCTTATTTCCGGTGGGAAGATCTGCCCATGGTTTTCTGCATGGATTTGCACATGGTTTTGGGGTACGATGGTTTTAGGCCCCTGGTATTTTGTAGATCTGGTCAAGGGAACTACAGTTATGTTCTAATCCAGGGTTAATGGATTGGGGTTTATGTATGCTTCGGCATGTATATATATGTGTTGTAACACTAAAAGGAATATAATGAAAAATCAAGCTGGTCATCGTGATTTGGGATCCAGGGGAATATATTTGTGTTTATCTATTTTATGTTTTATGCTCTCGCTACTATTCATTTTCTGTCTTTAAGATTCATTTGCAAATAATTTATGTACCGGGTTAAAACCTACATTTGGTATCAGAGCAGTTTCGGCTTCAAGGGGACGCCTTTGCTGCTGAGGGGTTTTTTGCTTAGGCCTGAGGTAAACCTTGTTCAGTGGGAAATCTGCGGGATCGATTCTTGCGGTGAAAGAAGATGGCGAGCGGCGGAAAGATAGAGATAGAGGAATTTAATGGTCAGAGTTTTGAGTTGTGGAAGCTCAAGATGGAGGATCTATTGGTGGATAAAGATCAGTGGATCATGGTAGATCCAGGTACTAAACCAACGATAATGTCAGATGAAGACTGGAATAAGCTGGATCGGAAGGAAAAGAGCATAATATGATTTTGTGTCTCAGATACAGATTGTTGAATGTATCTGGGGAAGCTACAGTGAAGACCTTGTGGGACAAGCTAGGGACTTTGTACCAATCTAAGTCTCTGGTGAATAAATTGTTCTTGCGGAAAAATTTATATAACCTGAGGATGAAGGATGGAGACTCGGTGACAGAGCATTTGAACGCCTTCAATACTATGGTAAGTCAGTTGTCATCTGTTGATATTAAAATCTCAGATGAAGATAAGTGCATTAGTTTGTTTTGTTCTCTACCAGACTCGTGGGACAGTCTGGTTATTGCAATAGGTAGCAATACAATTACCTTGAATTTTGATGACATTGTCTCAGCCTTGCTGTTAGAGGAAATGAGATGGAGAAATATGGAGGGTCAGAATGGAGATGCCTTATCTATACAAGGAAGGTCCCAGAACACAAATAAGAATAAGGTTTCGAGTGGGAGATCTAAATCTAGAGGGAGATCTAAATCTCCTGGAAATTTTGTAAACGTGTGCTGGAAATGTGGAAAGGAAGGGCACTACAAAAAGGACTGCATATTTAAAGCTCCTGAGAAAGGAAAGGGATCTGATGATGCTCCTTCTGCAGAGGAAGAAACCACCTCGGATGAAGGGGGGATGTGTATTTGGCTTCTTCTTCAAATACACATGTAGATCATGAGTCATGGTTGATTGACTCGGGTGCATCCTTTCACTTCACTCCCCGTAGGGAGTGGTTCTGCAAGTATGAGAAATATGATGGCGGTGATGTCTTCTTAGGTGATGATAGGAAGGCCAAAATCGTCAGACGTGGAACAATCAAGCTGAAGCTACAAGGTGGAAGGATTAGAACACTTCTTGGTGTTCTGCACATTCCTGCATTGGCTAGAAATTTGATTTTTGTAAGCAAGATGGATGATGCAGGTGTAAAAACAGTGTTCGAGAAAGATACCTGTAAGATGGTTCAGGGAGCACTGGTATTAATGCGGGGTGTTCAGATTGGAACTCTATACAAGCTTCAAGGCAGCACTGTTATTGTTGGGTGCAACAGTTTTTTGGTTCCCGAAAGTGGAGCGGAAATCCTATAAGTCTCTGGATAAAAGACCATGCTATGGCATCAAAGGCTTGGACATATTGGAGAGAAGGGCCTTCAGATACTACATGGAAATGGTGTGGTAGAAGGTATGTCTAATAGCTCTCTAGATTTCGATTTCTGTGAACATTGTGTATATGGGAAGCAGAATCGGGTGAGTTTTCCTTCCGGTGCTAAGAGGGTGAACATGATATTAGAGCTTGTGTACAGTGAAGTGTTTGGACTTGTGTCGGTTCCATCACTGGGTAAGTCTGTGTACTATGTTTCATTCATATATGACTTCTCAAGGAATACATGGATATATTTCTTGAGGAAGAAATCTGAAGTCTTTGATATATTTAAAGAATTTAAGGATCTGGTGGAAAACCAGACAGAGAAGAAGATAAAGGTGCTAAGGACAGATAATGGTGGGGAGTTCTGCAAGAAGGAATTTGAAGATTTCTATAAGATTTGTGGTATAGCATGGCAGAAGACTACTCCATACACACCTAAGAAAAACGGAGTTGCAGAAAGAATGAACAGAACACCAATGGAAAAGGAAAGAAGCATGCTCAGTGGTACCGGGTTAGGACAAGAATTCTAGCGGAAGCGGTGGAGGGCGCATGTTATGGTTAACAGGTCACACTTCTCGCATCGGCGTTGGAGGGCAGAACTCCACATGAGGTATGGTGGTAAGAAAACCTCTGTTTCAAATCTGAGGGTATTTGGATGTGATTCATATGTATATGTTCCAAAGGAGAAAAGGACCAAGTTGGATAATAAATAGGAAAGGTGCATATTTATTGGGTATAAGTATGTTTTAAAAGGTTACAAGATTTGGAAACCAGAAACAAGGAAGGTAGTGTACAGTCAAGATGTGGTGTTTAGAGACGTGAAATATGTTTTTAAACATGAATTCCTAGTGAATGAACCTGAGAATATAGATTTTTAGCTAAAGGAGGTTGAATCCGACTCTACAACTGAAGAAGATTCAGCAGAGGAAGAGCCACAAACTCTAGTTGTGAGAAGATTGGTTCGGAAAAGAAGGAAGCTAGAAAGGTGTAGTCCATCTGCTTTCTATTCAAATTTTGCTTTAACTATAACTGGTGATGATCCTAGAACCATCAGGGAGGTAGTAGATTCAGAGGATGGAAAACTCTAGAAAGAGGCCATGGTTGATGAAATGGAATCCTTGCATAAAAATGAGGCATGTGATCTGATGGAGTTGCCGGCTAGAAGGAAGCCCATTGGGAGAAAATGGGTGTTTAAGAGAAGATGAATGTAGAAGGCAAGGTGGAGAAATACAAAGCTTGGTTGGTAGCAAAAGGATATTCCCAAGTGTTGGGAATTGATTTTGGTGATATTTTTTCTCCTGTTTCCAAAGTTACTTCTATTAGATTACTTTTATCTGTTGCTGTTGCATTTTATTTTGAGGTAGAACAGATGGATGTGAAGACAAAATTTCCTTAACGAGAAAACGGGAAGAGATCTTGTGGAAACAACCTGAAGAAGTTGTTGTGAAGAGGAAGAAAGAGTTGGCATGCCAAGTTAAAGTCTGTGTATGGGTTAAAACAATCACCAAGGATGTGGTGTTATCGGGGGGAAATTTGTTCTGCTATATACGGGGAACTTAGCTTCATAGAGCGAGGATCTGTTGTGTTTATTTTAAATTAATTGGTGACCGTATTATTTATTTGGTCTTATACGTAGATGATATGTTGTTTATTGGAAATGACAAAGAAATCATCCAAAATTTGAAGACCCAATTGTTCTCCAAATTCGACATGAAGGATCTTGGTGTTGCAAACTATATTTTGGGCATTGAAATTAAGAGAGATTGAGAAAAGAGGAAGCTATGGTTAAACCAGAGGAAGTATGTAGAGACTATATTGTAGAGATTCAATATGTAGGATAGTAAACCGGTGAAGGTTCCTATTCCTATAGGTGTAAAGTTTTTTGCTGAGCAATGTCCCAAGGCACAATAAGAAGAGGAGGATATGTCACGTGTTCCATATGCAAGTGTATTGGGTAGCCTGATGTATGAAATGGTCTGTACTAAACTAGACATTGCACATGCAGTGGGAGTATTGAGTAGGTTTATGTCAAAACCAGCGAAGGAGCATTGGATAGCTGTGAAGCAGGTTTTCAGATATTTGCGTGGCACTAGCGGTGTAAGCATGCTACTAAGAAGACGAGGATTGGAAAGAAGTGTTGGACAATTGTGGTTTTGTTGATGCAGACTGGGCTGGAGATCTGGACCAAAGAAGGTCTACAAGTGGGTATGTGTTTAGCCTATTTGGAGGCGCAGTTAGTTGGATGAGTAAAATACAGTCTATAATGGCTCTTTCAACTACAAAAGCAGAATACATCGCAGCCACTCATGCAAGCAAGGAAGTATTTTGGTTGCAGATATTGTGTTCAAGTATGGGGTCTATACAGCAAGCTATAAGGATAGACTGTGATAGCCAAAGTTCAATTTTCTTGGCTAAGAACCATGCTTATCATTCAAAGACAAAGCACATTGATGTTCAATATTAGTTTGTTAGAGATATGGTTGAGGCTAAAAGGGTGTTTCTGGTAAAGGTTGACACTTTGAAGAATGTTGCGGATGCATTGATGAAGTCTGTGAGCACTCAGAAGTTCTGTTGGTGTAGAGAAACAATGGGTGTTGCAAAGCTGGGCTAATGACTTAGCTCTCCTGTGGCCCCCTATGGAAAGAAAACAACAAGTGGGAGAATGTTGGGTTTGTGTTATATTCTTTCCATGAAAATCACGTGCAGGGAGGTGGTAGCCCCCCCTGTCGGGGTCCGGGGCAACGCCCCGAAACCCAGTCCCTTATTTTCCGGTGGGCAGATCCGCCCATGGTTTTGTGCATGGGTTTGTACATGGTTTTGGGGTACGATGGTTTTCAGCCCCTGGTATTTTGTAGATCCCGTCAAGGGAACTATGGTTATGTTCTAATCCAGGGTTAATGGATTGGGGTTTATGTATGCTTCGGCATGTATATATATGTGTTGTAACACTAAAAGGAATATAATGAAAAATCAAGCTGGTCGTCCTGATTTGGGATCTAGGGGAATATCTCTATGTTTATTTGTTTTATGTTTTATGTTCTCGCTACTGTTTATTTTCTGTCTTTAAGATTCGTTTGCAGATAATTTCTGTACAAGGTTAAAACCTACAATTAATATCTAGTGCCTATTCCTTTCATTTTCCTCTTTTCTTTAATTTTCCTTTATTTTCTCTCTAATTTACCTTGCATTCATATTCTTTTCTCTTCATATTCCTTTACCCCTATTCTCCTTTATTTCTTGAATTAATTGCTATTTATTGTCTTTTTCCTTTGCCAATTTCCATAGCCATTAATAAACCATAAGTGATTCCCACTATAATGTTTTCTCCTTCATTCAACTTGGGATATGTGTCCCATGGCATTGGTCTTATTTTATTTACATGGAAACTTAACTCAGATTTGTTAGAAAGAAAAAGGACAAAAGTTGAGCTTCATATAACAACTCCTAAATCCACTTTGTAGTGTTGGAAAATGTAACTTGGTTCTATCTTCATAATTTCCATTGTATTCATGTAATTATATATATCTTATGTTACAAGAAAAAAAAATATATATTATTTTCAAGCATGGGTTTCATGCTCTATTTGTATTAGTGAACTAGGTCAAGCATGTGTTTCATGCTCCTAGGGTTTGTTAACTCAAAAGAATAGTTTTCCTGAGTCAAAAGAGTCTTTATAAATTGTATAAGACCCTATTACACAACGTGTAACCTATAGAATATATTTTTTTGAGTCTAGAATGTCAGTATGAGCCTCCGAGAAAAAGTTGGCCCTATCAACAACAAGTAGGCCTAGAAGAGGCCATCCGACCTCATGAAAGGCATATATATACATGTAGTTTCGACTTCATTTGAGACATTTTCAATCTGCAATCACAACAAGTTCGATCTATAGTGGAATGAGAATAATTTATAGAGAAAAAGACAAGGGAAGAAGGACAAGTATAGAGCGAGGTTGGACTAGGTCTACTCACACATGTGAAAATTAAGGTTTTCTGGGAAAGTTGCAAGATTGAAAAGTTGCAAGCCGAGTTGTAGAATTGGGTAAAGAGTCGAGACTCTAATTTGATCAAATTTGTCTCTTGTATACTTTGGAGACCTTGATTTTCTTGAAGTAAGATCTCTTGGAAGGTTTTCACATGCAAGAAGGCTAGGATTTTTGTTTTTACTAGAGGCCGAAGTTATAGATATGAATTAGAAGGCTGAAGTTCTGAAATTGAGGAGATTGGAAGAAGCTTGAATTTTGTTGACTTGGTCAAAACTTGACTTGTTTGAAAGAGATTCTTGGAGGGATGTCTTGGTATTTGGAGAATGACTTGGTCTAGGAGTTTTGTCATGATTTTCTTATTTGAAGAAAATTATATAGGAAGAAAATATATATTTTTGGGGTTTTCCCCTTGGAGGTGGTTTCCCTGGTTTGGAGCCTAATTCTTATGTATATTGTATTTTTTTTTTCCTTGATAATTATTTGATGAAAATATCTAATAAATAAGCATAAGAAGATAACCAAAATTCACAAGAAATTATTAAGGTTATGGAAAATTGGTTTAAATAATTGCCTTACTAGATTCTCCAACATATAGAACACTCATTTTTTCTACCATCTCCTAGGTGGCTTCATCGAGTCCAAAGTGCTTCCATTTCCTTTTGCATATTAGTTCCAATAGCTACTTTGTTTACTACGCCATCCAAAATAATAGGAGTGTTGATTTATGGTTATACAATGCCTCAAAATGACTCATCCCTAGTGACTCATTTTATCCATTGTTGCATGCAAACTCCACCAATGGTAAGAAGTATTCCCACTTCTTTGGTTGATGAATTTCACACATTCTCAACACACCCTTCAAAATTCTATTTGTTATTTCTGTGTGGTTGTATTTTTGGGGATGATAAGTAGTATTAAAATCCAGCTAGGTTCAAAAACAAACAAACAACACCTTCCAAAAATTGGAATTGAACTTAGCATATCAATCTAATATAATTTTCTTATGCACACCATGTAGTCTAAATATATCCTTCATGAATAGTTGGGCTATATCAATATGTTTGTGAGTAGAAATGACAATGATAAAGTGAGCTGCCTTACTCAACTTATACGTCACCACCATAATGGCATCATGTTGTTTGACTATTCTAGGTAATCCCTTAATGAACTACATGGATATGAATTTCCCACTTTCACTCAGGGATTGGGATTTAGTACAAAAATATTTCTTGGTTCCTGCATTCTACTTTTACATGTTGGAACTACAAACACTTGGAAATATATTCAACAACTTCCTTCTTCAATCTTGGCCAATAATATATTTTCTTTATGGTTGTTATCATAGTTTTATAAACAATATTACTTGAGTAAGGTATTTTATGGAATTCATCCATGACGAGCCTTCTTATATTAGTTGCATCAATCACATACTTTATATTTTTGAACAACAACATAGCATCATCGACAAGCTTGTATTTCTTTCTCATGTATCTCTTTGGTTCCTGCTACCAACATTTATTTACATACTGGTAGTGTTCATCACGAGGCAATGCATCTTTAATCCTTTCCTTGATATCAGCTACACAAGTACACAAGGCTTCCAAATGAGCCTCTTGTAGACTCCTACTGAGTGCATCTGCTACCTTATTTTATTTTTACTTGACGTGCTTTATCTCAAAATCAATTATTCTAATCAAATTTAACCATATTATTTTTCTATCATTTAATTTAGGATGGCCGAATTGATATCTCAGTCCCCCATGGCCATCAACACAAACCTTCTCCCCAATAAATAATGCTTCCACATTTTTAAAGCGTGCATTATTGCTCCTAGATCTAAATCATGGATAGCATAATTATTCTCGTGTTCATTTAATTTCCTTAATTCATAGAAAACGACATGTCCTTCTTGCATTAGGACTCCACCAATTCCATCCTTGCAATCATCTATTTAAACCACAAATTCCTTCTCTAGATCTTCTATTCTTAAGATAAGCGCACATGTAAGTAATTTATTAAGCTCCTCAAAACTAGTTGCACATTCTGGTGTCCATTGACTCCTTTCCTTTGCAAAGAAGGGATTGGATGCTTGATCCTTCAAAAGTATTGAATGAACCGTTGGTAATATCCAACTAACCCCATGAAAGATCTAACCTCTATGAAATTTCGAGGAGTTATCCACTCCATTATAGTATTGATATTTTCTGGATCTACAACCACTCATTTTGAAATGACATGCCCTAAGTAGTGAACCTGGGTTTGGAAAAATTCACACATACTGAGTTTTTCTTACAACTTATGCTCCCTCAGTAATTGTAATATTTCTGTCAAGTGGTATTCATGCACTTATTTGGTTTTTGAATATACTAGGATATCATCTACAAATACCAATATAAATTTGTCCAAATAAACTCATAATGGCCATATCTCGTCTGAAAAGATATTTTTGGATATATTCATCTTTAATCCTGACTTGAGGGTATCCATACCTCAAGTCTCTTTTGGAAAACATTGCAATCCCTGTCAGTTGGTTAAATAAGTCATTAATTCTTGGAAGTGGGTAATTTTTCTTCATTGTAGATTTGTTTAGCTACTAGTAGTCAATACACAGTTGCAATGTGCCATCCTTCTTTCTGAAAAAGAGCATTGGGGATCCCCCACAGTGATATGCTTTGTCAAATGTACCATTTATCCAACATCTCGTTGAGTTGCATCTTTAATTCTACAAGTTCAGGGGTACTTATGTGATATGGAGAGTTTTCTGCTAGAACTATTCCCGAAATTAACTCAATGATAAACTCTAAATCTGTTTTGGGTGGTAATTCCAGGATTTGTTCTGGGAATACATCACTAAATTTATTTAAAACTAGGTGAATTTCCAATTAGCACTTGTTTCCTTCCAACTCCTTAGTCACGTGGATAGAATACAACACACAACCATTTATATTACATTGATTTACTTGAAGCACATTTATTTTCATGAGTTTGATCAATTTCTGTATCCCCTAAAACATTAACTTCACACTGGCATCACTAAGGAATTCCAATGCTTTTTTGTAATAATCAATCTTGGTTTTGTGGGCTGCTAACTAGTCCATGCTAATTAAAACACCATATGATAAAAATGGTAATAAATTGAGAGCAACTGTGGTGATCATACCAATAATCTCCACAGGGCATGACTCCACTATGTTTTTCACCCTCCTCTTAGTCCTCGTGACCAATTGAATCGACCATAATTTTTCATGAGTTTTCCTTTGCAATTCACATTTCTCTACAACCTTTCAAGGTTTCTTTCTAGCCTTGTCAGCATGACACTATTGTATATCTCCAGAGGTTGATGCATATTGTAACAATCCTTGCATGCATGGAAAACTCTACAGCAAAATTTCCTGATCCTTTTTTTTTCTAATGAGCCTTTTAGTTTCTGCCTTGCATCTCTTCAACTCAACTTTCAAGCTCCTGAAGGTTTTTTCTCTTTTAGGGGAAATTTCCCTTTCTTGTTCATGATGGACTTGGTCCATGCTATGTTGTACCGTACTATTTTCCATCCCTTTATTTCTTGTTGAAAATTAAGCTTCTTATGTTCTCTCTCACACACATAGATTTTAGTTATATCAACATGAACAAATTGATTTGTTACGTTCCCATGCCAACACCAAACATGTTGATCTGAAGCATGCTAACTTGTTGTTCACATATCTATAACTCATGTCAGCCGCATATTACAAGAATAAAAAAAGTTCTTATAAACATGTTTATAACCATATTATCACTAAGTTTTAAATCAAACTTTTACCAAGACTAGCGGCCATGACATCTGCAATTTAGTATGTCAATTAGAGAACAAATAACATATCATAATATTCCATTTCTATACTTTCACAATTATGATATCAACATGTGCATACAACATAAAATCATCAATCAATTCTATAGTTAGAACACATTTTCACACCAAAAAAAAAATCATCCTTTAGATACCACACTCTATAACAAAGTGCCAAATTTTATCTCCAAAGGTCCAGTGGAGAACCTTTGCTTTTCATTTCATTTGTTCTTGTGCCCATCCAATCCAAGTGTTGAACCATGATTTGAAATCACTTTGGAACACACTCTCCCACCCCCTTGTTTATTTCTTAGGTCATGGAAGGTGTTACATCAAAATCTACTTGATCTTCAAGGTCTATTATGAAGACGGGGTCACAAAAATCCTCTTTTCCAACTTCATTGAAACTAAAAACAATGCCACCATCATGTTTGGCTCATCTAGTTTTTTTTATGTAATATAATTTTAATCTAAATCTGACCTCTAGATTGAAAGTTATGTCCATTTGAAATTTGGGCCCCCTTGACTCTTGCCACATCAACAAGGATTTTTTTTTTGTGGTAACCTAAGTGGCCTACATGGAGTTTCCGCAACACTCATTGTCTAGAGTGACACCCAATACGTCATCGCGCCCTCGCACCTTTGTGCCACACTTCTAATAATGTTTCAGTCAAACATCTGTGGTGCAAAGATTAATTTCACGTTAATTACTGGGGTATTTCTTCATTTGGTTCCTCCATTAGTCTGCTCCCATATCTTTCTGTTGCTAAAGAACTTGATGTTAAACATAAGGTGCAGATGGAAAATTATCCATCCATGGACACCAAAATTAACATCATGACCTCTATCAATCATGCCCAAACATAAAGGATGCACATTAGGGGTCCTCCAATAAGATCTATTCGGGGACAATGTGGCATGACTCATGGTGCCACCTCGCATCGACATACCCCACGTAATCCATGTCATCCGCCTCCATGTCACTTGTATCTTCTGTGACCTGTTGATGTCATGATAACGATAGGGTGATGTAACCATACCATGTGTGATCCTCTATTGGTGACAACTCATATCTTATGATGGTGTCGCATTGCATCCTCTGATAAAAAATGGAATCCTTGGCCATCAAAGAAGGCCAATTATGCATACCAAATGTCACACCACGTTATAATTATGTCCCCATCACCATTGACATGGAATTTATATAGCCTTTCCTAGCCTATGTGGCACCTACCACCTTATCTTGCATTAGTGGTCCGATGGGGCCAAGCCCTTAGTGAAAAACTGAGCTTTTATGTTATATGAGATTTGGGGTCGATGACACGATTTATCCATTAAATGATATTTCTAATCTCCATTAACTAGGATGTCTATATTAATATACAACCATCGTGCCAGTATATAGCTAGGCCTCATGCCAACCAGGTGCGACACAACAATAATAATCTCATCAAGTGATGGAGGCAAAAACTCCATCTTATGCCCTCCATCAACAATGACCCTTTCCAAAACATTTCCAATCATATTTCCTGGAAAGAGAGGCATGTTGTTGGAGTCCCATAATTTGGCAGATTGGCGAGCCAAATGACAGGGTAACATCAGACCAAGCTTTGGAGCCCTAGGACCTAGTCTTCCTAGACTCAGAGAGGGCTCTCTCTATTATGCAAAGGATGTGAGTTTGTTCGCTTTTGTATATTTGATTTTAGGCTAATTGTTAATTATGTTTTGGTTTGTTTTGGGTTTTTGAGGGGAACTGATCAAAAGGACAAAAATAAATAAAGAGTTCGTCAAATTAATTGGGCTATGGGGTCAGATGAGGTCAATATTGTCTTAATGATGGACCAGGTATTACTGCAGGGCTAATTTGGTCGAGGTAAATGGATTATTTGGGTGAAAGTGAAATGAGATGGACATTAAGTTTGTGAAATACAAAGAGATTTTAAGCATAAATAGTTAAACAGCAAGCATTCATGAGTTAGGGCTGACCATTAATCTCTATGAACAAAACTCAAACTGATAGATGCAGAAAATAAACAATCCAGTGATACATAGAAGTATAAGACCCTCTAACTTTGGGAAAATCACCTTCAGACTTTTGGGAAAAAAAATAAGATAAACAAACAACTCAATCTATGAAGAGGGAACTCCTAAACATCATATCTTGAGCTATCGGTAACTTTGAAATAAGACTGCAAAGCATGGACAAAGGGCAAGATCGAAACGAGACCTCTTTGAATTAACTAAAACAACCAATAATTCAGAAAGAGATTTCAGAAATGGATTTTTGATTAGCTTATGAGTAAGCAGGGCATACCGTGAATCATATTAGACAACATACATAATAACCATTAATGAAACTGATAACAATATCTTAGGGTACCAAAGAGCAATTAAGAATTATTTGACATAACCAAGAAAGATGAAAACATTTAAGCTGCAATGAATCAGGAAATGTGAGGTGCCTCCATGGGAATATCTCAAACCTATTCTTTACTAAACTACAACAAGCAAGAAGCATGAAAACATGTATGATAAACTAAGAAAACATAACAGATAAGGAACACAATACCATTCACCAAGCCATGGAATCCTATATACAATCCTCCTCCACCATCAAAGTCAAGCAAGAGATCATCCACTTCATAAGACAAGTATTTCTTCAAAGCTCATAATGCTATGTATTTCTCTCTATAACATCAGGTTCTGCCTCTGGTTACAATGAATCCTCTTGTATTATATAGGCCAAAGAGGAGGAAACCCACCTAGAGAAACTAGAAGGCCATTGGCCTAATACAAATATCTGATTTTGTCCTTGAGGCTTTGCAAAGCCCAAGGCACAAAATATCTTCAAAAAATATCTATTTAAGCTAAAAATAGCAATAAAATTGACTTTTAACCTCTGAAATAGAGTTAAGAAAATCTTAACGAACATTTGGATCGTCTCCTTCAGAGAACTGCCTTTTCAGTAAAAATGCTACAGGAACGTAGCGCCAGAAAAAAGCATGTTTTACAAAGACCTTTTTAAGGACTTCCCAATGTTGAAATGAGGCCTGTGGTGGCTTTTTGGAAAGCCCTGGATGTCTAATTTCTGGAAATACTTGATTTTTCTCAAACGGATCCCTATAAGTCTATCAAAAATTGGACTGAGTGAAAAAACCCAGGAGGGTCTCACCTGCTGATATTTGAGGCAGAAAGGTGAATTCTGACTGTTTTTGCCTCTTTGGGGGACCAAAACACCTTATTTTAATCTGAAAATTTGTGAGTAGATGCCCCCAAATTTAATACATCCAAAAAAATAACTTTCATGAGCTGAGGATGCTCCTAGAAAACATGGCAATACCTAGAAAAATGTGCAATTAGGCCTAAAAATCACAAAAAACAAGATCATGTAAAAAATTGCTCAATTTTGGTGAGCAAACCCATTATGGGTTTCTAGAAGCATGCAAGGAAGTTGAAACCAAGATTCCAAGCCTAGATATGTCTTTTTCCCCTTTTTTCACCGAGCGCCTCCTTTGGGCAGCTTTGAGCTTTTCTTGGGCAATCTTGAGTTTCCTTCGGGAAATTTGATTCAACTTCTTATAATGCCCAGTCATCTTTCTTTGCAAACCCAAATATTTGTTTGCCTTGTCTAATTTTTCTCCAAATGTTTATTTGTATGAGGTCAAATTCCCTTTCCTGCTCATGGCTACTCTCCTGTTGTTCAACCTTTTCTTTGCCCTTGCTTTGGATAGGCTTATTTGCTCTTGTTCATGGCTTCTCTAATGCTGCTCTATTTTTCCCTTACCTTTGCTTTGAATGGGATTCTTTTCCCTTGTATTCTTTGGCACTTCAATGATAGGTTGCTTGGGAAACTTTCCTCTACTCCGGAGTGCTCTAGTAACATTTGGATTTATAGCTTGAAAAATCTTCTTCTTTGTAGATTTAGTGGTCTTAGGCTTCACTACTTTTGGAGAAAGGGTCATGGCCCCTTTCCTAGGAGAGGCAGCTAGCACATGCTTTTGAGAACTCTCTTCATGCTCTATGTTTTTACTGTCTTCTTTTGGGCTGCCTTGCTCACTCTCTTTGATTAGATATTGACTATCATTGGGATTGTTTTTCTCTTTTTGTTTCATGCTATCACCCTTAGATTGTTCACTGTTTTGTGCCTTGTCCTCTTCAAGTTCATTGTCCTTATTAGTTTCATGGCTGTCATTTTGGAGACTACCTTCACTTGCTGTATGAGGACTTCCATCATGCTCACTGTCTTGCTAATTATCACTATGCTTATTGTCTCTTTGATTGCTTTCATGCTGACTGTCACTCTGTTTCTCATCACTGCTTTGCTTAGAATCTTCCCTTTGTTCCTCATCATCACTACTCTGCTGCTCTTCTGTTTGTTCCTCATCATCACTAATCTACTGAGTGATACTCTGTTCATGTTCATCACTTTGTTCTTTATCATCATTTCTCTGCTGCTTTTCACTTTGTTCCTCATTGTTTTGTTTACTGTCACTGTCTTCATGATCACTGCTTTGCTGATAAGTGCCTCCTTTTCTCTCCTTACCCTCTTCATTATCTGTCTGAGGACTATTTTGTTCCTCATCACCTCCTTGCTTTTTCCACTTTCTTCGATATAGGGAATCTTGGTTTCCTTTGACACTACTTTAGGAGTAAGCACAAAGTCTATGCCTGCAATGTGAACCTGCTCTCCATCTAATCTCAAGGCAAATAGCTCAGTTAGGAGAGGGTGGTTAGTGACCTTTTGAATTTTGTTGCAAAATTAAAAGCAGCCCACTTCTTGAAAATAGGACAAGGTTGAAGGGGATGTAGTGATCTCCTTAATAGTAGTGGGTTCAAACCTATTGTGTTGGCCTGCCTTCTTAGCCTTTCCCTTCTTTGGAGGCATCTTGGTTATATGTTTCCTTTACCTACTTATCAAAACAGGTTTTTCAAACTGAAATATGTTTCCCTTCTTCTAACATTGTCCTTTCCTTATCACTTAGTAAAACAGGTCCTTTGGCAAATGAAAATAAGCCTTCCTACTTTATAAAAAATTGTTTCCTCCTTTAAATTTAGTTTTCAAGATATTCTTATGACCAAAAGACTGAGATGAAAGAAATGATGAATACCTTTAAAAAAAATCTCCCCTGCAGCTTAAAAACCAGTTTCTGTGCCCAAAATATGAATTATGGAAATTTGGAGGCCTCTTGAGAGGTGCTACGCTCCTGTGCATAGGCGTGTCGCGTCATTTTCCAGGCGTGTCGCGTCCTTTAGAAAATTACACTGGGAGTGCTTACAGGTGTGTCGTGTCCTATTCCAGGCGCGTCGCGTATTTGTGCAGCAAATTTTAGAAGCCTTCTTGGTGTCAGAATTGAGCCCAGGATGGCTGGTTGGAAAGCTAGAGAAGTCTAATTTCCAAATATTCTTGATTTTTTTCATTTGGTTTTCATTTGGTTGTTCAAAAATTGACTTTCCCAACACTGGTAAAAAATGGTGAATGCTGGTGCAGAAATGTATAGTGTTGTTTGCAGGGCACTTTTGGATGCCTTCCTCAATTCAGAATTGAGCTCATGATAGCTCATTGGAAATCTATGGAAGTATAATTTTAAAATATACTTGATTTGTGTCATTTGGTGTCCATTTGGTTTTTCAAAACTTGATTGTCCCAACACTGGTCAAAAATGGTGTATGTTGGTGCAGAAATTGCATAGTGCTGTTGCAGACCATTTTTGGATGCTTTCCCTGTGTCGGAATTGGACCCAAGATGGCTCTTTGAAAATATATGGATGTCTACTTTCTAAATATACTTGATTTGTTTCATTTTATTTCAATTTGGATGTCCAAAAACTGACTGTCCCAACACTGGTCAAAAATGGTGAATGTTGGTTCTAGTCGTGCAAAAATTCTCCCGTGACACCTGTATTTTTTACATTTCTCACAAACCATGATACCCGTGTAGAAACTGAAGGATTTTTTTCCTCTTGAACCTATTATGGACAAAAACCTCTCTCACTTTTGTCAATTTTATCTTTGTTTGGTCAGAAACTCATTTCGAAACGAAACTGGCCCTGGGCACGACTCATGGCTTGTATTGTCATTTTTCTTATTTTGAAGGAGGAATTTAAACAAGGTGTGTTATGCCCTCTGCTCATCTTTCTCAAATTAGCTTTGGAGGAGGCATTTTGGCTATGTTTTTACCCTCTTCTTTTTATGAAGGAGGTCATCAAACTATGTTTTGACCCTCTGCTTGTTTATGAATGAGGTCATCCTAAAACATAAAAAACTTATCTTCATCCAATACTGTGTCTTTCTTTGTCCATTTGAAAAGGGTATAATGGGAAAACTGTGATCTTTTACTCATCACTCATGAAGTCCTTCAAACAAGCTGTCCTCTTCCTTTATGAAACCTTTTCTGTAATATATGTCTCTTTTGCACTATATCACTGTGAAGCTTTAGGAGTATATAATGTTCTTTGTAAATGGTGAGTGCTTACTGCTATGCATCTTTGAAATAACTCTTTTTCCCTTGACTGTGTTTTCATAAGGTGCAGTGAATTTGTCTTTGACTGCCTTTCAAAGTCCAGGTGTATGGTAAGGTATAAGAAGCAGCTATCCTCTTATGCCTTCATGATGATGCCTAATTTCTTTAGAATTCTCTCTGTCAAGACTGTCTCTCTTACCTAGAAAAGAGTGATTTGCAGGGCTAGGTCACCTTTTGGATAGATTATGCAAAGATACCTTTGGAGTTAGTCATGGAGTGCTGAAGATAGGAATTACCTAATCCTTTGTGTCTTTTTTTTTTTTTTGATGTAGGACCTTTGTCCTTTGGCATTCTTGAATTTGAAACCAATAGGCCTCCTCTTTTCATCATCTGTGCTATATTATTTCTAATGGTAAACTGCTCAGTATTGAAATATTTCCTCAAGTTCATCTTTTGCTCATACTTTCTTACTATCATCAATGTATACACCCCTGTAGAGATGTATATAGATGTTTTTGATCTTTGGAGAGCTTTCTTGGTGTTTCATGAAGATCATGTTTGATCTGATCATCTTTCTTCAGACAGGGAAACTCTTTCTCTTTTCCTGATTTGAAAATTTTTGAGCTCTGCTGAAAAGAAACAAAGTAACCATTTTAGTGGTGTATGACCTAGGGATAAACCAGGGTTTTTTTTTGCAGGATGGGAAGAAAATGATGGCTGACTGGTGTTGAAAACATGGTTTTTGGTTTAAGACAGTTTTGTCAAGGAATTTTCCCTAAACACCACCACCTAGACCTACAGACTTTCTCATAGATTCTAAATAGTCTCTTAGGCATGATCAAGTTATCATATGACCAAATGATCAGTGTGAAAGGGGAAAATACTTCATCTAATGTTGGACAGTGAGTTGTATGAAACAGGGGATTTTGAGGGCATAGAAACAAAGCTTATAACAACTATAGATAGGGAATGTTTTACTGAATTATGAAAGTACTTGAAAACTGAAGACCATTTCCATCACAGGCTGAAAAAGAGGGGTAGGAAGACAAAAATTTGTTTGAGGTGTTTTCTAAATGACAAATTTACAAATTGAGATTAGCTTCTAGAAAACTCAACCAAGGAATCTATTCATCAAAACAAGCAAAAATATTGATGACTAACAGTGGCTCCATTTGGGGAGGGTAGCTCCTTTTCGGGTGGTGTCCAAAATTGCAGATCTCTGACTTGTGAAGACCAGTGCCTCATCCATTGGTGCAAATTTCTCTTTTCTCCGATGCTATTCCTGAAAATGATGCCTTTTTGAAAAATTTACAGCATGATTAACATCAATGTCATCTCTACCTACCCAGCTATTTCCTAGCATTTTTTCTTCTATAGGTGCATTTGGACTAGGAACCTTTTGACATGATATTTTTGAAAAAAGAAAAACTATCTAATTCTACACTTATATCTTCTGGGAGTTCAGATTAAACTGATGAACTCCTTTATTTCTCTACCTATACTAGATCAACTGTCAAGATTAAGTTTTTTGACAGGATTTCATTCGCTAGACTAAAACATGAAATTGAAAAATGATCAAATCGGGATTAGACAGTCTGATTTTTCATGTGTTTTGTGGCATAAAGACAAGCTGCACACAAATTTTATTTTCGTACAAAATGAGATTTAGAAAAATCAAGGCTAGGATACATAGTTTGCTTTTCATCCCTATTTTTCTCTTTGGTTCTGTTTCGAGCGCGTGGAACCAACATCTTTGTTTCCTAATCTACTTTCTTTGATAAGTCAAGCTTTCATATTTTGACTATCATTCTTTTTCACTAACTTATCAGCAATCAATTTAAAACATGCTCAGTTATTATTAGGCTAGATAACTGAACAAGATATCTTTTGAGCGCTAGTAGTGGCATTTAGACTTGCGCACTTTCAGCATGACTATTTTTTGAACATGGGGCTTTTCTTCTTCTTCTTTTTTTTTTTTTTAAACTACCCTCTTTTCTACTTTTCTACTGTTTTTGTATTTTTTGTCTCTACTTTTTCTTCAAACAATCTAGGACTAAAAGGATGCTCACAAGGCTGAGCTTATTTTTCATACCTATCTATCTATCCTAATCTAACCTATACATAATATACATTCATTTAGTGAAATATATTTTCCAATAGATCCAATCAAGAAGATGATTCCATGAGGGATTTTGTTTCATCTTTTTTAGAGTGCTGAAGAAATAAAAAGGCCACTTCCACTTTACTTGTTTTCGAACAGTAGTACCTAAATTTTTTCTCACACTTTGCAACAGACTGTTCTGGGCGGAACACACTACTCCTTCAGATTTATCAAGGAAAACAACAAATGGATCTTGGAATAATAGTTGATCTAGAGAATTTGATATATAAGCTTCATTTAGGACTACTCTTTCTTCCACTTGGTTGTGTTTGAGACTCTCTTTGGAAATAAACTCTTCCCCTTGCTCATGATCACTTGAATTGTCAGACTCATCATATATTGCAGTGTAGTCTTCTTTCTAAGTTGATGTGTTCTGATTAAGTGCACTGAAAACTGTGTGAAGGTCATCATGTTGATGAGCAGGGATACACTTTGGCAGTAAATCCTCTTGAGAGGATAGTGTGACAACTCTCATGTGATTATCAACCTCTATTTCTTCATCTACAATTTGTAACCCAATGGAACTTGGTGGCTGAAAATATGGATTTAAGGAGGATTCCATGTCCAAAATGATTTCCTCAACTATTTTAGGAAAAGGCTTCTCATTAACAACTTGCTCAAGAATTTCATCATCCTCCTCAACCTCATCATCAAAGCTGAAAGACTGCTAATTTCCAATTATGTGAACGTCGTTTCTAATGGACTGAAGTGAAGTAGAGCAAAGAGTCAGAGACTCTTCACTTACTTCTAAACTCTCAAGGCTTTCCTCATTAGTGTCATAGGTGACCTGTCTTAGCTGGTTACTGCTTTCAATCTGATGATAGTGAACTTCATCCCACAAATCAACTTTTGATGGCTCTGCAAGGTTAGCTTCTGCTTGAATATCATAATCATCAATATATTGATCAAACCTTGGAGAATCATTAATATAAGTAATGTCACCAGCCATACATATTGGACTATTAGATTTTTTTTCTTTGAATTGATCTATAAATCTATTTTTTGACTTATGGTATGCAAGATTAGTAGAAGAATGATCAAGAGAGGCTGATTGTATGTTTATGAGTTTATCTATCTCTTCTTCAGTTAAAAAGGGAGGCATTTTTATCTCTCTTTGGATATAAATACAATAAAGAGGATGAATGTCTTTTTGGGCCTCACCTATGAGAGATGATGAATCATCACTTGTGCCTTCAAATAAATCCTGTGGGTTCTCTTTCATTTCTTGATTTTTTTCATCTTCAACCAACTCTTCTTGATGTTCGGGACAATAAGCATGGGATTCATGAGTTGCCTCTGATAGATTCTTACGAGGCCAATTTTCTTGTATGAACTAAAATGACTTAAAGCATAAAGGTAGAGATCCTACAGGTTTTGATTCTTCTTCCATTTCAGATTTGATTTCATCCTCAATCAATACTTCTTGGTTGTCAAGATATTTATCTTGGGTATGAAAAGTATGAACCTCCTCTAAAAGATCCTTAGGATGCCAATTTCCTAAGTCTTCATCAATGTTTACAAGGTGTTGTATGAGGTCTTCAGATTGATCACAACAATTTTCAGCCAATGATAGAGATGGACAATGCCCTATATAGTGTTTATAAAATACTTTGTGGAAATCCTTCAAAGAAAACAAGATGCCAGGTTCTAGGCCTTCATACCATTCTCTTGCCTTTCCTTCTAATTTCCCCATGAAAATTTTCATGAGGCAGTCCTCATGCCATTCAACCTTTAACCTCCATACATGTATGTGAAATTTGATGAGATGTAACAAGGGGTCATCAAATTTTTCATTTTTAAATACAGACAAGTTTTTTATCCAATTTATTTGAGGCATTTGTGTGGGAATCCAGGGATATGTTCTCTACTCATCGGAGCATATCTCTTTTGTATCCTTGGATCCATCTTTGTTAATCAGAAAGGATCACTATGTCTTTTCAACTAGTCTAAAGTTCTCTACCAGTGGAGTCTTTTGGTCTAATGAGGGTTGTGGAGTCGCCAGGTGGAAGATTTGGACTTTGATGTCCACCATTAGCATGATTGGAATTGTTTAACACATTCCCAAGGGATTTTATAAGAAATAGTGGAGTAATAGGCCTACCGGAGGCTAGTGGAGTCGTGAGGTGGATGTTTTTGTTGTTTTTAGAGATATGTGTTTATGGTCCACCACCAATAACTGATAAAAAACCAATATAGGGATGTTTTGGGGTTTTCTGAGTTCCTATATGTAGCCCTAAGCTTTGTAAGAGTGTTCTATAGCTGAATCATCATTTTGCTAAGATGGTGAAAGAGCTAGTTTATACTCTTCAGACAACACTTAAGTTTTTTTATTTTGACTGAGATTTTGAGAGGTCCTAAGGGATACCTAGGATGTTTTGACTCAATGTCCCACCGTGATCGCCATTATGTTGGAGTCCCATAATTTGGTAGATTTGCGAGCCAAATGATAAGGTAACATCAGACCAAGCTTTGGAGCCCTAGGACCTAGCCTTCCTGGACTCAGAGAGGGCTCTCTCTATTATGCAAAGGATGTGAGTTTGTCCGCTTTTGTATATTTGATTTTAGGCTAGTTGTTAAGTATGTTTTGGTTTGTTTTGGGTTTTTGAGGGGAACTGATCAAAAGGACAAAAATAGATAAAGAGTTCGTCAAATTAATTGGGCTATGGGGTCAGATGAGGTCAAGATTGTCTTAATGATGGACGAGGTATTACTACAGGGCCGATTTGGTCGAGGTAAATGGATTATTTGGGTGAAAGTGAAATGAGATGGACATTAAGTTTGTGAAAGACAAAGAGATTTTAAGCATAAATAGTTAAACAACAAGCATTCATGAGTTAGGGCTGACCATTAATCTCTATGAACGAAACTCAAACTAATAGATGCAGAAAATAAACAATCCAGTGATACATAGAAGTATAAGACCCTCTAACTTTGGGAAAATCACCTTCAGACTTTTGGGAAAACAAATAAGATAAAAAAACAAATTAATCTATGAAGAGGGAACTCCTAAGCATCATATCTTGAGCTATCGGGAACTTTGAAATAAGACTGCAAAGCATGGACAAAGGGAAAGATCGAAACGAGACCTCTTTGACTTAACTAAAACAACCAATAATTCAGAGAGAGATTTCAAAAATGGAGTTTTGATTAGCTTATAAGCATGGCATACCGTGAATCATACTAGACAGCATACATAATAACCATTAATGAAACTAATAACAAGTTCTTAGGGTACCAAAGAGCAATTAAGAATTCTTTGACATGACTAAGAAAGATGAAAAAATTTAAGCTGCAATGAATCAAGAAATTTGAGGTGCCTCCATGGGCATATCTCAAAATTATTCTTTATTGAACTACAACAAGCAAGAAGCATGAAAACATGTATGATAAACTAAGAAAACATAACAGATAAGGAACACAATACCATTCACCAAGCCATGGAATCCTACATACAATCCTCCTCCACCATCAAAGTCAAGCAAGAGATCATCCACTTCATAGACAAGTATTTCTTCAAAGCTCATAATGTTATGTATTTCTCTCTATAACATCAAATTCTCCCTCTGGTTACAATTAATCCTCTTAGATTATATAGGCCAAAGAGGAGGAAACCCACCTAGAGCAACTAGAAGGCCATTGGCCTATTACAAATATTTGATTTTGTCCTTAAGGCTTTGCAAAGCCCAAGGCACAAAATATCTTCAAAAAATATCTATTTAAGCTAAAAATAGTAAGAAAATTGACTTTTAACCTCTGACATAGAGTTAAAAAAAACTTAACACACATTTGGATGGCCACCTTCAGAAAACTGCCTTTTCAGCAAAAATGCTATAGGAGCGTAGTGCCAGAAGAAAGCATGTTTTGCATAGACCTTTTGAAGGACTTCTCAATGTCAAAATGAGGCCCGTGATGTCTCGTTGGAAAGCCCTGGATGTCTAATTTCTGTAACTACTTCATTTTTCTCAAACTGATCCCCGGAAGTCTGTCAAAAAGTGGACTGAGTGAAAAAACCCAAGAGGGTCTCACCTACAGATATTTGAGGCAGAAAGGTGAATTTTGACTGTTTTTTGCCTCTTTGGGGGACCAAAACATCTTATTTTGATCTGAAAATTTGTGAGTAGATGCCCCCAAATTTAATACATCCAAAAAATTAACTTTCATGAGCTGAGGATGCTCCTAGCAAACATGGCAGCGCCTAGAAAAATGTGCAATTAGGCCTAAAAATCACAAAAAACAAGATCATGTCAAAAATTGCTCAATTTTGGTGAGCAAACCCCTTATGGGTTTCTAGAAGCATGCAAGGAAGCTGAAACCAAGATTCCAAGCCTAGATATGTCTTTTTCCCCTTTTTTCACTGGGCGCCTCCTTTGGGCAGTTTTGAGCTTTTCTTGGGCAACCTTGAGTTTCCTTCGGGAAATTTGATTCAACTTCTTATAATGCCCGGTCATCTTTCTTTGCAAACCCAAATATTTGTTTTCCTTGTCTAATTTGTCTCCAAATTTTTATTTGTATGAGGTCAAATTCCCTTTCCTGCTCATGGCTACTCTCCTATTGTTCAACCTTTTCTTTTCCCTTGCTCTGGATAGGCTTCTTTTCTCTTGTTCATGGTTGCTCTCATACTGCTCTACTTTTTCCTTACCTTTTCTTTGAATGGGCTTATTTTCCCTTGTCTTCTTTGGCACTTCAATGATAGGTTTCTTGGGAAAATTGCCTCTACTTCGAAGTGCTCTAGTAACATTTGGAGTTACAGCTTGAAAAGTCTTCGTCTTTGTAGATTTAGTGGTCGTAGGCTTCACTACTTTTGGAGAAAGGGTCATGGCCCCTTTCCTAGGAGAGGCAGGTAGCACATGCTTTTGAGAACTCTATTCATGCTCTATGTTTTTACTGTCTTCTTTTGGGCTGCCTTGCTCACTGTCTTTGATTTGATCTTGACTATCATTGGGGTTGTTTTGCTCTTTTTGTTTCATGCTATCACCCTTATATTGTTCATTGTTTTGTGCCTTGTCCTCTTCAAGTTCATTTTCCTTATTAGTTTCATGGCTATCATTTTGGAGACTAACTTCACTTGTTGTATGAGGACTTCCATCATGCTCACTGTCTTGCTGATTATCACTATGCTTACTATCTCTCTGATTTCTTTCATGCTGATTGTCAGTCTGTTTCTCATCACTGCTTTGCTTAGACTCTTCCCTTTTTTCCTCATCATCACTACTCTGCTGCTCTTCAGTTTGTTCCTCATCATCACTTATCTGTTGAGTGCTACTCTGTTCATGTTCATCACTTTGTTTTTTATCATCATTGCTCTGATGCTTTTCACTTTGTTCCTCATTGTTTTTTTTACTGTCACTGTCTTCATGATCACTGCTTTACTGAGAAGTGCCTCCTTTTCTCTCCTTACCCTCATCACTGTCTGTCTGAGGATTGTTTTGTTCCTCATCACCTCCTTTCTTTTGCCACTTTCTTCGATATAGGGAATCTTGGTTGCCTTTGACACTGCTTTAGAAGTAAGCACAAATTCTTAGCCTGCAATGTGAACCTGCTCTCCATCTAATCTCAAGGAAAATAGCTCAGTTAGGAGAGGGTGGTTAGTGAACTTTTGAATTTTGTTGCAAAAGTAAAAGCAGACCACTTCTTGAAAATAGGACAAGGTTGAAGGGGATGCAATTATCTCCTTAATAGTAGTGGGTTCAAACCTATTTTGTTGGCTTGCCTTCTTAGCCTTTCCCTTCTTTGGAGGCATCTTGGTTATATGTTTCCTTTACCTACATATCAAAACAAGTTTTTCAAACTGAAATAGGTTTCCCTTCTTCTAACATTGTCCTTTCCTTATCACTTTGTAAAATAGGTCCTTTTCCAAATGAAAATAAGCCTTCCTACTTTATAAAACATTGTTTCCTCCTTTAAATTTAGTTTTCAAGATATTCTTATGACCAAAAGACTAAGATGAAAGAAATGATGAATACCTTTAAAAAAAATCTCCCCTGCAGCTTAAAAACCAGTTTCTGTGCCCAAAATCTGAATTATGGAAATTTGGAGGCCTCTTGAGAGGTGTTATGCTCTTGTGCACAGGCGCGTTGCGTCAATTTTCTAGGCGCATTGCGTCCTTTAGAAAATTACACTGGGAGTGCTTACAGGTGCGTCCCGTCCTTTTCTAGGCGCGTCATGTCTTTTTGCAGCAAGTTTTAGAAGCCTTCTCGGTGTCAGAATTGGGCATGGGATGGCTCGTTGGAAAGCTAGAGAAGTATAATTTCCAAATATGCTTGATTTTGGTCATTTGGTGTTGATTTGGTTGTTCAAAAATTGATTGTCCCAACACTGGTCAAAAATGGTGAATCCTGGTGCAGAAATGTATAATCCTGTTTGCAGGTCACTTTTGGATGCCTTCCTCAATTCCAAATTGAGCTCATGATAGCTCATTGGAAAAATATGGAATTATGATTTCCAAATATACTTTATTTTTTTCATTTGGTTTCCATTTTGGTTTTCAAAAATCTACTGTCCCAACACTGGTAAAAAATGGTGTATGCTGGTGCAGAAATTGCATAGTGCTGTTGCTGGCCATTTCTGGATGCTTTCCCTGTGTCGAAATTGGACCCAAGATGGTTCTTTGGAAAGCTATGGATGTCTAATTTCCAAATATACTTTATTTTTTTAATTTTGTGTCCATTTGGATGTCCAAAAACTGACTGTCCCAACACTGGTCAAAAATGGTGAATGTTCGTTCTAGCCGTGTAGAAATTCTTTCGTGACACCTGTATTTTTTACATTTCTCACAAACCATGATACCTGTGTAGAAACTGAAGGAGTTTTTTCCTCTTGAACCTATGATGGACAGAAACCTCTCTCACATTTTTCAATTTTATCTCTATTTGGTCAGAAACTCATTTCGAAACGAAACTGACCCTAGGCACATCTCATGGCTTGTATTTTCGTTTTGCTTATTTTGAAGGAGGAATTTAAACAAGATGTGTTATGCCCTCTGCTCATCTTTCTTAGATAAGCTTTGGAGGAGGCATTTTGGCTATGTTTTGACCCTCTTCTTATTATGAAGGAGGTCATCAAACTATGTTTTGACCCTCTGCTTGTTTATGAAGGAGGTCATCCTAAAACATAAAAAACTTATCTTCATCCGATACTGTGTCTTTCTTTGTCCATTTGAAAAAGGTATAATGGGCAAACTGTGATATTTTACTCATCACTCATTAAGTCCTTCAAACAAGTTGTCCTCCTCCTTTATGAAACCTTTTCTGTAATATATGTCTCTTTTGCACTATATCACTGTGAAGCTTTAGGAGTAAATAATGTGCTTTGTAAATGGTGAGTGCTCACTGCTATGCATCTTTGAAATAAATCTTTTTCCCTTGACTGTGTTTTCATAAGATGCAATGAATTTGTCTTTGACTGCCTTTCAGATTCCAGGTGTATGGTAAGGTATAAGAAGCAGCTGTCCTCTTATGCCTTCATGATGATGCCTAATTGCTTTAGACTTCTCTCTGTCCAGACTGTCTCTCTTACCTAGAAAAGAGTGATTTACAGGGCTAGGTCACCTTTTGGAGATATTATGCAAAGATACCTTTGGAGTTAGTCATGGAGTGCTAAATATAGGCATTACCTAATCCTTTGTGTCTTTTTTTTTGGATGGAGGACCTTTGTCCTTTGGCATTCTTGGATTTGAAACTAGTAGGCCTCCTCTTTTCACCATCTGTGCTATATGATTTCTAATGGTAAACTGCTCAGTATTGAAATATTTCCTCAAGTGTATCTTTTGCTCATACTTTCTTACTATCATCAATGTATACACCCCTGCAGAGATGTATATAGATGTTTTTGATATTTGGAGAGATTTCTTGGTGTTCCATGAAGATTATGTTTGATCTGATCATCTTTCTTCAGATAGGGAAACTCTTTCTCTTTTCCTGATTTGAACATTTTTGAACTCTGCTGAAAAGAAACAAAGTAAGCATTTTAGTGGCATATGACCTAGGGATAAACCAGGGTTTTGTTTTGCAGGATGGGAAGAAAATGATGGCTGACTGGTGTTGAAAACAGGGTTTTTGGTTTAAGACAGTTTTGTCAAGGAATTTTCCCTAAAAGCCACCACCTAGACCTACAGACTTTATCATAGATTCTGAATAGTTTCTTAGGCATGATGAGGTTATCATATGACCAAATGATCAGTGTGAAAGGGGCAAATACTTCATCTAATGTTGGACAGTGAGTTGTATGAAAACAGGGGATTTTGATGGCATAGAAACAAAGCTTATAACAGCTATAGATAGGGAAGGTTTTGCTGAATTATGAAAGGACTTGAAAACTGAAGACCATTTCCATCACAGGCTGAAAAAGAGGGGTAGGAAGACAAAAAAAAAATTTGAGGTGTTTTCTAGATGACAAATTTACAGATTGAGATTAGCTTCTAGAAAACTCAGCCAAGGAATCTAGTCATCAAAATAGGCAAAAATACTGATGACTAACACATGTCGTGACGTGAACTTTCATGTCAAAGGAAGGGGAAATATTTGTCTCGCCTTCCAATATTACAACTTCTATTCCTAAGTGATTAACGCATTCAACTCAGCAAGGGAGGTGTGATACAATGTGAATATTTACATCAGACGATGCGAGTATTCCCATCCTGTGTGCTCCATCTACAACACCCAAATTCATAGCTCTTTTATATACATTAATTCAAAGGCTTATTCATCCGAATGAAAACCTGTAGTTTGCAATACACATGTTTAGAATTTCTAGGGGTTGCCAGGGCAGCATTTTCATTAGAAACCCAAAGTCCTGCCAAATTTACAGATTTAAGGGATAGAACATTGCATCGATTTTAAATCATAGCTCCGTAGCCATGAAATATCCTTATGCAACACACAAAGAATAGCCATCCTCTTAATAAACATAACATGTTACAATATCAAGCAAAATAGAGAGACTTTCGATCCATAAACATGCCAACCATCAAATTGCTGGTAATGATAATTAACTACATGTCATCATGCAACTAATCAAATTTGTATATAACATCAAGAAACATTCATATCATCCTCATAAAGCTAGTATTCCAACTTCATAAAAACAAGATCCAAGGAATATTTCCCCGCAAGGACATGCAACAATTTTCAAGGACCATTCAAGAACATTACAAATCCATACATGAACTATTAACATGCCAATCATGACAATCATTCACATTCAAGTACACATACATATAAGTCACGACACTTATTAGAATGGCTAGAAATGGCTAGAAACTGAAGGTGGGAGTTCAACTCTCCACCAAACCATAGGCCAACTGCACCACATTCTTTCTTGTAGTTGTCCACCCCCGAGCCAGATTCATGATCTGAGGGATTACTTTCTCAAGGATTTTAACCAATCTCAACTGGTGCAATGCTCAAATTCAGACTATGGGTTTACTTTATAGGTGGTTTATCAACTGTTTCTTCAAGGAAAGAACTATAGGAACCTATAGCTCACTGTCTTGGTGGTTTATCAACCTACTTTGAAAGCATTAAGTGGTTTATTAGCCTCCTCTGAAATCACTTAGTGGTTTAGAAGCCGTCTTGGCAAGCAAGTGGTTTATCAACCTTCTCAACAAGCACTTAGTGGTTTATCAAACTTCTAGGTAAGCTCTATGTGGTTTATTCGCCTTCTTAGCAAGAACTTAGTGGTTTATCAACCATTTTCAGCAAGAACTCATCACCAAATTTCTCCTGTGAGCCTCCCACTAATTTTTCATGCTTGGACACCATAGTCCAACAATTTCCATGCATTGAAACTGGGAATCACATCCCATCAGCTTGAGCATAATTTCTCAGGCACACAACTCTTTTCTCTTATATTGGACCTGTCTTTTCTCCAGAATTTTCTCACTTTGTCTATCCAACATTTTATTGTTTTTCTTGTCTTTTTTTTTTTATATTATAGGCTCTTCATGGTACCCCCATGGGGTTGTTCACTTGCTCTCACCTTCACATCGTGGAAGCATGGAAGAATGCGGGCATCTCCTCTGCTCCATCATTGCTTATCAGCTATTTGGGGGTGTGCGTTTAGCTACACCAACCAACACTAGTCACAACTCTCCATCAGATCATGGATCTGTGTGTCCCACACCTCAGGCCAACCAGTCAAGACTTTATTTATTGTATAATTACAAAATTAGGAACTAACATAAGGAGTGTTACATAAATAGTCAAATAAAATAATTTAGTATTTGAAGAAAAATAACAAAACATAAATAAAGTTTTTGGAACATTGTACCAAAGGTCCTTCTACAAAACCAAAAACTACAAGACCAAAAAACCCTTCTTACAAAATTTTTTAGTCTTATGGGTATAACTAAGGCCATTGTATAAATTTACTACAAATAAAAATAACATATTATTAAAAAAAAAGAAATTCCACCTTTTCTTAACCTTGAGTTTATTAATCTAATGGATATTGATTAATTGGTATGTTGAAAATATTGATCATGAAATACTTGATTTCAAATACTATGAGCACCAGTTCCTCATCAATATGAATTCTAAAAATTGAAAATTCAACTATTATGCTAATTTATTTATTGATCACTTAGCATTTCTAGAAATTTAAAATTATTCAATGTAGGAATACTTAATAGTATAACTCTATTAAATCTTAAATATATCTTTTGGAAAAATAAAACTTCAATATAATATAAATATATATATTTTAAATAGAAAATATAATTGAAAAATAAATATTTTATATAATTTAATATTTGATATTTTGAAATTCAATACATATATATAAATAATTTTAAAAACAATAAAATTAACCAAAAAAAAAAAACTTTATAAAATAATTATTAATTTATTATTAACAATAATCATCCCTTTTATTATTAATCAACATCCACATCCATATGGATAATATATATGCCTTTGAATGTTTTAAAATGGACCTTTACTCTTGAGTTGGGCACATAAAGGCTTTAGAATGGTTCCCAAGAGCATGAGCATGATTGTTTCATGCTTTATATATATTATTTATTTCCTTCACTTGCTAGGATCATCACTTCGGTGATGTCTAATTCATGAGCATGCCTTCCTTTTTGAAAAAACCTAAAACATACAAGGACAAAGAGTATTAAGGGGATGATGCCAAATACAAAACTTAATATTATATGGGAATGATGTAAAATATAAAACTTAATATTATATTCCAAAAATACCTTTGAAGAAGAACTTCTGCCATGCCTCGACATCCTCCCACCAGTGAAGATTGCATGTTTATGGCAATGTTTGGATTGTGAACACTTTGCCTCATATGTACCCAACCACTTGCACCACTTTTTTCATCCACCACCTTGGCCCTACATAAATAATTTATGCCATCTCAAGCCAAAAGTGACAACATGACATCATGCTATTTAAGAGACTCCACTGTTATGATCTACACAAACTCCATTGTTATCTTGTGAAAATAAGTTATATATATATATATATATATATATATATATATATTTATAACTTATTCCATTTTACTAACAACATAATTTATATTAATATAAATTACCTTGTAATCGTATCAACATTGGTTTATTGTTAAAAAAAAATATTAAGTTACGAATTATTTGACAATTTAGTTATATATAAATAAAGAGTTTTCACAACCTGAGTAGCATCTATAAAGTTTCTATAAAACGAAAATTTAGATGATAGAGTATCACAATATTGCTTATTTATTTACATTTCTTTAAAATAATTTGCTAAATTTAAAATTTGAGTAGTTAGTACTTTGTATAGAGATAATGAATTCAACAAATATGTCTAAATTATATGCATAAATAATTAAAATTAATAAATAATAATAATGTTAAAATAATTTGCTAAATTTAAAATTTGAGTAGTTAATACTTTGTATAGAGATAATGAATTCAACCAATATGTCTAAATTATATGCATAAACAATTAAAACTAATAAATAATAACAATGTTAAATTAATATGTGAAAGTGTTTATTATGCTAATTTTACTTTTGGTTTTTCAAATATTTTGGTTTTTTTTTAAACCTTACTTGGTTTCATTCCTTAAGGAATGAGGAGAGTGATAAATTAAATCTCAATAACAATTTTTCATTACACTATTTTGAGCCCGTCCTAAAATATTTTAGATAGTATTGGTTAATTTTCATTAATTTTTGGTTAGGTTTTTTATTTTATTTTATATTTGATAATTTGTATTATTAGTTTTTGCGATTTTATCTCATTTCATATTTTTGAATGGTTGTTAGTAGTTATATAGTTCATATATTTTCATAAAAATTTAATTTCTAAACTAAATTTCTGGTATTTTCATCTAAAAAAAATGAAGCATTGCATATATAGACAAATTCACATGCCTTAGACACTAGCTTATAGACTAAAATCCTAAAACAACTAAATTTGATAATTTTTTCAATAATTAGGATACAATGAAGATCAACATGAGATGATAAACTTTGACGAAGTTATGGCCATAAATAGATATAAATAAATTAGAACTATTTCACCATGTAAATGCTCTTTTTGCATATTTAGATGTGTGTGTCTGTCCATAAGATCTTGCTATAGTGGCATTCTCATTTTTTATTCAACGTTAGAGTATTTTTGGGCCATTTGGTATTTTTGTTAACACACAGACGTGTGTATATAAGTTGGTTTCTAGTTAGTAGCTGCATTGACAGATGATTGGGCAACTCGACTAAGAATCAATATGTAAATCTAGCATTTAAGTTCTTATTATTATTAACATATTATTAATGATGATTAAGAGCGTTGATAGAAATATAAGTTTTATTAATTCTCTTTTAATTTTATGTTGTAATACATGAATATTTACTTTTTGTTATGTAATATCATGAACGAATTTCTTTTGATGTATTTTTTCTTTGAATTTGATACTTCTAGGTTTAATATTTTCTAATTATACTTTGGGTAAGACCTCACTTTTAAAAATATTGAAAATGCCACCAATAATTGCTTTAATTACCAAAACTACAATTTTTCAAAGAATGAAAAAAATTGTGAAGGTATTCAAGAAGGGAGATACAAGATAGGTTTGAAGAGAGGGATTGAATTCACATAAATTAGATAAGAAAGTTGAATTCAAATATCTAATGATAGAAATATAAGAAAGATTTTTCATATAAACAAGGTTTTTTCTTTCCAAAATTTCTTATCCTATTGTAAAATTGGTTGTTAATATAACCAAAACTTAATGTAATCCATATACTCAGAGTTCTTCATGTTTGGGATGAGATGAAGATCAAGAAGTTACAAGAAGAGGATGAAAAGTGAACATGCACTACCAATTTATGATTTGTGCCGATATTAGAAGGCTATATTCTATAATTTTGCAATCAAATAATGTGCCTTGGTAAAGAAAATCAAGAATTATTAGAAGGGTCAAAAGGTTGAATAATCTAAATTTTTTTGTTGTGGATCAATATGTTGATGATTGAAAGGGGTATGATGGTATCCATACCTAGTAGTATGGAAGAGTAAGTGCCCATGATGAAGGAGGGTGTGGTGGAAGATGAGGAAAAATAATTAGATGACAAATGGATGCAAGTTTAGAAAAATAAGATATAGATAGGAACATTGAAAGGCATGTAGCTATTAGAGACAACATGGAAATAATAATAAGAAAACTTAAGGAGAAGAGGGACAAGTATCACTAGTAAGACTCCAAGAAGTACACAAACCATCCAACTTGGACAACCAATGAATGAAATTAGTTTTGCATATGTGTCTAGCATGCACGTAGCATAATAGGTAGATCTTTGTAGAGTTAATAAAGCATGTTGGTACTAGAAGTAAAGTTGAAGGAAAAGAAGAACAAAGAATATATGTGAAATAAATGATGGACATGTTGAAATAGAAATTATTCACAAGGAAGTAGAAAATTTTTATTTTACAAAAAAAAATTAGAGAAAGGTTTAAGTAGAATGATAGTCGTGATGACGAGGAGAAATATTTTAATCCTAAGGCTGATGAAAATAATGAATATATAATGGTTTCTATAAATTTGGTACAAACATCAATTTTGGGTAAAGACCATCAACTTGAAAATTTTAAGATAAAGGAAAAGGTACATTGAAGATTTTAATAGATGGAAAAGTCTCTCTATTAGATCCCCCATTGTAAGTCCAATTTTATTATTAGTTAGTAGAGATGAAATAGATGAAGTGGAAATAATATTGAAAATAAGAGAAGGTAATGGGAGTGAAACTAGATTTGAAAAAAAAAAAAAAAATTGCTTATTTTTTTAATATTAAAACATTAAAAATCAAACTCCCACTACACTACTATCATGATGGAAAAATATGGCGAGGAGAAGCATTGGTTAACTTGTGAGGTGATTTGGGTAGGGAGAAAAATAATAGAGAAAGATAAAAAGTCCATATTTTGTAGACTACCTTTAGATATTATGCCTTACAATGGCATGCAATATCAGAATAACACACTCCATGGAAACACCAAATCATTGAATGAAATTCAAAATGATTTAATTAAGGATTTTTAAGGGAAAAATCAAAACAATAGGGAATACCTAAGGTGAAATAGTTTAAGCAACACCCAAAGTGTCGATCTAGAGCGAAAGACAAGGGAAGAAGGACAAGTATAAAATGAGGTTGGAAGACCTCAAATTTGGAACAGATCTGCTCACATGTATGAAAATTAGGGTTTCTGGGAAGTTTACAGGATCGAAAAGTGTCAGGCCTATTTGTGGAATTGGGTAAAGATTCAATACTCTAATTTGATCAATTTTGACTCTTGTAGACTTTGGAGACCTTGATTTTCTTGAAGGAAAAACTATTAGAAGGTTGACACATGGAAGAACGTTAGGGTTTCTACTATTACTAGAGGCCAAAATTGTAGATCTGAAGTAGAAGGAAGAAGTTTTGAACTGGAGGAGATTGGAAGAAGTTTGAATTTTGTTGCCTTGGTTAAACCTTGACTTGTTTGAAAGAGATTCGTGGAGGGATGACTTGGCGTTTGGAGAATGACTTGGTCTAGGATTTTGGGTCTTGGTTTTCTCATTTGACGCAGATTCTAAAAGAGGAGAATAGATTCTTTCTGGGTTTTCCCTTTGGAGGGGTTTTTCCCTGGCTTTGAGCCTAATTCTTATTTCTATTGTCTTTATTATTTTTTCCCTTGATAATTGTTTGATGAAAATATCTAATAACGAAACATAAGAAGATAACTAAAGTTCACAAGCAACTATTAAGGTTAAGGAGAATTGGTTTAAATAACTACCCTATTAGATTCTCCAACATATAACACCCTCATTTTTTCTGCCCTCTCCTAGGTGGATTCATCGAGTCCAAATTGCTTCCATTTCCTTTCACATATCAGGTCTAAGAGATAATTTGTTTACTACGTCATCCCAACTAATATAAGTGTTTCATTTTCAACCATAGAATGCCTCAAAAGGACTCATCCATAGCGACTCTTGATATTCGTTGTTGCATGCAAACTCCACCAATGGTAAGAAGTCTTACCAATTCTTTGGCTGATGCATTGCATACATTCTCAGCATGTCCTTCAAAATTGTATTCACTCTTTCTCTGTGGTCATATTTGTGGGGATGATAAGTAGTACTAAAATTTAGCTAGGTTCTAAAACCAACAAAAAACACCTTTGAAAAATTGGACATGAACTTAGCATCTTGATCTAATATAATTTTCTTAGGCACATCATGCAGTCTAAATATTTCCTTCATGAATATTTGGGCTATATTAATAGCTTTGTGTGCGGACTTGACAACGATGAAGTGAGTTGCCTTACTCAACTTTTTTGTCACCACTATAATGGCATCATGTTGTTTGGATATTCTTAGTAATCTCATAATGAAGTACATGGATATGACTTCCCACTTTCACTTCTACATTCTACTTTTACTTGTTGGAACTACAGACACTTGGAAATATATTCAACAACTTCCTTCTTCAATCCTGGCCAATAATATATTTAATATATGGTTGTTATCATCTTATGATAAATAAGATGACTTGAGTAAGGCCTTTATTGGAATTCAACCATGACAAGCCTTCTTAGATTAGCTACATCAAGCACATACTTTCTATTTTTGAACGACAACATACCATCATCGAAAAGCTTGTAGTTCTTGCTCACAGATCTCTCTGGTTCCTTTTTCCAACATTTCTTTACATATTGGTAGTGTTCATCACAAGAAAATACCTCTTTAATCCTTTCCTTGATATTAACTACGCAAGTCCACAAGGATTCCAAATGAGCCTCTTGTAGACTCCTACTGAGTGCATCTGCTACCTTATTTTATTTTCCCTTGATGTGCTTTATCTCAAAATCAATTTCACTAAACAAAGTTAACCATATTATTTTTCTAACATTTAGTTTAGGATGGTCAAATGGATATCTTAGTCCCCCATGGTCATCAACACAAATATTCTCCCTAATAAATATTGCGACCACATTTTTAAAGTGTGCACTATTGCTCCTAGCTCTAAATCATGGATAACATAATTATTCTCATGTTCATTTAATTTCATTAATTCATAGAAAACCACATGTCCTTCTTGCATTAAGACTCCACAAAGTACTTCCTTGCAAGAATTTTTGCAAACCACAAAGTCCTTCTATGGATATTCTATTCTTAAGATAGGTGCACATGTGAGTAATTTATTAAGCTGCTAAAAATTAGTTGCACATTCTGGTGTCCATTGAAATTTGACCCCTTTCCTTTGTAAACCAGTGATTGGATGCTTGATCCTTGAGGATTCCCGAATGAACCTTCAGTAATATCCAAATAACCCCATGAAATATCTGGCCTCTATGACATTTCAGGGAGTGGGCCACTCAATTATATCCTTGATCTTTTCTGGATCTACAACCACTCCTTTTGAAATGACATGTCCCAAGTAGTGAACCTGGGTTTGGAAAAATTCACACTAGATGAGTTTTAATTATAACTTATGCTCTCTCAATAATTTTAATACTCCTGTCAACCAATCTTCATGATCTTCTTTGGTTTTTGAATATACTATAGTATCATCTACAAATACCAATACAAATTTGTCTATACAAACTCATAATTTAAATATTTCATTCGGAAAGCTATTTTATGGACATCTTCATATTTAATCATGACTTGATGGTATCCATACCTCAAGTATATTTTGGAAAACATTGCAACCCATCTCAGTTGGTCAAATAAGTCATTATTCTTGGAGGTGGGTAATTTTTCTTCATTGTAGATTGTTTTAGTTGTTGGTAGTCAATGCACAACTACAACGTGCCATCCTTATTTCTGACAAATAACACTAGGGTTCCCCAGGGTGATACGCTTGGTCAAATGTACCATTTATCCAACATGTCTTTCAATTGTATATTAAATTATACAAGTTCATGTGTACTTATGTAATATGGAGCATTTGATGCTAGAAACATTCCCATAATTAACTCAATGATAAAGTCTATATCTCGTATGGGTGATAATCCCATGATTTCTTTTGGGAATACATCACTAAATTTCTTTAACATTGGGTGACATTCCAATTGGTCCTTGTTACCTTCCAACTCCTTATTCACATGGATAACATACAACACAAAACCCTTTATATTACATTTCTTTACTTGAAGTGCAGTTAATTTCCTGAGCATGATCAATTTCTTTATCCCCTGCAACATTAACTTCTCACTAGCATCACTAAGGAATTCCAATGCTTTGTTGTAACAATCATCTTGGTTTTGTGGGATGCTAACCATTCCATGCTGATTAAAACAACATATGATCACAGTGGTAATAAATTGAGAGTAACTATGGTGGTCATACCACTAATCTCCATAGGGCATGACTTCACTATGTTTTTCACCTGCCTCTTAGTCCCCATGGCTAATTGAATCAGCTAGAATTTTTCATGAGTTTTCTTCTACAATTCACATTTCTCTACAGCCTTTCGAGGTTTCTTTCTAGCCTTTTCAACATCACATTCTTGTATATCTCAAGAGGTTGATGCATATTGCAACAATCCTTGCATGCATGACAGACTCTGTATCAAGATTTCCTTCACTTTTTTCTTTCTAATGTGCCTTTTATTTTCTGCCTTGTGCTCTTCAACTTAACTTTCAAGCTCCTGAAGATTTTTTCTCTTTTAGGGGAACTTTCCCTTTCTTTCTCATGATGGACTTGGTCCATTATATGTTGTACCATACTCTTTTCCATCCTTTTATTTCTTGTTGCAAATGCATCTTCTTATGTGCTCTCACACACACATAGCTTTTAGTTATAACGGCATGAAAAAATTGACTTGTTACCTTCCCATGCCAATACCAATCATTTTGTTCTGAAGCATGCTAACTTGTTTTTGTTCACATATCTATAAATCATGTCGGCCACACATTCCAAGAATAAACAAGTGCATATCAACATGTTTATAACCATATCATCACTAAATTTAAAATCAACCTTTTACCAAGATTAGCAGCGATCACATCTATAATTTAGTATGCCAATTAGAGAACAACTAACATATCATGTAATATGTCATTCCCATCCTTTCAAAATTATATCAACACATACATACAACATACAATCACTAGTTAATTATACACTTAGCACATTGTTTTCACACAACAAACAATCATTGTTTAAATACCACACTATGTAACAAAGAGCCAAATTTTATTTCCAAAGGTCCAGTGGAGAACCTTAGCTTTTAATTTCATTTGCTCTTGTTCCCATCCAATCCAGGTGTTGAACCATGCTTTGATAGCACCTTGGAACACACTCTCCCACCCCCTTGGGTATTTCTCGAGTTGTGGAAGGTGTTACATCAAAATTTACCCAATATTCAAGGTTTATTATGAAGACGAGGTCACAAAAATCCTCTTTTCCAGCTTCATTGAAACAAAAAAAAAAATACCACCATCATGTTTGGCTTGTCTAGTTTTTTTCGGTAATATAATTTCAATCTCAATCCGACCTATAGATTGAAATTTATTCCATTCTGAAATTTGGGCCCCTTAACTCTTGCCATGTCAACAAGGATTTTCCATGTGGTGACCTAAGTGGTCTACATGGCGCTACCACAACACTCATTGTCTAGTGTGACACCCACTACGTCATCGTGTCATCGCACCTTTGTGCCACACTTCTAAGAATGTTCTAGTCAAACATCCATTGTCCGAAGATTAACTTCACATTAATTATTAGGGGATTTCTCGGTTTAGTGCCTTAGTCAGTCTGCTCCCATATCCTGAAGCGCTACTAACGAACTTGATGCTAAACATAAGTTGTAGACGAAAATTTCTCCATCCATGGAAACCAAAATTAACATCTTTCCCTATATCAATCATGCCCAAACACAAAGGATGCACATTAGGGGTCCTCCAATAAGATCTACTTAGGGATGATGTGGCATGACTCATGGTTCCACTTGGCATCGACATAACCCACATAATCCATGTCATCCACCTCCATGTCACTTGTCTCTTCCATGACCTCTTAATGTCATGATAACATCAGGGTTATGTAATCATACCACATGGCATCCTCTGATGGTGCAATGTTGCATCCTATGATGGCGTGACATCGCACACTATGATAAACAAAGGAAGTCTCCTTGGCCATCAAATTGGGCCGATTCTACCTACCACATGTTACACCACGTAGGCACTACATTAGAAATATGTCCCCATCACCACTCACATGGAATTTATATGGCCTTTCCCGGACTATGTGGCACCTACCACCTTATCCTGTGCTAGTGGTTTCGCAGGGCCAAGCCCTTTGTGAAAAAATGAGCTTTTACATTTTATGAAATTTGGGGTCGATGACATGATTTATCCATTAAATTCCATTCTCATCTCTGTTCCCTAGGATTTATATATTACTATAACGACCTCATGCCAGTATATCACTAGGCCTCATGCCAACCAGGTGCGGCACAACAATAATAATATCGTCAAGCGATGGAGGCAGAAACTTCGTCCTACACCCTCCATCAACAATGCCCCTTTCTAAAACATTCTGAATCATACTACTTGGAAAGAGAGTCCTTTCGCTACATGAACTTTCATGTATGATGAAGGGGAAATCTTTGTCCCACCTTCCATTACAACGTCAAATCCTAAGCAATTTACACATTAAAGTCAAGAATGGAGGTGTGATATGATATGAATATTTACATCAAATGACACAAATATTATCATCCTGTGTGCTCCATATACAACACCCAAATCCATATCCATTTTATATACATTAATTCAAAGGCTTTTTCAGTCAAGTGAAAACCTGTAGCTTGCAATACACAGATTTAGAAGTTCTATGGGTTCCTAGACCAACATTTTCATTGGAAACCCAAGTCCTGCCAACTCTACAGAGTTAAGGGCATAGAACATTGCATCGATTTTAACTCAGAGCTCCATATCTATGCAATATTCTTCTGCAACACACAAAGCATAACCATCCTCTTCATAAACATAACATGTTACAATATCAAGAAAAATAGAGAGCCTTTTGATCCATAAGCATGCCAACCATCGAATTGTTGGTAATGATAATTAACTACATGTCATCATGCAACTAGTCACATTTGTATATAACATCAAGAAACATTCATATCATCCTTACAAAGCTAGTATTCCAACTTCGCAAAAAGAACATACAATGCATATTTCCCATCAAGGACATGCAACAATTTTCAAGGACCACTCGGGAACATTACAAAGCCATACATTAACTATTAACATGTCAATCATGGCAATCATCCACATTCAGGTAAACACATACACACACATATATAAGTCATGGCACTTATTTGAATGGCTATAAATGGCTAGAAAAATAAAGTGGGACTTCAACTCTCCACCCAACCATAGGCCAAATACACCACATTGTTTCTTGAGGTTGTCCAACCCAGAATCAGATTCATGAAACGAGGGATTACTTTCTCAGAACTTTTATTCAGGTTCAATTGGGGAAATTCTTAGCTCAAGGCTACAAGTTTAATTTATAGGTGGTTTATCAAATTTGTCTTCAAGGCAAGCACTATAGGAACCTTTAGCTTATTGCCTTGGTGGCTTATCAACTTACTTGGAAAGCATTAAGTGTTTTATTATCCTCCTCAGAAGGCACTTAGTGGTTTAGAATTCCTCTTGGCAAGCAATGAGTGGTTTATCAGCCTTCTCAACAAGCACTTAGTGGTCTATCAACCTTTTTGGTAAGCACTAAGTGTTTTATTAGCCTTCTTAGCAAAAACTTAGTGGTTTTTCAAACATTTTTAGCAAGCACTCACCACCAAATTTTTCCTTTGAGCTTCCCACTGAATTTTCATGCTTGGACACCATAGTCCAACAATTTCCATGCATTGAAATTGGGAATCACATCCCATCAGCCTGAGCATAATTTCTCAGGCACACAACTCCTTGCTCTTGCACTTGGCCTTGTATTTTCTCCATATTTTTCTCACTTTGTCTATTCAACATTCTATTGTTTTGCTTGTCTTTATTTTATGACAGGTTTAATTTCATGTGATTAGGACTTAATGAAGTTGGTAGATTTTCACTGAAAATCTTGGTGATATTGGACTGGGGCATTGGAAGGGTGGTAAATTCCCATTTCCCTCTCCCTTTCGTTGATGTAGAATACAACACATTTGTAGGAATTTACAGGGTAAGTTCCGTAGATCAGGCACCAAAGGTCACCACTCACAAACAGATCACAAATCAGTACACTAGTACAATCACGTGGTTAAAACCCTCAAAGAGGGAAACAGTCCATGCCCTGAGCCAACGTGGCCACTTTAGGGAATTTATTAATATAAAAGAAAAGTTACATATGTTTCTCTCATAAACGGTTACCGGACAAATGACCCTCCATGCTCTTTAAATAGAGATCATGGACCAATCAGGTGTTAAGCCACAGATCAAGTGCTGTTAATACCGAGGTGAGAGATAACCGTCGGATCACTACAAATCGTGACTGTCAGATTATAAGTTACAAATGTACATGGTAAAGAAACACACTTTACCTAACTCTACACTAGACTAAGTTATTCTTAACTATTTCCTATGTGTCGGAATATCCTAACATCCCCCCCTTAAGAACAACTTGGGATAGGATTGAAGGATTTACAAAGGTGACACAAAAGGAGCCTATTTCCTATGTGTCGAAATATCCTAACATCCTCCCTTAAGAAAAAATTGGGATAGGATTGAAGGATTTACAAAAGTGACACAATAGGAGAAGGAAGGAGGCATTAGAGCCTATCCCCCCTTAATGAAAACTTTCCTGAACTCCAAGCATGGATCGAAGTTTGGTAAACTTCACTTCTGTGAGAGCCTTCGTAAATATAGCAGCTACTTGATCATTGGTCGAACAATAATGCACTTCAAGGACACGATCATGAATGAGCTTTCTGATGAAGTGTATGTGGAGTTCAATGTGTTTCATATGCTGATGCTGAACTGGATCTTTACATAGCTGAATGGCACTTTGATTATCACACCAAAGTGTAGTTGGATGCTGCTGATGAAGACCAAATTCAGATAGGATCTGACGAAGCCACATGGCTTCCTTGCTGGCTTCAACTACACCACGATACTCTACTTCTGCTGAAGAAAGGGAGATGGCACTTTGTTTCTTACAAGACCAAGTAATAGGTCCTGAACCAAGAGTGGATACATATCTTGTAGTGGACTTCCGATCATCAGGGTCACCAGCCCAATCAGAATCAGTGAAACCAATCAACAAGGGAGATTCTCCTGCACTGTAATAAATCCCGAACTGAACTGTACCTCGAATATATCGAAGTATACTTTTAGCTGCTTTCCAGTGACTTTCATGAGGTTGGTGCATAAACCAGCAACAAGAACAATGGCAAAGGAAAGGTCAGGACGAGTATGGGTTAGATACAAAATTTTACCAACAAGTTGATGGTATAAGGTAGCATCAACTTCAGGGGTAGTACAGTTGACTGAAAAATTGAATCCAGACTGAAAGGGAGAAGGGGCAGGCTTACAGTGTTCCATGTGAAAGTGGTGTAGAAGATCACATGCATACTTGGACTGAGAGAGGGTAATGCCTTCCTTGGATTGCAAGACTTGAAGACCAAGGAAATAATGCAAGTGTCCTAAGTATGTCATTTCAAAATTCTTTTTGAGGCTAGACTTCACATGGTTTATATGGTTTGGATCACTACCAGTAAGGACAAGATCATCAACATAAAGAACAAGGATGGTGAAGGAATTACCCACCTTCTTGGTGTAGACATTGTTGTCAGAATGACACCTAGAAAGCCATTATCTAAGAGAAATCTATCCATTTTGGCATACCAAGCCCGAGGAGCTTGTTTGAGACCAGAGAGAGACTTCCTAAGGCGACAAACAAGGCTGGAGTCTTTTTGGATAAAGCCAGGGGGTTGTTCCATGTATATTTCTTCATGCAAATCTCCATGTAAGAAGGCAAATTTAACATCCATCTGATGGACTTCCCATTTAAAGGAGGAAGAAAGGGAAAGAAAAAGGCGGATAGAATTCATTTTGGAAACATGGGAGAAGGTTTCAGTATAGTCAATGCCTTCAACTTGTGAAAAACCTTTAGCGACAAGACGAGCTTTATGTCTATCCACTTTTCCATCTGGTCCAAACTTTGTTTTGTAATCCCATCAGCATCTGAAAAGTTTTCTTCCTTTTGGAAGAGGAACAAGATCCCAAGTATTGTTTGCCAATAAGGAACGATACTTTTCATTCATAGCTTCATCCCAATCTGGATGACCGAAGGCTTCTTCAAAGGTTTCTGGATCAAGTTTTTCTGGAACTTGAGCCAATAAGGAAGAGGCTCTTTCGAACTGAGAACGTGTACATCATCGATCAGCAGGGTCACCTGCAAGAGAACCTGTTGCATCCCGAGTAGAGAGGACCCATCTTGGAAGCGGTGGAGTATAAGGAAAAATTTCACGAGCTGGAGGAGGATTGTCATCCTTGCTGTCATCATCTGAAATAGAATGAATTCTATTAAAAATGGAAGAGAGAGAGAAAGAGAGGTGGCACATATGCCAAATCAGGCTCGCAGGCCAAAGGTGGCACACCCGCCGAACTAGGCTCGCATGCCGATATACTTTCATCAAACTTTACATCTCTTCTAATGATTATATTTTCAGATTTGGGTTAAAGAAGCCTATATCCTTTGACATCTTCAGAATATCCAACAAAAATACATTTTTCACTCTTAGGTTCTAAGGCTTTATGTTTCGCATCTGGAATATGGGCCCAAGCATCACTTCCAAAAACACGAAAGTGACTTACTTCTGGTTTGATTAAGCTCCAAGCTTCTTCTGGAGTTATATTCTTTAAAACCTTAGTAGGAGTGTGATTTACTATTTAATTTGTGTTACACCATTTTTTGGTCATCTAACCTATTATCATTAGATGGACCCAAGTACACCATGTAAGACCAATTTTACCCTAAGTAAAATTGCTTTCGCTATGTAAAATAACTTAATAAAACACATTTATTAAGTTGTTTATGGTCCAAATAGGAAACCCCAAAAGGAAATATTAAACAAATCTTTATTTTTTTTATTTTCCTCATGGAATAATCAATTAAACAATAATTCAATTATTATTCCAAGTTATATTTAACCCAAAACAAGGAAATTAATTAGATAAATCCTTATTTATCTTATTATTTTCTAGGAATAACTATTTAAATCTTATTTAAATAATATTCCTTGTTAAATATGACTAAATCATTTATAAATAATTAAATAAATTATTATTTATTTAATTATCATTCAACCACTTCCTTAAAATAATAAATAAATCATTTATTTATTTATTATTTACAAATAAAGGGATTTGACCCAAGTCAAATACCTTTTCCCTCCAACAAATATAATAAAATGTTCCATAAAAGGTGGATCTAGATTTGGTTAATATTATTTTAATCATACACCAAGATCTAGAATGACCCAATATTTTGTTATAAATAGAAGGGTTTTCTCATTTATTTGTCACCTTTTGTTGCCTATTAGATCACTCTAGATCTATACTTCTGGTCTGACTTTGAGCCATTATCATTGTCACATTCTACATTATTTGCTGTGTGAGCTCCCTTTGAGTTCTATGTTTGTCTGGGTTATCTACACCAACAAGAGAGAGAAATGCTAGATCTGAAGCGCTGAGGACTTTCAAGAACCCATCCCATTGAGGAGAATTGGAAACACCTTTCTTTTTTTCCTCTCAGGTGCCCTTAATATAAAAAATTCTTTCAAAAATATTGTTCTTGTCTTGTCTATTGGATGCATGGAGAAAAATCTTATTCTCACTGCTTAATGTATTTTTATGCATAGATCTAGATTTGTGCAGCTTTTATCTTGATCAACTAACTGCAGATTTGAAGATATTGGCAGCCATAATTGATGTTAGGGCTATTTGTTATGCGTAGCTAAAGTGGTCTTTTTCCGACAAAAGATTCATACTAACAATTGGCGACTCCACATGGGTTTTCAATTACGACCGCTGTCGTTTTTCATATTCCTGCATATCCAGCTACTTCAGACCCTAGGGTTTCTTTTCAACTTTTTTTTTTTCTATTTTTATGTCGTTTTTCACCTATAAAACCCCAAAACATTAAAATTTCTAACTTCCGCGTGTTTCTGGCCCGATTGCGCAGGTGATAGACATCAGCCGCAGCTGAGACGACAATTTTTTTTGAAATCTGCCGCCGAGCATGCCAAGAAGTGCAGGTTGCACTTTTTGGCCCAAAACCTGCGACCTGGAGCTTCAGGTAGCGGAAAACAGCCCAAAAACTGCGACCTGAGCGGAAAACAGGTCAAAAATTGCGACCTGGACTTTTTTCTGGAATTTTTCCGAAAGTTTTCTGGGTTTTGTCTGAACCTCTGTCAGGGTTTTCTGACCTCCGTCTTCATCTGTTTAGACCTATTCTTGCTATGTTTTACTCAACTAAGTGGGAATCTAGCCCCCTAGGGCTTCAGTACCCTCCACTTTTTGTGGAAGATTTTTAGCTGCTATAAGTGTCTAAATTTTCAGAGTTTCAACCATTTCTTTTACAGATCTGATACCTCATCTTCAGATCCCTTTAAGATCAGCTACTTTTCCTTTCCAATCACCTCATATAGTTTTGTTTGGGTTTGCCTCTAGGGTCACCTTCTTGTCCCTTCTACCTTTAGTTGATTTCCTCCTTTTTGCAGCAACCTTGCCTCTGCTTCTTTGTTGTTTTCTGCACCTCTTTCTAGCAGATTTCTCCTTTAGATCCCTGTCCCTCCCGACCTTAGATCTATTGGCCCCTTTTTAGTGTGTTTTGACTAGATTTTTTTTCCTATTTTAGACTAGTTTTGGGAGACCCACCTTCTTGGGTTAGATCGATGCATTGGTAGCTGTTCATTTTCTATTATTTCAGCATTATATATTGTTCTTTGCAGATATATTTTCAGTTACGCAACACACTTTTTATTTTACTCTCAAAACGTCTGGGTTTAAAAATTAAAATTAACACACACCACACACTGACCCTAAGTGAAGAAGAACCTGGTTAACACTGCCAGGAAAAGACTTTAAAATCAATTGACACTGCACCTCTCTGCCCTTATTTCGACATTGTGATCACTTGATTCTACACCTCCCTACCCTTGTTGGTCCTTCTTCTTCCGTTTGTGTTGTCATCTTTGCGCCCCCAAGGCGTATATCCCAGAGACTTCTTGTCCTTCACCCTCAGTTTCCAGTTGGTCGACCTACTCCTTCCCGCCGTCGTCGAGTTAGTCCCCCTCCGAGTCTGCACTCCGACTCTTGGGTTCTCCCCCTACTTCTAGTTCTCCCCCTGTTACTTTCACCATGTTTGGTCCAGGGCCTAACGCTAGCGGCATCCCCGGCCGTAATGCTGGGAATGTTACTAGCGGAACCGCCACAGGAACTACCTCGACTGCTCCCTTGCTCCCCTTCATGGCAAGCCTCAGTCTCCCCAATTTTAATCAGTTGATAAATGATCCTATCCTCCAAGATGTTGGTTGGCCTACTATGCCAACCAAGCTCCCCTCTGACATTCCCAAGTTCGAAGGCCTTGCTGGAGAGGATCCCTCCAACCATATCTGATCTTTCCACATGTGGTGTTCATCCCATTCCATTACTGATGATTCCATCCGTCTTAGATTGTTCCAACGCACGCTTACAGGCGAAGCTTCTAAGTGGTATGTTGATCAGCCCAATTCCTCTCATACCCCCTTTGCGACTCTTGCCCGGGCTTTTTTATCTTACTTCCAGCTTCCCCTTCATTATGACACTGGTATTGAACTTTTGACTTCTTTCCGTCAATCATCCGCGACCCGCCTATCCGATCATTTCCAGGAATGGCAGAGAAGAAAGAGGCTATGTCAATCTCCTACCTTTGACGACCATGTCTACATGGACTGGTTCCGTAGATCTCTCTTGCCCCCTATCGGAAAGATGTCACATCGCATTTTCCTCAAACCGAAGAAGTTACCCTCCAAATGGCGTTAAAATATGACCTGATCTACGCTCAGACGGGTTATGTTTATACTGTTCTACCTGATCTCCCCAAACCTGGTGATGCCAATGCACCGGGGGCACCTCATGCTGCCGACGGTATCATTGGAGCTATCTCTCATATATATGCCCAACCTCCCATGGGTTATGGTTTTCTTGGGGGGGAGGCAGCACCTCCTGCACTTTTTCCCCTCCCAGTAGCACGTCTCTAGGATACGGCATGCCCCCTATTTTGGCCCAACCTCCTACTTACCACACTGTTACCAAACCCCCTTATTATCTGTATCTGTAGCTTGGTGCTCCAGCTCCTCCAACATCAGCACCTCCGCCTCCCTTGCCTTCTCAACCCCTGCAACAGCAGTCACCGCCCCCTCAAGAGCAGGTGGATGCACAACAGGGATTTGTGGCTATCCAACCACTTGACGGACAGGTGGCCACTCAACCTTCCCCTTCTAGTTCCTTCGATTACCAGATTCTCATGATGAACTCTGATCAACCTTTACCTGTCGACCTTCACCTTCCAACTCGGTCTCGTCAGTACCCCAAGCCTCTCGCTCCATCTGTCCCCTAGTCACGTTCTTCAGGTTCTATAAAGCCTCTTTTGACATCTAATGGTCCCTTGCATATCCCTCAGCCCAAATTTTAGGTTCATACCAAGATTCCTAAGGGCCCATTACGCCGAAATGTTGCTTCTGGTCAAGCTACTCATTCATATAGCATAGTATATGATTTGGCGCAGTCTCCTGCTGCCATTTCAACACTGGAACTCCTCCAGTCGTATCCTTCTCAAAATAAGGCTCTACTCTCCGCCATGGGCGTTGTAGATCCTGCTGATGACCAATTGATTGCTTTCAATGCCCGTCAATCAAAACATCCTCCCTTTCCTGCTTCCGTAGCTTTCCAAATCCCAGTCAAAATCTGGAACGCTCACGTTTCTCGGTGTATTATTGATGAGGGGGCATCCACCTGTGTGATGCCTGCTTAAGTTTGGAAAAAAATCGGATCTCCTGAGCTGGCCCCTTCCACAATCACCCTTCGTGCATGGGACGGCCATGCCTCCCAGCCCATTGGCCTATTCCGTAATTGTCCTATCACTCTTACGGGCAAGACTGTTTGCGTTGACGCTGAAGTCATCGACACCCCTCTTGATTATAACATTATTTTGGGGAGTAGCTGCACCTATGCCATGTCTGTTGTCCCATCCGCGGTCCACTACAATATGTTTTTCCCTCATAATGGAAAGATAGTCACCATTGACCAGTTGACATATCATGAGCCAAAATCTCAGACCTCCCCTGAGTCGACCATCTCTTCTGTAGCCAATAAGCAAACCATCGATTCTTTGACCAATGTTTCCCCCGGTGTCTACAAAGACTCCTCCTTGCTCGGAACCCTCCTTGGTCTTCCTCCTCCTCTTGTCTCTGATCCCATCGTAGCGAATGTTTGCATGATGCAATCGTCTCAGGCTGACCTTAAGCGGCCCGCTTTGGCTAGTCAGCAACCTCAACCTCGCTTGCCCCAACCTGCTCCTAGCCCTTCGCCTCAGCTGGTCGAACCTATTCCTTCTAGACCTTCTCATCCAGCTATTACCCATGAGCCCCTCTACCCTCCTGGGTCGGTTCCCCTAGGTCTCAACAATATGGGAGCCGCCCCTCCTGGCCATTACCCCATCGGTCAGATACCTTTCCTTGCTCCCCCTCCCAGAGTCTATCCGGTCCCCATCATGACAACCCTTTCCCTCCCTAATTTGACCCTAGGAATACGCATCTGGTATCTTAATCCTCCAACCGAGACCCCACCAGGTCACCCCAAACCATACCTTGCTTTGACACTGGTTCAACCGATTCCTTTAGCTTCTTCCGTCGCTACAGTGCCACCAGCACCTCAACAAGACCATTCTCCTGTTGTGACAGCTATGGGAAAGAAAGGTAAAGCTCGCAAGGGGGCATCCAAAGACAAGGCCACCCCGAATGACCCTGCCCCTACTCCACCTGCAAAGCCTTGCGCCTTATGTGATGTCATCGGTCATGCCACCCATACTTGTCCCGAGTTGCCCCGTATTAAACCCATGGTTAAAGTCACGTTCCCTGAGTCTACGGTCCTTGAAACCTCTATTTCTTCCTCGATCACAGCTAAGAACCCAAAGACTATTCGCACCAACAAACCCTGTGCTCTGTGTGGTGTCCATGGCCATTATTCCCACCATTTTCCCCACCTGACGCATTACTGCGCCTCTTTAGCGGTAATTCGAGAGTACGAGATTGAACAAAATCAATCCGCCTCTCCCATACTTGCGCAGTATGCTTCAGGTCAGCTAGAGGATTTACCTGCTCCCATTGACATTCCCCCTCTTGATGTTGAGATGACGGAGCCTGCTGCCACCATTTTCTACCTATCATCATCCATGAGACCTTTGGTGGAAGTCCCCTTGGAGACTTCCCCCGATGTTGTGCTTGACCTCCCTTCAGCGATCACCCTGGGCTCAACATCGGTAGATCCTTTATCTACTTACTCTTCTATCACCCCTTGTGACGATGCGTATGTGAACCTCTCTTCTCGTGATGATGAGTCAGGTAGCTTCGCCGTGTCAGGTGGTATTTCTTCCACCAATCACCCCATCTTCTATCACGATGATGACATTATGGAAGAAATCACCACCCCTGACTTTATCTATTCCCCGTTACATCGAACCCATGTGTTCACACCACATACACCTTGTGGCCATTACATTGAATCCCAATGTTTGGGTAAGAGGGCACCCACATTTGAGAGACCAAGAGAAGCAATTCTCCACAACTCTCCTAGTGTATCTGGTCATGCCGACTTTAGTACCGTTATTCTTCCACATTTAGAAGAACCTCTAGAGTCCTATATCAATTTAGATCACTCTAGGGATGATACCCCTTATTGTTCCTTCATCTTACATCAGCAACCCAGTCTTTTAGACATTGTTGTTGACCAACCTATAGGTTTTCTAAGAGAGCATCAGTTCATTATCTCCAAATCCTCTTTTTGGGATAGTGACACCAGGTATGCCAACCCAGAAACTTAAATTCCATTTGATTCATATATGCAGTACTAAAAGAGATTGGTAATCCTCCATTTCCTTTCTCAAACTACGTAACCATAATGAAAACAAATGGCACACCATATCATTAAAATGTGTTTAGATTCCCCTTTTTCTAAATACATTTTGGATTGACCACAACATGCTTGGGGGCACCTATGCTCCTCAACCATACAAATCCCAGATCTCAGCCAAAAACAACACTAAAACCCCCTTTCTTTGACAAGTCGCACTTTTCAGGTCATTTCCTGGGACAGGTCGCAGTTTTCTGCCCAGTACCTGCTACCCAGGTCGCAGAATAGACCCCAAAAAGTGCGACCTGGCCTGTTCATGAGCTCTGGGTACCTGTTAGTTTTTAGTACCTTGATACTTCACCAGGACACATTTTACCCAAGAAGGGTCTCTTCACCTCTCCTCAAAATCGGATTTCCTCACTTACAACACTTGTATTTGGGGCACCACTTTGCCTCCATACTTGTCCTTGTTCGTGTTGATTTTCGTCATGAGCTACCCTCTTGTACTCATTTTTTTATGGTCCCCCATTGGACCTTTACTGTGTGGCAGCACCATCGAGTCACCCTTGTTTAGAGCATCCGAGTTGAGTCATCATTGCATTCATGGAGTCTATCCCGAGTCCCTTTGTATCCCGCTATAGCCCTCCATCCTTCATTGCTTGGTCCCTCTCCCGTGTCGCACATTATGGCCTTCAGTCCCACTGTCCCCTATCCCTCATGATATCGTGTCAGTCACTACCAAGTCATCCATGCCCTTTATGCTCTAGCAAGGGAAGTCATCCATCCGCTACTCAGTATCCCCCACTTCATCATCTTCATTAGTGTTAGTCTGTCAGTCGCTCTACTATTTTCTCTCGTGCCTTAGTTGAGGATTCCTTATTGCCTCACCTATGGCAGACCTTCTTCTGTCGACATCAGCTCATTCATTCCAGAAGACAGGTCTAGAGGGTAGTGTACCTTGGTTCCGGCTTCCACTCTTGTTCGGCACCCCGGATCAGGCAAAGGGACTACTTATCGCCCTTTGACTTGGTTGTTTCTCACCTTCAGCTCCTTTCAACATGATCGAGATCTGTATGCTTGATGGTCCAGCGATGCAGCAACAGATATTGGTGATTCCTGGGTGTGTGTGAGATGTCTCAACCCTCATGAGGGGGTGGCCCTGCAAGTAGCCCCCCACATGCCCAGATGACCTCTTCATTGCAGCCTTCGATGCAGCTCCATATATTTGATGATGTCGGCCTTAGCCACTTGCAGCGCCTCTTTGATTTGCATGTATCAGTCAGATTTTGTGAGCCCTTCCCCATTTACAGGGGGCATTTGGGTTGTATTTGTATCTCATGTACCCAGATATTATTGTACAAGTCCTGGCTGTTATCCCAGGCACAACATGTATATGGGATTCCTCATTATATTTTTATCTGGCTCATGATTATGCCAGCTGTACTTTATGGTTCGGTCCCTTGTTTACTGGACACACTATTCTTTTGTACTTTGTCTCGGCGGGCATATGTATGCCTCCCCCGCCGCCTTCAGCACAGGTACCCTCTCATAAAAAGAGACTTGTTGCACCTGCGAGTCTCGTCTCCTCAGGGTCTAGTCCTTCAGCACACTATCTACCTCACCTTTCTCTCTCTGACTTCCCTTTTGTTGTCTAGTGATCGAGTTCTTACAACGTACTTCGGTCATACGATTTGCTCCTGACACTCGCACGCTGGGGGGCAATCTGTTACACCATTTTTTGGTCATCTAACCTATTATCATTAGATGGACCCAAGTACACCATGTAAGACCAATTTTACCCTAAGTAAAATTGCTTTCACTATGTAAAATAACTTAATAAAACACATTTATTAAGTTGTTTATGGTCCAAATAGGAAACCCCAAAAGGAAATATTAAACAAATCTTTATTTGTCTGATTTTCATCATGGAATAATCAATTAAACAATAATTTAATTATTATTCCAAGTTATATTTAACCCAAAACAAGGAAATTAATTAGATAAATCCTTATTTATCTTATTATTTTCTAGGAATAATTATTTAAATCTTATTTAAATAATATTCCTTGTTAAATATGACTAAATCATTTTATCATTCAACCACTTCCTTAAAATAATAAATAAATCATTTATTTATTTATTATTTACAAATAAAGGGATTTGACCCAAGTCAAATACCTTTTCCCTCCAACAAATATAATAAAATATTCCATAAAAGGTGGATCTAGATTTGGTTAATATTATTTTAATCATACACCAAGATCTAGAATGACCCAATATTTTGTTATAAATAGAAGGGTTTTCTCATTTATTTGTCACCTTTTGTTGCCTATTAGATCACTCTAGATCTATACTCCTGGTCTGACTTTGAGCCATTATCATTGTCACATTCTACATTATTTTCTTTGTGAGCTCCCTTTGAGTTCTATGTTTGTCTGGGTTTTCTACACCAACAAGAGAGAGAAATGCTAGATCTGAAGCGCTGAGGACTTTCAAGAACCCATCCCATTGAGGAGATTTGGAAACACCTTTCTTGGTTTCCTCTCAGGTGCCCTTAATATAAAAAATTCTTTCAAAAATATTGTTCTTGTCTTGTCTATTGGATGCATGGAGCAAAATCTTATTCTCACTGCTTAATGTCTTTTTATGCATAGATCTGGATTTGTGCAGCTTTTATCTTGATCAACTAACTGCATATTTGAAGATATTGGCAGCCATAATTGATGTTAGGGCTATTTGTTATGCGTAGCTAAAGTGGTATTTTTCCGACAAAAGATTCATACTAACAATTTGCACAGTTAATGGCTTCTACCCAAAAATTGAGACCAAGTCCTTTAGATTGAAGCATACAATTAGCCATTTCTTTTAAGGTGTGATTCTTCCTTTCAGCTACACCATTTTGTTGTGGAGTATATGGAACATTCTGTTGCAATTGAATGCCATGCTCAGTGCAGAAGTTGATAAATTTGTTGTTAACATATTCTCTGCCATTGTCTAATATTAACTTAAGAATTTGATGTCCAGATTATTTCTCGACCCTTAAAGGCCAAGAACATGTTAAAAACTTCCCTCTTGATTTTTAAGAAATATACCCAAGTGTGTCTAGAGAAATCATCAATGAAGGTTAAGAAGTACTTGCAGCCAGAGAAAGAAACAACAGGAAGTGGAACACATAAATCATTGTGCACATGCTGCAAAGGGGTTGAAGTGTGCAAAGAGGCACGTTTGTCAAAACTATCCGATGATGTTTTCCGAGTGCACATCTAGAGCAAACACCATCTCGGCAAGATACCATAGGAAGGCCCGTCGCCATATATTCCTTACATAGAGTTTTAAGAGAGCGATAGTTTGAGTGATCAAATCGCTCATGCCAAAGTTTGCTCACATCATCATTATGAGCAACAAAAATAGAGGGAAGAGATGATGACCCAAAGTCATCAAACTTACACAACCTTGTGGAATCATCAACAATGCAAGTAGCTAAAATATGTTTAGGATCTTTGATGTCCTTGATTACAACATCATGAGGTGAGAATTCTACTATTTTCCCTTCACCTGAATGAGTTATCTAATAAATATATAGAAGGTTGCATGACAAGGTAGGAACACATAGTACATCATTAAACTAACCATTATCTAGATGAATGGTTCAAGATCCTAAACACTAAGACATCTGTCATCACCAACATAAATATGTTTAGTGTTACAGTCATTTAAAGAAGAAAACATGGATTTATTTTTAGCCATGTGGTAAGAAGCTCCAGAATCAATGAGCTACTGATGAGAAGGAGAAGAAGAAGAAGATACATTTAATGCATAACCAGATCTTGATGCTTGACAACCACAAGCAGAAAGTGCCATGCCTGAAGATGAAGGTGAAGAGTGCTCCAAATTGATGTTGTGCTTCTTCATTGCTTTTTCTAAGGTTTCCATGTTCTTAAAACATTTGGACTCTAAATGGCCATCATGATTGAAAAAGTTGCAATGTCTATATGCCTTATATGCCTTATCATTTTGGTGAGTTGCTTTTTCAGTTTGTGGCTGAAATTGCTTAGGACCCTTGTTTTGTTTCGGACCATACTTTTTAGGATATTTCTTCTTGGGATTCTTTGATATGATTGATGTTGGGATGCTAAGGCTTTCTTAGAAGCATTTCCAGCACTGATAAGTACAAAGTGTAAAATTTTTTCTTGTTCTCTTATCAAAGAATTACAAAAGGCATCAAAAGAGGGATTCTTATAGGTGGTTCCTGAAGAAATGATGGCTTCTCTAATGGAATGGAAGGCAGAAACAAATACAGATTTTGTAGGGCCAAGCTTAGTAAGAATGCAATAGATGAGGCTACCATCTTCCTTTTTGACCTTATGAGCTTCTAAAAGATCTCTGAGGGTCTTGAATTTGGACAAAAAATCTTCAACAAAGGAGAAATTATTGGGTTCCAAAGTAAGAAACTCATTTTCAAGTTGATGGGCCCTGATTTCATTTTGAATGCCAAAGACAGTATTTAGCTTGTCTAGGGCTTCATTAGGGGTGTCAATGTCAAGGATATGAAATCGAAGATCTTGAGCAATGGACATTCCTATCAACCCTCGTGCTTGATCTTGTTTATTTTTCCATTTAGCAACTTTATCATCATCAGAAGGTTTAGTTTCTAGCCCTATGGCTATTATATAAAGCCCTTTACTTCTAAGTATATCTACCATGTGAGGTAGCCATTGGAAATAATTGGTGCTGTTAAGAATAACTAGGCATGCACTTTCCCTCTCTTTTTTTAAACTAAAGCTGAGAAAAGCTGAAACTAATTGCTCCAATGGAAATATCTCAAAACATTAGGCCGTTTCAAAAAAACGGCTTCAAAAACAACTTCCGGATGAAGAGGTTATGCCTTTTGAAAAAAAACGAAGTTGTAGATGCCGAATGGTTATGGGAATGGGATGAAGTGCGGCTCTTTAAAAAAACAATTTCTACCACTTTGAACAAAAACATTTTACAAAAGAAGCTTGAGAAGGAGACTTGAACCCAAGACCTCTATTCTCATAAACTAATCCCTCACCAAGTGAGATAGTAAAAGGATTATGTTATTTTAGAAAGGAGGAAGGGGGGATTATTATTATTGTTGTTGTTGTTGTTGTTGTTGTTGTTGTTGTTGTTGTTGTTGTTGGAGGTGTGCCTTTTCCTGCACAAAAAACGAGCAAAAAAAATGAAACGCAAAACCTTGAACCCAAGACCTCTATTCTCATAAACTAACCCCTCACCAAGTGAGATAGTAAAAGGATTATGTTATTTTAGAAAGGAGTAAGGGGGGATTATTATTATTATTATTATTGGGGGGTGGTGTACGTGCCTTTTCCTGCACAAAAAAAAGCAAAAAAACAAAATGCGAAGCCTTGCGGCAGAATGTTAGATTCTCGGTTAGCCTTACTGGCAACTATCACTTTTTTCACTATTTCTGATTTCCCGAGATCGCACAAAGACGCGGGGAAAGAGCATACGTAGCAAAAAAAACCCTTTTTCCTGTTTCTGATGTGCCGAGATCGCACGGAGTGCATAGCAAAGAGCATACACAAAGAAGAGGGTATAGATCCGGAAAATAAATAAAACCTTAACATAGGAAAAAAAAACGAAATAAGCAGAACTATTAACAAATATAACTGCAAAATAGACGCTTTATACTTCCAGATCTAAACTAACATAACTTGGGCAGCCGGAAACCTTTTCGCATGAAACGAATGGCGTTCCTCACTGTTACAGACGCTCCGGACACAACCGAGCAGTTCTCCAAGCCCAAAAATGTTCAGAAATAGTAGATCTACAAAGCGAAATTCGCATGCAGTCAAACTGGCTTTGGATTTTGATCAACAACGGACGTGGCCCTCAAAATAGCTCTAATACCATGTAGGAATTTACAGGGTAAGTTTCGTAGATCAAGAACCAAAGGTCACCGCTCACAAACAGATCACAAATTAGTACACCAGTATAATCACGTGGTTAAAACCCTCAAAGAGGGAAACAGTCCACGCCCTGAGCCAACGTGGCCACTTCAGGGAATTTATTAATATAAAAGAAAAGTTACATATGTTTCTCTCATAAATGGTTACCGGAAAAATGACCCTCCATGCTCTTTAAATAGAGATCATGGACCAATCGGGTGTTAAGCCACGGATCAAGTGCTATTAATACCGAGGTGAGAGATAATCGTCGGATCACTACAAATCGTGACCGTCAGATTATAAGTTACAAATGTACATGGTAAAGAAACACACTTTACCTAACTCTACACTAGACTAAGTTATTCTTAAATATTTCCTATGTGTCGGAATATCCTAATAGAGGATCCAATTTGAGATCTCCAAACTACATGAACCGATGCAAAGAATGATAGGTTTACAGACATAGTGGGGGAGAAGGAGGAAGTGATGCGCTCGACGGTCTAATATTTTGAGTGGTTAGCCTTGGTTGGCCCATATTCCTTCGTTTTTTGATATTTTCCATTAAACTGGTTTCTTGCACTCTATGACCCTAGGTGATAGTCTATGTGGCTATGTTTATAACACCGAATTCATTTTCTAAGCTTGGATGGCCTGGGTGAAACTCAATGAATGAATGAACCACTAAGAGTTTTCTATTGAGCCGGTGAATCACTAAAACAATGGAATCCATCTCATGAGAACATGTCCAAACCATTGGTGTTAAAATCCCCCCTGTGCAAGAATTTCCATAGACCTTGGATTTGGGTTAGGGGTGATTAGTTGCAAGAAATGTTGCAATGTAGTTGGCTTATGGTTGGGAGGAGAGTGGAAGTCCCTACTTTATTTGTTGGTCAAATTAACACACAAAGATAAGTATACTTGGTTATGCATGTTGGACTATAGGCTATGGTATCCATTATTGTGCTTATGATTAATGATTAATATTGTATCATCTATGAAAGAATGCTTGGCTCACTATCTATTGATGGTTGACTAGCTAGCTTGTATATCTATGGTGATAATGAGCTGCTTGAGTTATATGGTTACTTGCTTCTTAGTGAATTGCAAGTTGTATAATATGCTTATGACTAGTGGTTCGAAAATCACTTAGAACTAACCTATTATCTCATAATTTCTCAGTTATATAATATGTTTATAAGTCTAGGTAGCTCACTAGCATAACCATGATTGAGAGTTATCTTACTTCTTAGGAGTTCAAGTTATTTGTTGTGTGTTAGATAAATATCTAGCTAGAGTTTAGGGTCACTTAGTTTATGAATTTCGAGATGAATTCCATGATTTCATGCATACTTATATATATTGATGTAACTAAGGATTGTAATTAACCTAATGGCATGAGATTCATGTTATTATAGACATGGGCTATAGTGCTCCGGAGTAATCATATAAACATATATGTATTCCTAATAATGAATGAAGGAATCCTATCTCACATGATAAGAAGGTAATTATGTGTTGTATGATAAGTGAGGATTCAACTATTTCTATTGGTTACTTGGTTAAAGAGGGATGTAATGATTCTATGGTTTATGCACACTCATATATTGTTGTGATATCTTGACATTCACTAACCAAAGCATAATTTGTAGCTTTCTTGTGCAATCTAGCCTTTGGAGGAATTTCCTTTCCTTTTCTTAGAATTTATGGAAGATAAGATCTATTGGTACCTTTAGATCTTTTGGGTACATTCTAGTATATTTGATGGTTTGTTTCTCAAGACTTGGCCATTTCATTTAGAAATATGGAGTTCTAGGAAGTTTCCGTTAGCATAATGAGACTCATGTCCCTAGAATCCATTGACTTTCCTTTTTTCCAAAGCTTCAACATAAATCCGGGTCTCTTCCAGACCAGATTGGCCTTTTATAACATATCACATTTGGAACCATATTTCCTTCTCAATTGCCTTCATATCTAAGAGTATTTCCTTCTCAAGCGTAGTTTGTATCTACGTCAGATACCTTTCTCAAGCGTGAATCGTATCTGAGCATTTAGGTGGTCAAGACAATAATATCTTGCAAGTGGTTCAAATTCTCTTGGATCATATTTTGGAATTTGGGGGTCGAGACATCTAGGGGTGAAAAGGGTTGTCCAAGCCCTAGGAAACTTGAATATCCTTTTGGCAAGATAACTTCCCTTTTCCCTTTTGCATGGGGACCACCTCATGTGGGAACCACAATGATTTACATTTCTTTTAATCTAGGATATGGGAGGTTTAGAGGTTAGCAAGGAAAGAGTAAATGGGAAGGCTCATATGCATCCATGGCCAAACTAAGTTTTGGAGGAGATGGAAATTCGGTGTGGGCCCAACGTGGGTGGAACACTTGTAAATGGCCAAATTTTTCTGTAAGTAGAACTTTCATTCAGAATCTGGAGCATCTGATGGTGGTGGAGTTGTGAACACAAGAAAAGTCTTGGATGGGGCCGAAATTGAATTTTCCATTGAGCTTGAGTGTGATTCGGGGAATCTAGGATCTGGGGGTGGTAAGTGATGCACACCCTTGTGGAGCCCTGGATGTTTTCTGAGACAGATTTTCCACGAGGTAGAAAAGTGATCCAAGTATTCAAGAGAGTTGGGCATGCCAACAATGGTAGTAAGGTGTGCGCTCCAAATCTCCTTTGAGCCAGATATAATGTGGAGTTGCAACATAACCCAAAGGGGTTGGGCCTGGTGGGACCCACGAGTTTGGGTTGAGGTGGCACACAGCATAGAGACATGACTTTGGCAATGTGGATGCCATGTAGGGTCCACAAGTGATGTGGGACTATTTGGGTTGATGTGGTAGAGCCACATGGACACACATCAAGTCCCTTGCTATTGTGGCATAATATAATTGGTCAATTTTCTAACAAGCATAACTTTCAATCTAAGAGTGAGATTGAGACAATTTTTATATTACTAGAAAAATATCGGCGACTTGAACACAATAGTAGTATTTGTTTTGAGTTTAGATGAAGTTGGGAAAAAAAGACTTTTGTAACCCCATCTTCATAATAAACCTTGAAGATTGAGTTAAAACACTAAATAACACCTCCCCAACCCAAGATAATAAAAAAAATGAGAAAAAATATTATATAAATAACTTTTAATATATCTAATAAATATTAGAAACTAACCAATTCTAAATTCTTCAGATAATTTATTTATTCAATCATCAATATAATTTTATTAATTATTAACTTTTTTAACCTACTTTATGAATAATTATTTTATAAATTATTATTATTTTCTTTAACTTTTTAGAATATTTATATGCTTGGTTGATATGGAATATTTTAATCCCTCACAATCATCTTAGCATTCATTTTTTTCATCTCATTAGAAAATAAGGTAAAGAAAATTGATAATTACCTATACATATGAGCATCAATATCAGGTGTTTCCCCATTAATCTCATTTTGGCTCCATCCTGGAGCTAATGTGTCCTCAAAATCCACAAGACAACCATCGCTGATCCAACAATTTTCTCCACATGAGTCCAATTTCCATCCCGGAATGTGGCCATCCTACACATAAAGTAAGTTGTTAGCAAAATACAACTTGGGTTCATTTCAAGCACTAATATAATTCCAAATTTCTAATTATTATAGATAATTCAAATTTCAACTTACCACTATAAATTTTCTAAAAGTTTCTATTGCCTCTGTACCGCGTTGCTTTGCATCTTTTGGTTTTGAGAGAATGTTCACTCTCATCTCAATGTTTTCCTTAGGTTCCTCTAGATCTTTTATTAATGATCCAATGTCTGCACTTGATCCTCTCAATGTCATGCGAACCATCTCTATCACGATTTTCACAGCCGAATATGCCCCTACTCAGTAGAACAACATTATCATAATTAGATGCGTGTATTTTGAATACTAAAAACTTTTCTTACATTGATATATTTTAATGTGAATACAGAAATCCATTAACAAATAATAAATAAGCTGCATTGGTATTTTATTTGAAAGTTCTCATTTTTTTTTTCTTAAATATATATTATTTTTTTTCTTAAATATATATTTGTGTTTAGTATTTTGCATAGCAGTAAGGATACATATTTATAGAGGAGGTTGGGTAGAGGAGGATACATATTTTAATTCTGGGGATATGGAACATCTCAATAGTCATGGGTATACGAAGAGTTTTTTAAATATTTTTTATTTTTATATTTGATGAGTAGTTTACAATTTTTTTTATAAAAATAAAATAAAAGTGAAAAAATTTATTGAAAATTAAAGAAATTACTTAAATTTTAATTAATTAGAAAATAAAATTAAATATTAACAATAATCTTATTTTTTTAATATAATAATGAGATGGCTTTACTCATTTATTTCTAATTACAAACAAGTTTCAACAAAGCTAAAAATTGATGATTTATGGGAGAGTAGGTTGAGAGAGGACTTAGAAAGTGCACACAGTGCATCTTAAAAGAATGCCAGACTTATTAAGTTGGTGGCCTAAGTTTAAACATTAAAGTTTTTAAATTCATATTATCTTTGTAGTAGACTATACCCTAAACTCATATTGCAAATACTTATTTTTTATTATTGTGGGCATTTTATGATATAAAGAATTGTTCAATGTTTATGGTTCTTCACATGTTTATGGTTCTTTACATGGAAGTTTGACACTTAGAAGGTTCCAAAATGTTTTTAAGTATTTCTGAATTTGGAATGGGCTGAGTACATGGTTGATATTTGGTCTAAGACTTTCCATTTGGCTAGATATGTTAAAATTTGGCTTACTCACAAGACTTGTAAATCTAGAGGCAAGGCTTGGGAGTCTAACTCAACAACCTCATGAGTAAGTGATCATAGAATTCTACATTTATTCATATTGTTGTTGGAGATTTAGGGAAGTGAACTGTGTAATGTTTTTAATCTATCCAAAATTTACCAAAGAGCTTTTGTGAGTAAACTAGTGCTAAAGAACTTTTTTATGGGATAAAAGGAACAAAATATTTGTCAAGTTAACCGATAGAGAATAAATTTAGTCAAGGCCAAATTATTAAATTTATTGATAAGTGAAACATATATTTGACCAAATTCCCAATTGAAAATTGAATAATAAAAATAGAATGATAATTAATTAAAAATGAATTAGTTGAAATTTAAAAATAATTAATAATTAACTAATTTATAATAAATCAGAATTAATTGAAAATAATAATTAAATTAAATAGGAAATATAATTTCAGGAAAATACAAGCAATAAAAAGCAAAGAAAATATAAGTAATAAAACAGTAAGTCCAATCATTAATTTAGGGTTTTATAATTTTGGTATTTGGAATAGATTTACAAGAGTCTTACTCTTAAAGAAAACTGAATGGTAAGTAATAAAAATTTAAAGAGGATATAAGTGATATGTGGTTTAATGGTTGAAACCAATGAGACCAAGGTTCAAATCCTATTAAGTATATAGCTTATTATGATCTAATTCAAATAGTAAGCTTCTCTCTTCATTAAATTAATCTATAAATAAAAAAAAAATTACAAATAATAAAAAAAACAAATCCAATCACCAATTCTTGCTTCTAGAATTTTGGTGTTTGGAATTAATTTACAATAGTCCCACCGGTGTTAAAGAAAGCAAGATGAACGTCCAATTAGGGCTAGTTTTTCATAAAAGTGAATGCTCTGTGTTCTGAATTGAACATGATTTACTAAAAAGGAATTTATGAAACACAACAGTGAAAGAAAAAAGTGAGGAAGGCTGACCATCATCCAGAAAATGGTTCTCCTGTACAGCTCCATGTCCAGTGGTCTCCATCATGAGATGTGTTTCAACGCCTTTTCCATTGAGATTAACTCCTTTCTGGATCACATTCCTGTATCCCACTCTGTACAGGCAATGGTGGCCGCCCCTGCTAGTGATGAATTGAGTGAGGCCTTCACTTGTCCTCGCGTCTGTTACAATTGTTGATCCCGGATGCTCCTTCAGAATTATTGCAGCCATGAGTGCAATCAGCCTGTCGCCATTGATGGGCTTTCCATTTTGGTCCACCACCCCACTTCTATCAACATCTGTGTCAAATACAATGCCAAGATGTGCTTTGTGTTTCAACACAGCAGCAGATGAAACATCCATGGCAACTTTGTCTTCAGGGTTTGGAATGTGGTTTGGAAACATTCCATCTGGTTGCAGGTGGAGGCTGCCACTTACATCTGCCCCAAGCCTTTCCAATACATCCCATGCGAAAAACCCACCAGATCCATTGCCTGCATTTACTACAATCTGCCCAAAAAAAACAAACATATAAGATTTAGCATGAGTGCAAACATATAAGATTTAGCATGAGTGAGTGAGATGTGTAATTGTGGTTTTTTTTATTTATTTATTTATTTATTTATTTTGACTATGAATGAGATGTGTAATTATTTTAATGTTAATTTTAAATAACATAATTTTATATCAATTTTATATACAGAGATAAAATAATTACTAGTAGAAAAAACTATTTTTTTCTATAAACGCTTTCTATTTTTTTTATTATGTTTGAGGTATGTAATTTCTTCATTGAACTTGGTTGTATAATAGAAATGTGTAACTATGGAATTGACATGTAATATTAAAAAAATATTAATAAAAAAGATATATATATATATATATCTAGAGAGAGAGAGTTCATATTCCATGAATATCTGTTTTTTTCTTCTCAATATGAAGAGATATCTATTTAAAAATATACTCATAACAAAAAAAAACATTTTAATGCATACAATCTGTATTATAAATAAATTATTTCAATGTTTATTTTGAATAAAATATTTTCAGCTATGTATATATTATATAAAGTAATTTAAAAAATAGTTTATCGGGAGTAGCTTAATTGGTGATTGTCATGTTTTAAAATATTATATAAATCATGAGAATCAAAGTTCAAATCTCCTCCCATCAAGGCAAAAAAAATAAAAAAATTTAAAAACAATCTTATTGATTTAACATAATAGATTTAGACTTAATATCCATCTATGTTAGTAAATGAAGAGAAATTATATATAAGAAAAACAAAACATCCTATATTAATAAATAAAAAGATGTTTTTTAAGAAAAATACAAAAATTTACATATTTATCAATTAAAATTATCTCAAATGATTAAATAAAATGCTTACTACATATTAAAAAAATTTGAGCTTTCACATAAAAATATACAAAAATATAATAAATTCGAGATTAAAATAAAAGCATTCTTCCAATTTAATTAAAAAAACAATGCTTTCTGGTCCCCAAATTTGAACTTTCACATAAAAATATACAAAAATATAATAAATTCAATATTAAAATAAAATCATTCTTCCAATTTAATTAAAAAAACAATTCTTTCTTGTCCCCACTAAGCATAGTGGAGCTACAACAAAGGCTTCAAAACTAAAGTTGCTTCAAGGACAACATTTATTGTAGAATAACTTTGAACAAGAATAATGCCATGTGGCATAATGTTAAATAAGGGAGGGATTTATACTTTCATGAATGATTAATATGCGCAATATTTAATTATGTGGAAGCAGATCTTAAATTTTTTTCAAGTGCCAGGTAGTCTTAGTAAGATGCTTTAGGGCATGTTTGGATCTTCACTATTTGATATTCTTATAATACTCGCATTGCAATTAATGGATATGTTATTATATTTGAATAAGTGTGTTGACAAGAAAGAATCGTATAGATAATAAGATTTACAAAGTAATTAAGGATTAGAGAGTGATAAGAAATATAGGAATTATTTTATAAAGTAATTAAGGATTATAAAGTGATGATAAATGTAAAAATTATTTTGGAGAAAAAAAATGAGGTTGGATGTCTTATACATTAAAAAAAATTGTTGAGTAGTATCAAGGGATATAGTAAAATTAGAGGGAAATTTTCAATAAAGGATGTGTCACTTTGTTTTTGAGTAGCTTTGCTATTATATTGGTATCATAAAGATAACAATTATAAGGAAACAAATCTAAAAGCCTGAGACTACTTGCAAACAATGCATTAGGTAGTGTTAATAATGTGTTTTAAGAAATGATTAACGTGTGAGTTTCTCTTCTTCCTGTAATACTCATTCAAAAGAAATCATAAACAATTAATATACTAGCACATCACAAAGGCAACAACTATAAGAAATAGGAACCCCCCACAAAAAATACATAGGGACCTATAAACAATGGCGGATGTATAAACCAATTTAGAAGATGCATTTAAGGTTGGGTGCACTAACACTTGTAAAAACAACTATAAGCAATAGTTCAAAGGGAGATAGACATATATCTAAATTTAAATGGAAGGAAATCTTTTTCAAAGAAATTTAAATAACATTTACAGGCAATGATGCCCATAACCACGGATTCACATATGAGCGCGAAGGAGGTTGACATCACCTTAACCAAAGGAGAAAACCATCATAACAAAACAAATTATTAAATTGTTGAAGTTATGGAAGGAAGTCTCAACCACAAATGTTTCTCAAATTTAGCAAAAGGAAAAATGATCGAACTATTTTAATTGGAACCAATTTATGGTGGTCTTGTCAACTCCTAAAATATCAATGCATCAATAGTATAAAATCGGGGTCCATATTAAAAAAATAGATAGAAGCCTTATCATGTAGGAGGGATTACTTCATAGTCCATTTTATGAGTAGAAATCAATGAAGTCACATATTTCATTTTAGACCTTGGCTTCAATGACCTTGTAGCTTCTACCTCAACGTATAGATGGTAAATTTTGATCCATTTAAAGGATTGTAATGATAATGCCAATCCTTTGTCCCTTTTCATTTATAAAAGGATGAAATTCCTAGGCCAATAAGCAACCAAATTATAAATTTTTATTATGGTTGTGGTAATAAAGGACAATAACATCTCATGTGCCACACTATCTACATAAGTAGATTTGGAATGAGGGCTCTCAAGACAAATAGCTTTGAAAATTTTGAATGGAAATTTATCCAAAAAGCTTGTTATAAGAAAATATCATATAAATGTAATTGGTACTATGAATATGGTCATTTTGTAGGATTGCGTAAAAATAGCCAAGCAATCTTCCAAGGAGGAAAATAAAACAACAAATGAAAAGGATGACGAATATTAAGATAAAATTTTCAAACTAGTCAAGAAAAAAACAACCAAGCAAGGATAGAACAAGTATAACCTTAGTAGTAACCCACAAAGAATCCATTTAAATTCTAAAGCCTTAAAAGAGAAGGACAAACTTTGAAAAAACATAAAATCCAATATGAAACAAAGAATAATGATCTTCGATTAGTTTATGTAGGCAAACAAGATGATGCATCTCACCCTTGAATGAAGGGGATATCTTTGAAGGAAAAGTTCTTCAATCCTTATAAGCCCATGTGCATACTCAAAGGAAAGAAACTATGACAACTCTAAAGGAAATCTAGAAATGAAACATAAATTCCTTAAGAAGAATAACTATAGGGAAGAATTTCTTGAGGAAGACCTAATGTTAGAAGAATTAGGAGAGGAATCAAATCCACCCTTGAATGAAATGTTACATGAAAAATTGAATAAATAACAATACCCAACCAAGAGAGGCATGTGATTTTGAACCAATGAATTGTACAAGGAAAAAAGTGTCGGTGAATACATGACACTTCCCAAATCTCTAGCCCAAACTCCATTACAAATTAATTACTGAATATAGTTTCTTAGAATATTAAAGGGCTACGTTATTGCTATAAGATTAAAATGTGGGCTTCTTAATTAAAGAAGGACAATAGGAGTTGTAAGACTATAATATCATTGTATAGTATTAATCCCTATAATATTAGTGTATTAAAAGGTCGTAGGTATAATTGTAAAAGTTTGATTTCATTGATGAAAGGGAGAGAATTATTAGTTATTATTCTTCAATATATATTTTTTAAAATAAAATCTCATAGGGAAGCCAAAAGATGTTTTTCCACATTCATGTATGACATCTTTAGTAAACTTGTCAGTGTCTATTTGTATGCTTAAGGAAATTCAAAATAAACACTTATTGAAATGGACCTAGCTAAATGCCTAAATTAAAAATAGTGACAATTGCTTTAACCTAACCCATTGGACTTTAAGAAACAAAGTTATATACCTTAGCTCTAAATTAACTCAACCTTTATGGCCCTAAATCTAAAAGATAAGGATGTGAATAGCTTATTCAAATTTACACCATTGTCATTGTGCAACAACTCCTACAAGGTTCCATCCAAATTTTCAACAAAAATATTGATTTTTTAATCAAGAAACTCATATAAAAAGGATAATGGGGCTTCATAATGGGAAAGAAGGACTTTGAAAATATTCTTTTAGTGTAAGAGGTAATGAAAAATAGAAAAACAGAGAAGATAAGAGATGAATCATTAAATTTACATAGAAAATATATTTGATAGTTACCACACATATCTTCCTACAATGTTGAAAATATTTGGTTTCTTAAAATCTTGATGGATTTTTTTGAGAACCTATGGATAACCATTTTATTGAAAATGAGATTTAGTTTGTTCTTCACAACCATGAGACACCTCAAATGGTTTCCCTTTTCATCCTACTTACAAATTCTTATGCAATTTCCCTCAACCACTCTCTAAAGGTAGAAATAAAATAAGGAGAAACCACTAGACTAGGAATTGTTTAGGGAGTAAAATTCTTTAATCATTTTTAGTTGAGGATATTACTTTCTTAGTAGCGGGAACTTGATATTTATTGCACACCAAGTAAGGATAATATTGATACTTTCTTGTATGCACCTAAAAAAAGATAAATAATGCCACGAGTAGGATTATTTCCATTAATACCCTTGAAAGAGAAATGATTATAATAGTTTAAATATCATACTTCTAACCCCAAAGTTGTAATAGGTTGTTTATCTAACTAAGTATATATATTTATTTTGATCTAATCAAAAGATTATAAGAAGGATTTAACCTTAAATATCAATAAGAAAATCAGGGAGGGGTTGATCTATAGCCCCAAAGGAAAAGTTGAAGCAATGTATTCATGGGGTCTGGATACACAATCAAATAACCAATTTGAGTGATATGCCTTGATGTGGGGTGCCAATTTAATTAAGAAATATCTAGTGCACATGATATCAATAGTTGGGGAAAACTATATCATCTGCCATCTCAATCTAGACATCAGCCTATGGGATTTGAAATTGTATATGCATCTTATATACAAGAGGATTAAATTAAGTTTAGAACCCATTCTAGTATACAACATTCCATGTCTTGCATGAATTGAATGCAAAGGTTGATTCATTGGAAAATGTAACCACCAAGTAGCTCCATGGAACCTTGAGCATAGATGGAACCATGCATACATCCCTAATCCCATGATGGTGGGTTTGGAAGCACACAAATTGACATAGGTTCACAAAATGGAAAATGTGGAAAAAAATGGATAGGAATAAGGGCATATGGAGTCATCATTATGTGTTTATGGAATTATTATATAGCAATACCATCACCTCTCACTCCTTGTGGGATTTATTCAGAGAAACCCACCTCACTGGCGCAAGAGATTGGGCATCTCAACCGTGGAAAATATGTATAGTTAAATTTGGAGTACAGTAGTGTCTGCATTGTACATTCATTACATTATTTGGGACTCTATGCGACACTTGTGTAGCCATATTTCATATTGATGAACAAAGGTGAATAATGTGAACAATATGGAAATGCTCCTGAGCCCTTATCCTAGCAACCATTCCTATCCTTTTCTTTATTATTTGTCTTAGCTTCATTAGTAAAGAAACAAAGGAAATCCATGGGCTTCCTTTGCTTCTCCTTGGCCAGATTCAATGGTGAGCATTACTTAAGATCATTTGGTTGCAATATACATCAAACATGGCCACACATGGTGAAAAAAGGATGAAGATTGCGATGGATAGGGACAAGGTGGTGAAACTGCAACAAACAATGCATGGGCCTCCTACTATGTACAAGAAATTTACTCGTTAAGATAAGGACCAAAATGAAGATAATTATCGAGCATCAAACCCTAATAAAAATGCAAACAAATGAAATGGACAAGTTCAAGAAATAACTATAAGAGGTACAAGTAAAACTACGACCCCATCTATCAATAGTAATGTCAACATCATTGGTAAGATGAGTTTTATCCTTTCCCTCATCCCCGTTTATTTGAATGTTCTAGCTCTTGAGGAAACTCTCGAAACAAAAGAGATATCAATTGATGGTAAAATAGTTTAATATTTATATATGAAAACAAAGCGTTGCAAGATTAGAGATGTATTCTACATATTTTCACATTCATAACCCCATGTAATTTTGGTTTTTTTTTATCGGTAGGAAAGTATTTCAAAAGAAAGACCTTGGTAGGAAGGATTATGAAACATATGGCTCTATAGAATCTGAATTGTAAACCTATTGCAGATCAATCTATATATATATATATATATATATATATATATAACCATTCAATCATTGTGTATGATGATGATGTTCATGTTTAACGCCCACTAAGAATAATATGGTCTATCAGACCTTAAGAATGTAAGATATTAGTTGAGATTCTTTAATAATTTATTTCTATAATAGAAAAAGAGGGAGATAAGAATTCCTGGACCACTATAGTTTTGTTGACTTAACAAGTACAAGTCAAGAAGGTCGGTAGTGCGACAAAGATTTTGAAAATTGGAATGAATTTGAGTAGGAGTTCTGTAGTCCAAGAGAAAATGATTTCCATCTTCAATCCTCTTAGTGTTGCAAAGGTGACAAACTTTTTTCATACTAAGGTTTTTTTGGGAATCGACCAATGTACAATTTCACTTTGAAGCTCATGAGAATCAGTTCTTATCTTGGCAATGTTCATTCTCTTCTTCACACTGGTCAAGACAGAAAGATAATTCTCGTTATCAAGTTTGGGGTTGATCACCTCCTTATAATACCTTAACTTCCTTTTTCCCTCTAACTCCTTATCTTCCCACAACTTTTCATTAAATTTGAAAGTAATGATGTTTTTAATATTGTCCTTATCCTCTAAGATATTCTCCTCTTTTACCCGGTAATGGTCTAGCCAAGACTGGGCATCCTTATGCCAGCCTCATTTGAACCAGAGGTGAGGGTTTTGGCTATTTTTAGAAGCAATTTTGGGGAACCTCATGACTTCCATATTGCATAACTTCTTCTTATACATGAGATACATAATTATAACCATGATTTCAACTGGGGAAAGAGTAGCTTCAATCAAGAGGAAAGGGTAGGGAGCATTTCCTTTGATCTTGAGGTTGTAGGTTATAAATCGCTTTTGGATCAACTCAATCTTCCTCCATGATTCTATAGATGTATTGCAACTCCAAACCTCACATCCATATAAAATAACAGGGGTGATGAGAGTCTCAAAGATGAATTTTGTTTTACTCCATACCCAAAGATCTGTCGACTTACCATTGTTTTCAAGCCCATAATAAGCTTTCCATCCTCCAATTATTCTTTTCTCAATGCTATAATTCTAGTTGAGGTGATGATGAATGTTAATTCCCAGATATTTGTATGAGGAAACTTTCTCCAAGTAGTTATTATCATAAATGAAATTATCATATTTGATCTTTTTGGATTTAATTATCGTGATTTTAGTCTTGTTGCATTCAAACTTCAATTTAAACAAAATTATCAATTTAACGAGAACATTACTGAGTTGTCATTTTTTAAAGGTCACAATTTTACCCTTGTTTTGAAAAGTGGTACTATTAGTAACAACATTTTTTTGGTAACAGGGTGGGTGGGTGTTTCTTTGACATTTTAAATCTTATGTATAAAGAATTATTTTCCTTTTTAAATGTTGGTTTTCAAAATCTTTTTCAATTTTCTCTAGTTTTAATTTTAATTTATTTTATTCTTGGGTTAAAATTAAGGATTGAATGGTACCTTAAAAAAATAAAAATATAAAATTAACTCTAAATTCAAAAGTGGTATTTCTTAATTTTTTTTATTAATTGATGACTATTTTATAATTTACAATAAAAAAATCACTGACAAAAAAATGAAAAAGTTATACTCAAGTGATAAGACCATGTTTGTATTTGGTTCAAATCTCCAAAACATGTTATACTTGGTAAAAATTGTAAAAAAAAATGATATAAATAAATTATACTAAATAGTACATAATCCCATAGTGTCATAACCATTTCTTCACCATAAAATAAAATACCTTTTAGAAAAACAATAAAATACCTTTTTATAAAAAAAGAAAAATACAAGAGAAAAACTAAATTAACTTAAAAATTTAAAACCTAAACAAATTCTGAAAAAAACAAATAAACACACATTCAAATAGTAAATAAATAAAATTTAAAAATATAAATAAATAAAAATGCTTAAAAACAAAGCAGGTACATCAGCCCATATCGAATTTATCCATAAGCATGTACGTCACCCTTATCGATTTTTAAGAGAGGCCCACTCTATTGGAATGAGGAGCACTAGTCCATCGCAGGTACATCAGCCCATGTCGAATTTATCCATAAGCATGTACGTCACCCTTGTCGATTTTTAAGAGAGACCCACTCAATTGGAATGAGGAGGACTATTCCATAGATTAGAGATTCCGACTCAAATATTAATTTTTCTTTTTGGGAGTTTGATTTGATATGGGTGGAGGTGGGTCTCTTGTTTTAACGAATAAGAGGTTTTATATATCAATTTATTTATCATGTGGTTTGGCAATGACCTTAAAATTGAATAATAATGGGTCTCTTGTCTTATTAACAAAGTCTTATACATCAATTTAGTGTGACTTGGTAATGACCTTAAAATTAAATAATAATAATAATAATATGAAACTTGGTTGTCGTGGACCAGCCCTTATATTTTTATTTATTAATTTTTTTTTTAATTTTTTAATTTTCCATGATTTATACACTATATATGGTTTAATTGGTTTTAATTTATATTTTAATTTAAAATATTTCATTAATTATTTTTATTTTTAAGTGATTTTTAATGTTTAATTTTTTTTTAATTTCAAGTCGTCCAAAAAGACTATATTTTAAAAGGCTCACCAAAGTGGTCTCCTAAAAGGGCAAATTTACACATCATAGTTTATTGATTAGTTACACACATTAGAGAGAACAAAACCACCAATAATCATCATGATTACGAAAAGCTAAAAGGTCCCTCAAGATCATTTATGCTTAACTCCCTCAGACTTAGCTTTAACCTTCATTGGCAGAGCTATCGCTTTTTTTTGTTAAGGTCCTTAAGGACATGATAATATTCTATGGAAGGGATGCCTTCCACAAGCTTCCCAATTCTTCTCAAGATGCTTCCTTTGGAGATGAGCCTTGCATTAAATGTTGGATTTGGAGTAAAGAGTCTCCCAAAATAGTTAACCAAACTACTTGGTTTTGTTTTTTAGAATGTTTTCTATGAATTTTTTTAAATAATTCATAATAATAATTAAAAATTAATAATTTTCTAAGGATAATAAGGATGTTTTGTTTATAATTTTCTAAATAATAATTAAAAAATATTAGAGCCTTAATGTATTATTGAAAAGGGGATGCTATTGCCTATGAGGCTAGGATAGATGGTGACAGGGGTTCTTTTAAGACACTCCATGGTGAAAAGATCAATGATTCAAAACTCTGTGGGCAAAAATCTAGTCATGCTAAGGGCTAGTGTAGCCTAGACTAGGTGTGATCCCCTAGTGATTTTGATGGCTTAGAAGCCTGTAGGTTGTGGTTACTCAAGCCATAGGTTAAGCATGTCAATCATCTTAGGACTCATATTACCTAACAAACAAAAAGAAAAGAAAAGTGGATGTTATTGATTTTATACTATTAACAATGCATTTCAATTTGATGGTTGAGTTTCAAGTATTGATTACAATGGTACAAGTTGTTTCGGGTTAAATTTAAAATGAGTTATTAAAAGAAAAAGAAAAAACTACTCTCAGCATAACCATTCTCTAATTTAGGTGTTGATTTTTAAGGTTTTTTGTAATAATGATATTATTCTTCTATTGGTTTTTAATGTTGTGGTTGCAAATTGTGGTAATTTTAATCCTAAAAAAAAAGAGTGCTACCAATAGTACCACTTTTCAATTTAGGGGTTTTTTTTTCATGTATTTTACACAAAAATATGGGTTTCTAGGGCCAGAGTTCTCATTTTGAAGTCATAGTTCTTGTTAAGTTGGTAACTTTGTTTCTAACTATACACTTCACAAAGTGCTAAAATGAATCCTAAGACAATTTCTCTTCCAAAAGTAGTTAATTGTGTTCACCTTAGGTGGTTAATAGGAGAAGTTGTTATTCTCCTCACCTAGATTCAAATCTCTCTCATGGCATGCTTTCTCAAACACATTTGTTAATAATTTAATGTATTGTATAAATTTATAATTTAATTCTCACATGGTCAAACACATTTAGTCTACAGCATTTAACTTTAGCCGTTGTCTAAAAAACCCATAAAATAACCCAGAAATTCAAGTAAGATTATGAAAAATTCAAGGTAAATATTTTTGAAAAAGTCATTAAATTTCAATATTTTGGGTGCTATAAGGGTTTTTGATAATGTTGAATCCATTTCCACCATAAAAAAATGCAATTCAAACACTCCAACTCCCTGATTTTTTGAATTTTTTTTTATCGAATTAGGCAAAAAAAAATACAATCCAAACTATTATGTGTAGACAACTCCCTTTAACTTTATAGTAAATACTATATTCATATTAAAAAAAAAACAAATGTTTCCAAAAAAAAAATCATATCCATAAATTTTCTCCAAAAGTGTAGAGAAAAATCTATTTAAAAATAGGCTAAAAAAATATTACAAATCAATAAATATAACTCTCATGAACTAATCCTTCGACGGGAACCTTCTCTCAAACTTGATAAATCCACGGGGGTTAGTGGAAACAATTTATATTCCATAATTATTATTTTGGTTGTGCACAAGATGAGGCCTGCATTTCACTTATCTATATGAAACTACACAGATCTTTTTATCTTTGATCAAATTAGAAAACACTTGCCTAGATAGAAGACCACGAATAATTTCTTTCTTTGATCAAATTTAGACACCAAAACCCTGATAATGGGAAACGGTTGACCCTTAGAAAAATAGTGTCATGGCTATGAACTCCAAATTATCTAATACATGTGAAGGTATTGAGGATTACTTTTTTCAGACGAAGGGGTAAAGCCCGCAACTTCTATTCACCAAATTGATATCGAGTGGCTTCCATTGGGATTAGATTATACGTGAAAAGGAAGGAATAAAAAATAAAAGCCAAATTTCCCTATCCAATGATTACACTTTGAGGAAAATAAATATAATTATTGGTATGAAAAATAAAAGTCTTTTCATAATTATTTCCTTTAAAGTAAGGAACTATAATATTAAGGCGGGGTATTTACATCTAAATGTTCATATATATATATATATTTATTTTTGGAAATTATGAAATTTGTCGTTCTTAACTTTATAAAGAAAAAAGGACTTCAAAGAATCCCCATATCATAAGTTTTGGTGAATTATGGTGAATTAGGAGAATTTTAAGTATATCTTTTTAATTTTCATTTAACATTTAATTAAACCTAAATAGGTTTAGTTTGTTTTTCTAATCACTCTCTCTAAAAAGATACATATCCAAAACCAAGTTAGGAGAAGGCCTTTGAGTAACTGGATAAATGATTATTAAAAAAGCCTAAAGAAAAATGCTCATTAACAAAATTTAGAGATTAAATATGTTTTAAATATGGATATTCACTTATAATGTATATAAAATAGGATAGAAAGAATGGAATAAAATTTGATGAGAAATTTATAAGAAAAATAAGAATCCATCATTATGAAAGAGTAAAAACAAACTATCCAAAATATATGGTGAAGAACTAAATATGAAAAGATATGATTCACACTTATGGAGTTATTTAAAGTGACATGAGAATTTATCAATTTGAATAAGCCATAAAAGAATACCATGAAAATTTGAAAATGAAAAAAAAAAAAAAAATTCAACAATGATATATTAGAAATTTGAATAGTTGGAACCAAATATAACATGTTGAATTCATCTTAATGGAATTCCCATGGTGGCTCATGAGCTAAAGTATAATAGAACACAAGAAATCAAGGTCTTATGCTTTAAGGAAGAGAAATTGAGTGAAAAGGGTCACATACGCACATGTGAGGTAGTGTTAATGACATATTTTTAATAATTGATTAGTGTCTTCATACTAGTGTATAATTGTAATTATATCAATAATATATTTTATACTTAAAAATATTGGATGCATTTAATTATAAACTTTCTTTATGTTTATTTTTTATAAAAATTATAAAGTTTCTTTCTTAATTAGAGTGTCTTCATACTATTGTGTATTTAAATTATATCAATAATATATTCTATACTTATAAATATTTATACATTTAATTATAAACTCTTTTTTATGTTTATTCTTTATTAAAAGTAGGCATTTTCTTTTTTATTGCTTTATATTTTAATAATTGATTAAAGAGTTTTCATACTATACTATTGTGTAATTGTAATTATATCAATATTATATTTTATACTTAAAAAATTTCAATACATTTAATTATAAGTATTTTTTTATGTTTTTTCTTCTTTAAAGTATACATTTTTTTTTATTGCTCCATATTTTAATAATTGATTATAATGTCTTCATACTAGTGTGTAATTGTAATTATATCAATAATATATTCTATACTTAAAAATATTCAATACATTTAATTATAAGTTCCCTTTTATGTTTATTCTTTATTAAAAGTATAAATTTTCTTTCTTATTGTTCTATATTTAAATAATTGCTCTATAATTTAATAATTGCATAGAATGTTTTCATACTCTTGTGTAATTTCAATTATATCAATTATATATTCTATACTTAAAAATATTCAATACAATTAACTATAAGTTCCCTTTTATATTTATTATTTATTAAAATTATAATTTTTCTTTCTTATTGCTCCATATTTTAATAATTGATTAGAGTGCCTTCATAATATTTTGTAACTTTAATTATATCAATAATATATTCTATATTTTTCTTATTGTTAAAATTTCCTGAAGAAAATTACTTAGAGGGCTTGTTTGACGTTTTAGGTGGACACTCCACCCATCATCATAGATTAGAAAACTAAAAGGTGTTAAGAACAAGCGTCCTTTTAATAGACAAGGGGGGTGGACACTCCACCCATCATCATGGATTAGAAAACTAAAAGATGTTAAGAATGAGCATCCCTTTAATAGAGAAGGGTGGGTGGACACTCCATCCATCATAATGGATTAGAAAACTAAGAGATGTTAAGAACGAGCATCCTTTAATAGAGAAAGGTTACTAGAGGGAACGTTAAAGAAAATCAATAAATTAGCCAAAAAAAATAGATTAATGGTCAAAAAATAAGTTATTAAATAGATTAATAAGGGGAGCCAAAAAGGTAATCATGAAAAAAGGGAGAGGGGACCAATAAAGAAAAAGAAATACTTTGAATAAAAGGGGTATATATATATATATATATATATATATATATATATATATATATATATATATATATATATATATATATATATATATATATATATATATATATATAACAAAAAGCATAAGGGAGGAAGAAAATGATGAACTAAACTAGAAAAGAGGTGTGAAGATTATGAGTAATATTAAAGGTTAGGGAGGAGGGGGGAAGGTCAACATTGTTAATAATCTTCAACCATTAATGTAACAATAACATTAACATTAATGTAACATCAACCATGGTTGAAAAACATTAATGTAACAATTCTCAACAATAATGTAACCTATATATATTGTTGAATTAATGGTCAACCATGGCCAATCTCAATTAAACATGGTCAACCATAGTCAACCTTGTGAACAAACCATGGTCAACCTAGTCAACCATAATAAACCATCAACAACCCCTCTAACATAGTTGCAATTAGAAGATAAAGCGTCTCATATAATCACTAGAATGAGAATTGACCAACATGAAAGAGTAAGAACTCAAGTATGAAGAGAGTAGCCACATAATTACGAATAACAATTTTAGTCTATTTATAATTGTTTACTACTAAGAATTTTATCAAATAAAATTTGGAGGAAAATTAGAAAAATGTTAAATCAAATTTAACTCTAAAATCATTTTGATATGAAAATTAATAAATTTACCATTAACCATAAGAATTCAACATTAAAATTTGATCACTCGTATTTTTCTTCCATTATATTTAATACAATATAATCTATTTAATATTTAACATAATAAAATGTCTTTTGAATATTTTGCACTCATCATCTTTCAGAGAGAGTTGGGATTTTTTTTGGAGGTTCTGGTACGAATCTTGAGGAAATTTGTGAGATGAAATCTTAATTTGCGTTATTCCAAAGTTACCCATTAAATTTGTGATTTCAATGAATGGGTGCCAATTTAAAAAAAATAAACCAAAATATCCACCTAAAAAATCACTAAAAACAACTCACTTTTCCACCCTCCTAACTTTGAAAATATTTAAAAATAAAAATAAAAAACATAATAAAATGTCTTTTGAATACGGTCTTATGGTTTTGCGTCCCACCCTCTTAAATTGGGAAGTATTTAAACAAAAATTCAAACATTTATATCGTTATGCGACGTAGGCAGAGAACCTGAAGCCACGGTCTGGTTTTGGATTATATATTTCACACGTGACTTTATGAAGTTGAAGTTTCGCCACGGTGGCGCTTCGCGATAAAGTTTAAGAGGTCACGCCACTAGAATATACCATGCAAACAAAAACCACACCTGGATATTCATGGATATTCCACCCAGACAAAGAAAATCGCAACCTCGAATCCAGGCGAGCCAAATAAAACGTTTATCTCCCCATTTTATTTGTCAACCATATATATATATAAATAATTGGAATATATATATACAGATACACGTTGTTAATAAAAAAATTTAAACCTGGAACATATAACTTGGAACTATTTTCGAATACTTATATTAACTTGAGAAAAAATACTGAAACTTCCATGGAGTATCTATGAAAAGAAATTTGGACAAAAAGAAATGAAAATCCACCAACCTTGAATCCTTGCAGAGGCTTCTCATAATTAGAGGGATGGTTGACCTGCTTCTTGATGATGTTGCGCAGGTGCTCTGCGTAAACTGGCATGAAATCCACCTTCTCTGTGCCTACACAGTCGAACATAAAATTGCTTTGTTTCTTAACAAACTTAGTGGCAGCCACGCTGCATATGTCCTCCACGTCCACTGAGTCCAGACCTCCGTCTTTTGTCATAAACTTCATCCCATTCCTTGTGTAAGGCAAGTGGGATGCTGTCAACTGCACCAATTAAAAAGAAAACAGTTACACAATTGTCAATTCTGGTTGTTATGCAATTCTTCTGTATATAAACTGTGTGGAGTTTCAGAAATTTAATATATTTTTTTCTTCAAATGTAAACATTTATTATTTTTGAGTTTAGGGTTTTGTGCTTCATAATTTTTGAAGAAGTTTTTTGAGATAGATTATTTTGAACAGTTTCAGCTGAATGTTTCTAATTAGTTAGTGTGATTCATGGTCTTGATGATGAACCACACTAACTGGTTCCAAATTTTGACTCAAAATTGTTCAATGTGTTTTAGAAAATTTCATCAAAGTCATTAAAATTTTTTTTTCTAAAAATTTGTATTATTAGTAGAATTTCATGAGAAAATATAATAGATTATATTGAACAATTTTAGGTGGGAGTGTGGTTCATAGAAGCTGGTTCCAAACTTTGACCCAAAATTGTTCAATGTGATTCCGAAAATTTCATTAAAATCATTAAGTTTGGAACCTATCATTAAATTTTGGTAAAATAGGGAGAAAACCTATCATAACTCAGTTGTCAAACCAACAGTGGGGATAGTCATCATTAGCAGCTATCCTCAAATGCAGGCTGACTCATCACTGTTATTCAAGGAAAACCATACCACCTTGAATTACCCTGTTATTCAAGGAAAACCATACCACCTTGAATTACCCACTAGGAGTAGCAGTGTGATAGTCATCATTAGCTGCGATCCTCAAATGCACACTGACTCATCACTCATCACTGTTATTCAAGGAAAACCATGCCATATTGGATTACCCACTAGGGGAAGGCTTTCACTCTGCCATATGTCTATAGAATTGATTTTTTTTTTTAAATAGGGAGAAAACCTATCATAACTCAGTTGTCAAACAAGGAGTGCGATAGTCATCATTAGTTGCTATCCTCAAATGCAAGCTTACTCTTCATTGTTATTTAAAGAAAACCATGCCAGCTTGGATTACCCACTAGGGGAAGGCTTTCACTGTGCCATATGCTTATCCAATTGATAGTCATCATTCTATCTTCAAATGCAAGCTGACTCATCATTGTTATTCAAGGAAAACCATGCCACCTTGGATTACTCACTAGGGGAAGACTTTCACTTTGTTATATGCTTATCTCATTGATTTTTTTTAGACACTGAAAAAACCTATCATAATTCAAGGAGAAAACCCATCATATCTCAGTTGTCAAACCAGCAGCGGGGATAGGTCATCATTAGCTACTATCCTCAAATGCAAGCTGACTCACCAGTGTTAATCAAGAAAAACCATGCGACTTTGAATTACCTACTAAAGCAAGACTTTCATTCTACCATATGCCTATCAAATTGTTTTTTTTTTTTTTCATCTAGAAAGACCAAACCTAATAACTGAAAAAATTTGAATTTTGCTTTCAAAAGAAAAAAGACCAAACCTAATAACTGAAAAAATTTGAATTTTGCTTTCAAAAGAAAAAAGAAGAAGAGAAAAGAGCAGTTTTTTTCATTATACCATAATGGAAGCATCATAAGCAAATCCGGGGAGAATAGTGCTCATGAAGCAGGCGGGAGTAGTGGCGAGTCCCATGTCGTACACACAACACCCGGCATTCATAAGCCCCGCCGCCGCCGCCGCCGCCAACGCAGGACCGGTGATACGAGGATCTCGGCCCAAGGAGATTCGAACCTTGGACCCCTCCTTGGCCTTCTTCCCCAACCTGCTGCCAACCCATTCTCCAAAGGCCTCTGCAATGCAGTAGACTGCGGCGGGAGTGAGATTAATTTCCCGACCTTGTTCGCCCTCCAAGGCCACCCCTCGTACGTCCGGCCCATTCTGCAATCTCCTAATCTTCCCAGCAACTTCTTCCTCCAATTCTATTACAACTTCCTCTTCGCTCATTGGCGTAGAATCCACCCTTGCAGATTCTGCAACCATTGAAGATTTCATCAGAGGATCAGCATTAAAAAGGCAACTGTAATGCTGCTGCTGTCTCTGGTTGCGAACAGAAAAGGCTGCGTGAAGAAAATTACGTTTAACAGCTCGGGAATAAGTACATAATGACTTTAATGGAGCGCTTAACAGTTGGGGAGATTCATTAGAATTTGAATTTTCGCAGAAGGAAGACATTGCAGAAAATCTAAGAGCTTCCATTGAAGCCATAGTTAATAATTCTAATTCCTCTTCCCAACCACTAAACGTATCTCACATTCAAGAGTCTAGAGCCTCAGCTTTCCTAGCAAAGAATAAACTTAATATAACATAAATATATAGCTGAGGAGGAAGAGATTGTCTAGCCATTAAAATTATTTTGTCAACTGTCAAGGTGCTTGCACATAATTAAAATATGTTTTTCTATAGTAGATTTGGGCCACACAATGGCTTTTTAATAATAAAAAAACACATCTGGATCACATGATTCATGAGGATTCATTGAGGAAAGCCATGATAAATACTTATCAGTCACCAGAACATTATGATAAAACAACAACTATGACGATGGTGATATCGAATTATGATTTTTTAATAATAAACTAATTACATTCCTAATTATTTTTCTAGGGAATAATGTAAACTCATGCCATTCTAAATTAATATTTTATAAAATAGTTGACTGTGATTTAAATAAAATAATTGAATATTCTTATTAATTAATTTGTAAATTTATATAATATAATTAAATGTAATTATATATTTTAAATAAAATATTTGAAATGTCTACGTTAATTAATATAATTTAATATTAATTTATTTAAATATAAAATTAAAAAAAAATAATATTAAAAAGTGTTGGTTAATTAATTTATATATTGTAAAAAATTATTTTAATATATATTTTAAATAAAATAATTCTATATTGATTATATATATATAAATTAATTAATTGATTAAAAGTAAAAAATGTCAATGATTATAAAAAAGATGTATAATTATTTTATATTTTAATAATGTATTTAAATATTTATATTAATAAATATAGTTTAATATTTAAAAAAATTTAATGTATACCTTAAATAAAATAATTAAAAAAATTGAAAGTAAATCATTTCAATTACTTCTTAATAACAAATTATTTATGATTCATTTAATTTTTGATATAGAACTAGTATGTGGCTTAAAAAATAAAAATAAAAATTATTGTTACTAAATATAAACTGTATATATATATATATATATATATATAAGAGAGAGAGAGAGTGTATAGAGAGCATTATTTCTCAATATTAATCGGCGTAAATATATTAATAACATAATTTTTTTTTAATGATGATGATGATGGTGGTTAACGTCCATTGAGACCAATCTTTGGTCTATCTGACCTAAAGAAAAGAGTTATTTAGTTTGATTTAAGATTTTATTCCTATGCTCAAAAAGCTTGGAGAGAAGTAGTAATATTTCAATACCAACCAATAAAGTAATTGAAAAAAATAAAGTTATTTATAATTCATTTACATTTTAAAATGGAATTGATATATGGACATTTAAAAAGTAGTAATAATAATAAAAATATTTAATCTAGAGAAACAAATAAAATATTTCATTATGTACATTAAATAAAATATCAACTCTAAAAAAAAGAGCAATATCATATACACATATATATATAAAAGAAAGAATAAAGACAACACTACTTCTTCTTACATTAAATATATATTAATAACAAAACAAATATTTTAATTGTATTAAATATGCAATGTGAATTATAACCAAAATATTTCAATATCAACTTTGTATATATTAATATAAAACAATTAATATATATATATATATATATATATATATATATATATATATATATATATATATATATATATATATATATATATATATATACACTATGAAGGAGAAAACCATCAAATATAATGCTTTATTTCATTTGTAAAAAAATAATATAAAATGATAAAACTATGCTCTTCAAATTATTTAATTGGACATATCAAATGTAGGAGTTCTTCTCAAAGAAGTAAAAAATGTAATTATTAGATTTAATTTATAATCTTAAAATTCATATATATATATGAAAATCATCAATTGCAATGCTTTATTTTATTTGTAAAAAAATAATATCCAACTATAATTTAAATTGTTTAATTGGACATATGAAATATAAGAATTCTCTTAAGAGAAGTAAAAAATGTAATTATTGGACTAGGTTCTAATCCTAAAATTCCTTAAACCATTGACATTTCTATAATTGAAATTCTAGAATCATATGGGTTTCTATTAATATAGATTGTCAGAAAAACTTAAACTATTATTTCTCTGTTGTATAGTCACATATTTGGTTAAGGCTCAATGGGTAGCCAAATATAATTAATATTGAACACGAAAGACCTATGAAACATAGGTGTAACAAATTTAAATAATATTAATGAATTTATCATGTTCAATAATTTTATTCTTTTTCAACTATTAGTTTGATTCTTATTTTGATAATTTTATTAATATAAGTTTACCATTCATAAATTCAAGGTTGAAATTGGAAATTTCTAACTTCATAGAAAATAGTTCATTAAACGTTTTTTATCTTGAATTTATTCTTTGTAGAGAATGTTTTATGGATTTTTTTTTAGTGGTTTTAAGAATATTGAATCTAAATGTTAAAAAAATGAAAGTAATTGTTGATTCCAAAATTATTACAAAACACTTTTGTAATTTTATTTATTGTGTCTCAAGTCATTTGAAAAGTTATTAGAATGAGGTCTAGAACTTAGTTCATGATTTTGAGAAAATTGAAATCATTTTAGTACCTTGTTTTCAAAACTAAGATGTTGATGTATTAGCTAGTCTAGCTTCTAAGTTAATTCTAGTAGAGAATTTCTCCAAGACAAATTCTATATTGAATTGATCTTCAATCCTCAATTTCTTGATAATGTTATTAATTGGAGGGTGATTGATGATGATAACCATATTGTACATTTCCTTACATAAGAAGATACTTTGAGAGGTTCCATCATTGACGAAGATGAGCATAATGCAAAGCTTCAAGATTTTTCTCTAGATAACCAATATGATATAGAAAATGTAATTCCTAAGCCATTGATTAGACTAGAAACAATTTATGATTTGAAAGACAAGTTTAAAGGAAATACTAATAGTGAGACAATAAATCTTTAAGGAAATACGAGTTTATAAATCTGAGAATAGAAAAAAAATCCTCAAAATGTCAATCTTAGATAAAATTGTTCTATTTCTGAGCATGATGATTTCATATGATTGTTTAAAGAATATAAAGATATTTGTGTATGGACATATGATGATATTAAAGTGTTTGATACTAAGATAATTCAACATGTGATACCAACTAAAAAGGATGTCAAACTCGTTCAACAAGAAACTGTGGAAAATTCATCTAAACATAGAGCCTTAGATTACAAAAGAATTAAAGAAATTGTTGAAGGATAAAATAATTTTTCATGTTAGACGCTCACAATGGGTTTCAAATTTAGTTTGAGTTAGGAAGAAGAATTCAGATATTGGAATATGTATAAAATATGGAATCTAAACAAAGATTCAAATGAGGATACTTATAATGTACCTCCCATGGAACAAATTCTCCAGTGTGTGTTTAGTTTTGAAAATATTTCATTGCTAGATGGATTCTCTGGGTGTAATAAAATCTTATTACCCCAACTAGACCAAGTCCAAACCACCTTTAAAAACAAATGCGGTACTTATGTTGATAGGAAAATGTGATTATAACTCCATGCTATTCCACATCAACTTTGTGTTATTATACATCTCCTTCATTTTGAGAAACACACTAATAAAATGTTTTAATCATAATTTTTTTTTTTTTTTCATTTACTTCATATAATATATACATATATGTCATTGGAATATTTTTGTTATTACTCACATAGAGACATTGAAATTTATTTTTATCATTAATGTTATTGTAATATTGAGTAGTGATGCAGGAGCATCATGGTTCCAAAAATTTGTACATTTAGTAGAATCTAGGGGGTATTGTGTTTTCAAAAGAGTGGTTTTCCTAAGTATTTAATTAAGATAATTTTCAATATTTTGAGTGATTTAGGTGAGACATTTAGAATAGGATTTAATTAAATATTGAGAGACATATTTGTAAATGTTCTCAAATGTAGGAGAACATGAGTGATTGATGAGTGATTGGTGTGGATTGAGATATTCTAAAATATTGCAAATCTTAGATTAGAAAGTAGTTCATGATTTATGGAGGATTCTTAGGATTTAGTTGAATTTTGAGATTCTCAAGGGATAAAGAAGAGATTTTAGAAACTAATTGAAGACTTAGAGGATTTTAAGGATTTTGTTGAGTAGCCTATGGATCTGAACCAAAATTGGTTACAGAACCTTTTGTATATAGTTTTAAAGCCTCAAAGGCAAAAAACAATGAAAAATGAACATTCTTAGATAGGAGATTTGATTTTGTAAGCCTACAGGAATATACAGAGAGAGAGGAAGAGAAAAGGGCCTTGTAAAGGTAGATCAGGCCAAATCTAGATTGTAAAACAGGTTTTTATTTGTATCTGTACATTTGTTTAATGAATGAGGAAATTGAATTCATCGTGAATGTGTGTGTTATTCCTTTTACATGCTGAGTGATCCGTAATTGTGAATTTAAGGTTTATGTGTGATAAACCATGACGAATGAATTCAAATTGAATGTTTAAATTCTTTCTGAGTGATAAAGGACTTATCAACTGAGTAGAATCCATGTGTTTCCAGTTTGGATCTAATAGATGTATGTATAGGTCAAATGAAGAAAAAATTACGAAATCTAGAAGAAGGGGAAAAATACAGAGAGTATTATGTATTCAAGTTTGAGATGGTGAAATGAATACCAAACAAAGATAAGTTTAGGAGAGATGGTTTTGAAGTAGTCCTAATGAGAAAAGCAGAAGTAGCGCGAAGAATACGGTGTTGCAGAGAAATGACAATATAAAAAATCGAAGCTGACTAAAGACCGAAGCACGGAGAAGAATTCAAAAGGAGAGATCAACGCCTTTAAGGATAGAGGAAAAGTGCATGAGAGATTCACATTGAAGAAAACTGAATAAGCTAAGGAGGAGTCGTGGGAAGAGAACAGAGCAATAGAGCGGCATAAACAGGGAAAAGAGACGAAGGCAGAGAACACTTAGATATTTCCAAAGAGGTGGAAGGATGACTATGATTAGATCAGGAAAATAGATCAACGATGGACAACGAGTCGGGATTTCACACTCCGCAAAAGATAACAAATAGCGTGAAGGCTTCGCAAAGTAAATAAGATAAGTTTCAATGTGATGAGGGAGGCCACGTGTTGACAATACGCAACTTCGAAAATCGAAAGAAATAAAGTTTAGTGTTAAGAGTTTGCAAGTGAAAAGGTTTTTATTACGATGTGAAGCAGAAAGGATGGGCGGATGCGATGTGATGAGAGGAGCACGTGTCATAATGACGCATTAGTGCTCATCGCTGATCTTATGGCTTAAAGTTATTGGTAAAGTGTTTAAACTTGTGATCAAGTGATTGCGATGAAGGTATGGTGGACCCTACAATAGAGTGTTCCATGTATATGTAAAGAGGTTTGAGTTATATGGAAAATATTTATTGAAGTGAAGCGTTATTGATCACATAAAGTATGTATCTTTGATAAACCAGAAATGTTATAACCCGTCGTGTGTATAAAGGAATTGTGTAGGCGTAACCCACAGGTCTGAAGTATTTGTATAAAGTGAATCCATGCACGTGATAAGATAAGGTGAAGATACGTTAATGCTTAAAGGTAAAGTTTATATTATGAAAACCCGAGAGCCACTTAGGACTGAAAATTCCACATGCGTTTGATTAAATTGATAAGGAGGTAAATTCAAGGGGAGAACATGTGGGGTTAATTCCGCTAACCTTGCATTATGATGTTTTGGTTAATTGCGACCTTATGGTTGCATAAAATTTGGTATCAGAACAGGTAAAAGCTCTTTTGGAGGAAAATCAGAACAAGAAGAGTTTTGATGATGATGACAGAGTTAAACTATGCAGAAGATATTGATAGCAGAACAGAATGGGATTCAGTGTGATTGTGAATCAAAAGAGGGGAAGGAGTCAGATTAAAAATCTGAAAAGGTGGAGACAAGTGCAGAGAAAAGTCAGACAGTAAAATCTGGCAAACAGATGGTTGTTTTCTTGAGAAGAACGAAGATCCATTCATATGTAAAGAGTGGAAGCAGTCTTCTTGTGAAATCATGCAGGTATTGTTTTATTTAACTTTTATTTGAGTTTTGCAGGTTGAAGACAAAGGAGGAATATCTTAGCAAGGAAAACAAGGAGAGTTGTAAAGAAAAGAAGAACCAATTGTGTTCTTGAAGGCAGATTAAAGTGGACACTCTGAAGAAATGTGGCAAAGGACCTGAATGTTCTAGTTGAAGGTTTGACAGAGAGGAAAAGATTTTTCTCAGAAGAAAATAGAATTACATAAGCCAAGGAGAAAAGGAGTTGTTCAAATAGAGGTTCCAGATATAGAGAACCAGTGTTACTAAGAGACCAAGGAGAGAAGGCTTGGTGAGGTACTTGCAGCAGGTATGAAGACTTGCTAAGAAAGAGAGTCTTAGTGCAATTCACGAGTGAACAGATGCAGTTCACAAGAGACAAACGAATGACTACTGATAGTCATAGCAGAGGTTCAGAGAGAAGCCACAACAAAAGGAGAGTGGCGAAATATGACAAGGTGAATAGCATAGAGAAGATAAGTCAAGCAGAGATTGATAGATAGAAAGCTGAGATAAATTTCCAAATTGCATTTAAATTGATGGATATGTTGTAGAGAAATAAGGTAGATGAGAGGTATGGTTGGACTATGAGAAAGAAAGTGAAGTGGCATAGGCTACAAGAGAAGAGAAAGCAACAGGTAGATATGCAGCTAATAGAGGACCTGAGGAAGCTTGAGAAAATAATGAGTGTTCAATTGAGGGTAGAGAAGCTCGAAGAAGTTGAGTTACAACAAAAGGAAATTGCTGGAGATGAAAAAGTTTCTTTTGAAATTGAAGATGGAGCAGTAATGACTGAAACATCAGTTGAGGAAATTGAGGATTATGATTTTGAAATTAATAATTTTTGAATGGTTGCAGGTGCAATACATGATGATGGAAAATCTTTGGGAATTGTCAAAGAAGAGGAAGCAGAGAGACAGAATTTGAATTATGTTTTAAAGATGAAGGATGGGATAGTTAGGTCTCATGAGGAAACTCATACACAGTTTAAGAAAGATATTGTTTTTCAGCACACTGTGTTGAGATTCAACAAGATGATGAGCTTAGTGAAAAGAGTCGCCTTCACTAAGTGGGCCCGTAGGCTATTTTTGGTGCATGTCTATTTTTAGACTATGTCTATTTTTAGACATGGTGATCATATTTCAAAAGTTGCAGGATGCTATTTGTGGATGGTTGGTCAAGTTGGAAAAATAGATGAAATTATATTTTTAGAATATTGGGCGAAGTCTATTTATAGATCGTCGATCTAAAAATAGAAGTGTCGATTATTATTAGCTCTTAATAATAATCCGACAATAAACAACAACTTATTTTCTTGGAGCACTTAATTTCAGTGCACAGATTTGGAAAATTAGTGTGCTGAAGGAATTACGCAATTCCTAGGGTTTACTGGTGGTTCATGCATGGAGGACTCAGTTAGAATTGAAGTGGCAAAGTTATGACAGAGTTGGAAGAGTAGTTCATGGAGTTGTTATTTAGTTTAACTCAGTTAATGGAGTTAAACTCAGTTGAGCTAGTTGTATCTAGTCTAATTGAATGATACACTAGTGAGAGTGGAGTGAATTAACTAGTTAATTAATTCACAAATAATAACTCATTAATCAACTGAACAACACAACAGTTAAATACAGTGCATGTCAGTTCCAGTGGAGTCCCAGTGGAGAGATAGGTGAAAGGGCAAGATGGACTATCTGTTGTGACTATAATGATGCATTGATTGCACCACACACACATTGGAGTTTCCAATGAGGATTGCGCAGTCAAGGAAAGAGTAATTCGAATTCATTCAAAGCTATTCTTCAGCAGGGATTGCGCAGTGGAGGCAGGCTAGCAGGTGGCAATAAATCAGTGCATGGATTTGCAGATTTCTTCTGATTAATGTGTGACGATTGATTGTACTGAGAGCTTGATGTACTAAGCTTTGTATGAGATTGTTACATGATCTCCATGATACATAATATATGATACTTGGGGTTTTCAGCTTCAAGCTTTCCCGTTAAACAACTGTGTTATGTGCGATTGTTTTTATTGCTTCATGTGTTTGCAATTGATTTTAATTTCCGCACAAGATTAACAGTGGAAGGATTCTGTATTTAGCAAGAAGATAAAATATTGTTAGATCAGGAGAATATGGATATATACATGCATCTTGTATATAATTTATACATGGTATCAGAGCAGTGTTAATTCTTGAAGATTTCAATTGTGAAGAATTGTTGAGTTTGTGCTGGTGGACAATTCGAATTTGCTGCAGAAAATTCTTGGTGCGACAGTTGAGTATACATTGAAATTTCTTTCAATGGGTTGCGATTGGAGTATTCCCTTGATGGGAGCTCGAATTACATAGCCTGGAAGGATAGGATGGAGGTGGTGCTGGAGGATAATGGACTGAAGGAGTTCATCGATAGTGATGTTCCTAAGCCAGGATCTAGCGATGCTACATTACTTGACGCATGGCAAAAGTATTGGCAATATGATGCAATATGTTGTCCTTGATGGCAACCTACTTGATGAAGTTGTCCTTGATGGAAACCTACTTGATGAGTTTCCTCTTGATAGAAACCTATTTAGTAAAGATGTAAAAATGATGTTTCTATAGGTTAGTTCAGATGTGCCAGAGAAAGGAATTCCAGAAAGTGCCAGAAAAATGAAATAGGAAATATTTCTCAATGTATACGCAGGTTTTATGAAGGGAACCCGCGTATGGATGCAAGGTATACGCTAATTTTGTGAAGGAAACCCACGTATACATTTAGAATTAATATATACATAGTTTTTATGAAGATATTTTGCGTATACACGTGGAAACGAATGCTCCAAGTCGCGTATGCCTTTTGTGCTCTAAAATTATGATACCAAGGGGCACTACCATGGAATTAGCCCACAATATTAATCGCTCTATTGACTATTTGATTCCGTCCAATAATACCATCAACATTTGTGTGGTTTTGACTCATGGTATTGGTAAAGGCTAAATATATATAAGGAGAAGAAGATCATAGTGAAAAGGGGAAAAATGTCTGGGTATTGAATGAATAATTCACTCTGAAGTACATTTGCATGGAACGGGTTGCATTTTATTGATAGATCTGAATTAATAATGCACCTATGAATAAAATGATGGATCAGGATCTCTAGACTTGAAATGAAAATGTATTTTCTAGATCTGTTTATGGAATGTTTAGATCTGTGATCTGGCGAATGTTTGCTGAAGTGAAGGGTAAGATCTGAACTGATTATTTATTCTAAAGAGTTGCATAGTCCTGAAAAAGTTGAATATCTATACGCAGGTTTGTCTCAGCAAAAGCACATATATACATAGGTTAGTTTCAGCAAAAGCACGTATGGAATCTAAGTTCATTCCTAAAATAGTTGCAGATCTATACGCAGGTTTGTCTCTGTGAAAGCGCGTATATACGCAGGTTCAGTGAAGTAAAAGTGCGTATGGAATCTAGGGTTTTGTTGAAGTGTGCGGAAAGAAATTTCTGATATGTTTAGCTGTTGTCTATCAATGATGTCTTCATACAGATCTAGGTTTTTTGAATACTGATTATGTTTTTGGTTGATTGGTTGATGATTCAATGAATGAATTGATGGGGTTATAAGTTTCAGTTTGATGTATGTTCTTTGAGATTAAATGTGTGGAGTAGGTCTAGTCTGAAAATCTGATGAAAAGAGGCCTACAAGGTGTGTTGTGTAGAAGCTGTTGGATCCAGTGTGAAAATTGATGAAACGTGTTCTGCAGTGAATCTGAGGGTTGAAGCCTTTAGTGAGGGGGTCATAGCTCCCTTCTAGTGGTGGATAGTAAACGAGATCAGGGGGTTGGAGCTCCCTTCCCGTAGTAGCTGGAGAATGAGAGAAGGTTGTAGCCTTCTGCAGGTGGGTGCCTACGTGTTGGTATGAGTCTGCACCAGTACAAGATTGTAAGCAGTTTTCTTTATAATAAATATTGAAGACAACAACGACATCAACGGTGGTTTTCTCCCGAATTGGGTTTCCACCTTAAATCCTGGTGTTCATGTGTGTTGCTTATGTGTGATGATTTATTCTGTTCTTATTGCACATGTTTACTTCTTAATAAACATCTGATGAATGAATGATGCAATGATCTAAGTAAAGAATTATCTTCATAATAAGATCTCTGGACATACGCAAGTTTTCTTAAAGATATCTGCGTGTATACGTGAGTTGGGTTAATTAAAGTCACGTATATAATTATGTAAATAAAAAATAAAATTTATCAGTGAGCTCTAAGTACTGATTCACGCCCCCCCCCCTCTCAGTATTTTTCCCAACAAAAAGAAGGTAGCGAAGACAAGAAGAATTCTGTTGGAAGGTGTGAAGGACCATATTGTGTCCAGCCTTGACGGGAAAGCCACTCCATTATTAATGTGGAAGGATTTAATAGATTTTTTCCAAAGTAGCAACGACCAGAGGAAGTTGGCGCTGAAGCATAAGCTCAAAGAAATAAAAATGGAGAAGGGTGACAATATTCCAAAATATCTCATGAAGTTTGTCCATTGTAGGGATGAACTGGGAAGTGTGGGGATTACTGTTGATGATGAAGACTTGCTGAGCTTGGCTCTCCTTGGGCTTCAGAAGAGTTGGCATAGCTACGAATACTCTGTCAATGGATGGCAGAAACTACCAGTATGGGAGCGAATTTGGTCAGATCTTGTGCAGGAGGAGATAAGGCGAAGTACCAGGGATGGCTCTTCATTGAAGAATGAAGATGAAGCGAATTTTTCTTTGGCTGCCAAAGAAAGGAAGGGGAAGGGGAAGAAAATTACTTCAAAATCCGAAGCTAAAGGAAAGAAGTAGGATTTGTCCAAGGTGAAGTGTTTTCACTATCACAAACATGGGAATTTTGCCACTAACTACCCACAAAAGAAGAAGAACAAGAAGGTTGCTGGAGCTGCAGATGGAGAGGCCTTAGCCTTGCAATTTGAACTTGATTTCTCTTTGATAGCATGCTTGGTTTCAAGCTATATGGGATCGGTGTGGTATCTTGATAGTGGTGCATCTTTCCATATGACGGGAGACAAGGAGTTGTTTAGTGACTTGGAGGAGAAGGACCTTCAAATGCATATAGAGATGGGTGACGATGGTTGATACAGTGCAACTGAAATTGGGACCATTACCTTTGAGACGGAGTCCAGTAATCCATTATTGTTGAAAGATGTTATGCATGTTCCAGGTCTGAAGAAGAACTTGGTCTCGGTCACAATGTTGGAAGACAAAGGTTATTACGTTGTTTTTAGAGATGGAAAAGCTTTCCTTCGACATAAAACAAAGGGTCAAACCAAGAAAATAGGGATTCAAGTTAAGAATATCTACAAGCTGGAGGTAGATGGCTGCGCTGCAATGGTGGGAAAAGCAGAAGAAGTGGTGAGCCGAGATGAGGGCGAATTATGGCACATGAGATTGGGCCATCTTCACCATGGCGCTTTGAAGATTTTGCAGCATATTTCTATTGGACTTCCCAAAGGTACTCTTGCGCAGTGAGATCAGTGCAAGGTATGTACTATGGGTAAGTTTTTGAAGACCACCTTTCATGAGAAGGAGAACCGTGCTTTGGTGATCCTAGAGAGAATTTACACAGATGTGTGTGGACCTTTCTCCATTGCTTCAACAACAAAACACAGGTATTATGTTATATTTGTTGATGAATATTCTCGTATATGCGGGATCTTCTTCATGCAGAAGAAAAGTGAAACATTCTCAAAGTTCTGTGAGTTTAAAGCATTGGTGGAGAAGGAGTCGGGGAGGCAAGTGAAAGCTCTACGGAGTGATAATGATGGTGAATACATCTCGGGTGAATTCAAATATTTCTGTAGCAAAGAAGGAATTCAAAGAGAAATCATAGCGCCTCATAACCCACAGAAGAATGGGGTTGCGGAGAGGAAGAACAGAATGATCGTGGGTGCTGCACAAGCTACGCTTGAGAGGGAGCTAGACTTGCATGCAGTGGAGGAATTGCCTGTTCTGAAAGATGAGCCTCTATATGTGGATCAACAACAGGAGGAGATTCATGGAGTGGAGGAGTCCACTCATGGAGAACCAAACATCAGACAAGGCCAAAAGCGTACCACAGAAGCTGATAGACTGAAGCTTGATGTGGCACAGAATGTAGAAGTCCCTACATCAAAATGCAGACAGAGACAGTCACCTGACCGATTTACTGGATACATGGCTCTTATGAGCAAGTGTATCGTGATAGAGCCATCTTCTTTTGAAGAAGTAGTGTAGGAGCCCACATGGGTAGATGCCATGGTGGAGGAGTATGACTCCATTGTCAGAAACAATGCTTGGGAGATTGTTCCAAGGCCGGTGGGAAAATGAGTTGTAGGATCAAGATGGATCTACAAGGTAAAGCAAGCTGCTGATGGGAGTGTCGAGAAGTATAAGGCAAGATTTGTTACCCCGGGCTTCTCGCAGATCAAGGGGATTGATTATGAAGAAACCTTTGCACCTGTCGCACGGTATTCTTCCATAAGGCCCATCCTTGCTGTCTCAGTGCAGATGGGTTGGCACATTCATCAGATGGATGTGAAGACTGCATTCCTTAATGGGATCATTGAGGAAGAGGTGTACATTGAGCAACCTGAAGGATTTGAGATCTTCAACAGCGAGTCGCATGTGTTTAAGCTCAAAAGAGTGCTGTATGGGCTGAAGCAAGCACCTCGTGCTTGGTACACACAGATTGACAGCTATTTCACTGGACTTGGCTTCACCAAGAGTGAGGCAGATGCAACCCTGTAGCAAATTGTGGTGGAGGGTAAGCTTTTAATCATTTTTCTTTATGTTGATGATTTAATACTAACGGGTGATGAGAAGTTGATACACTCATGTAAGGTAGATCTTGCAAAGGAGTTTGAGATGAATGATTTGGGCCTCCTTCATTATTTCCTTGGATTGGAAATATGGCAGTGGGAAGGTGAACTATTTGTGTCTCAAGGCAAGTATGCCCGGGAGATATTGGAGAAGTTTCACATGCAAGGCTGCAAGCCTATCGACACTCCTCTTCCAGGAAATTGGAGGAAAGAGGATGCTACATCGGCAGAGGTAGTGGATGCCACTGTTTATCGACAGTTGGTGGGTTCTTTCATGTATTTAGTTAATACAAGATCGGACATATGCTATGCGGTAAGCCAAATTTCACAAGCGATGGTTAAGCCTACCAAGATCTTTTGGAAGGCAGACAAGCATGTTTTGAGATATCTTAGGGGCACATTTGAGTATGTATTATGGTACAGAAAGACGGATGAGGTGAAGTTTCATGGCTTCACAGATGCAGATTGGGCAGGCAGCCCAACAGAAAGAAAGAGCTCATTAGGAGGGATTTTCAGTATTGGATCTACTGCAGTTTCTTGGTACAAAAGGAAACAAAGGTATGTGGCACTCATTTTAGTGGAAGAAAAATACATGGCAGCAAGTCAAGATGCATGTGAGGCTATCTGGATGAGGAAGATCCTGGTCAGTTTGTTCGATTCACATTTAGATCCTACAGTGATACATTGTGATAATCAGAGTTGCATTAAACTCTCGATTAATCTTGTGTTTCATGATAGAAATAAAAATATTGATATCTGATATCATCATATCAGAGATTGAGTGTAGTGGAAGATCATGTTGCTTCAGTACATTCCTACGGAAGATCAGGATGTAGATATTTTGACGAAGGCACTCACCAGGAGCAAATTCGAATACCATAGAGGCAGGATCAGGGTGAAGGATAATCCCTATCTTTTTGAGAGGGACTGTTGAGATTCAAAAATATGATGAGCTTAGTGAAAAGAGTCGCCTTCACTAAGTGGGCCCACAGGCTATTTTTGGTGCAAGTATATTTTTAGACTATGTCTATTTTTAGACATGTTGATCATATTTTAGAAGTTGTAGGATGCTATTTGTGGATGGTTGTTCAAGTTGAAAAAATATATGAAATTCTATTTTTAGAATATTGGGTGAAGTCTATTTATAGATCTTCGATCTAAAAATAGAAATGTTGATTATTATTAGCACTTAAAAATAATCCGACAATAAACAACAACTTATTCTCTTGGAGCACTTAATTTCAATGCACAGATTTGGAAAATCAGTGGGTTGAAGGAATTACGCAATTCCTAGGGTTTACTGGTGGTTCATGCATGGAGGACTCAGTTAGAACTAAAGTGGAAAAGTTATGACAGATTTGGAAGAGTAGTTCATGTAGTTGTTATTCAGTTGAACTCAGTTAATGGAGTTAAACTCAATTGAGCTAGTTGTATCTAGTCTAACTGAATGATACACTAGTGAGGGTGGATTGAATTAATTAGTTAATTAATTTACAAATAATAACTCATTAATCAACTGAAAAATACAACAGTTAACTACAGTGCATGTCAGTTCCAGTGGAGACCCAGTGGAGAGATAGGTGAAAGGGCAAGATGGACTATCTATTGTGACTATAGTGATGCATTGATTACACCATACACACATTGGAGTTTCCAATGAGGATTTCACAATAAAGGAAAGGGTAATTCAAATTCATTTAGAGCTATTCTTCAGCAGGGATTGCACAGTGGAGGCAGGCTAGTAGGTGGCAAGAAATCGGTGCATGGATTTGCTGATTTCTTCTAATTAGTGTGGGACGATTGATTGTACTGCGAGCTTGATGTACTAAGCTTTGTATGAGATTGTTACATGATCTCCATGATACATAATATATGATAGTTGGGGTTTTCAGCTTCAGGCTTTCCCGTTAAACAAGTGTGTTATGTGCGATTGTTTTTATTGCTTCATGTGTTTGCAATTGATTTTAATTTCTGCAAAAGATTAATAGTGGAAGGATTATGTATTTTGAAAGAAGATAAAATATTGTTAGATTAGGAGAATCTGGATATATACATACATCTTGTATATAATTTCTACACACTGATAGAGTTGAAAATAGAGGAAGTTTGGCTGATATTGATAGCCAAAAGCAAGAAAAAGAAGTTTACTTTTATAAACCTGAGCAAGGTATTTTCTTTGATGAAAGAAGTGAATATGTGAAGGAAGGACAAGATGAAGATATTGTGAGATGTTTGACTGTCATGGGCAGCCAAAAAGAAGAAAAACTATTGGAGACTGTTACGAGAAAGGCCAGAGATGACTTTATACTTTTTAAGTGTAAAGAAGAGATTAGAGTGCTAGAAGAATTGTTGAGAGAGCCTAAAGGTGAAGAAGAAATTTGCGCCAAAGAATAAGAGATGTTTATAACATCTAAGGAGACTGAGGTGAGTTTAAATTGTCAAGTTTATGATGTATTTGCAGGTGATGAAGAAGATACAAATAAAGTTGTAATAAAGGAGATGGAGGACATCTTATCTTTTGAAGGTACGAGTGAAGTTCAAAGGCAGTATAAGGATGAACAAGTTTTTTTATTCAAAGGAAATAAAGGAGAGTGGAATTATAATCAGCAGCTGGAAGAAAATTTTATTACAGTCAGAGAGTCAAAGAGAAATTTACTTTGTGAAAGTAAATTTGCAGATATTGAACAGAGGATGTTTTGAAATGAGATAGAAGTTCATAAGCAACAAGAGGGTAAGGATGTAAGGGCAGTAGTAAGAATCCAACAAATTCAAAGAGAATATAACAAACATCAGTTTAAAGATGAGTGGACAGAGTGCAACAACAATTGGCAGAGAGAGTACCAGTCAGAAGATAAACTTGACATGGAGATTGAAAGGAGAAGAAAGTTGATGATGAAGGTGTCTCAAAAGAAGACAACAACAAGGAAGCAAAGCAATGACAAGAGAAAGACAGTAGCATACTGTGAAAACATATCTAGTGGATAAATGCAGCATAAAGTATGGAGACCTCGAAAACGACAACAAACAACAACAGCAGCAACCAAAGGCAGATTACAGCACAAAGTTTGGGATCCAGGAGGAATTCCGTCAGCATTAAAAACACATGATCTGGAGATCATAAATGTTTTCTACCTTGGAGGTCTGATGCAGGAGCATCATGGTTCCAATTTTTTTTTACATTTAGTAGAATCTAGGGGGCATTGTGTTTTCAAAAGAGTGGTTTTCCTAAGTATTTAATTAAGATAATTTTCAATATTTTGAGTGATTTAGGTGAGACATTTAGAATATAATTTAATTAAATATTGAGATACATATTTGTAAATGTTCTCAAATGTAGGAGAAAATGACTGATTGATGAGTGATTAGTGTGGATTGAGATATTCTGAAATATTGTAAATATTAGATTAGAAAGTAGTTCATGAATTATGGAGGATCCTTAGGATTTAGTTGAATGTTGAGATCCTTAAGGGATAAAGAAGAGATTTTAGGAACTAATTGAAGACTTAGAGGATTTTTAGGATTTTGTTGAGTAACCTATGGATCAGAACCAAAATTGGTTATATAACCTTTTGTATATACTTGTAAATCCTCAAAGGCACAAACAGTGAAAAAGGAACATTCTTAGATAGGAGATTTGATTTTGTAAGCCTATGGGCATATACAGAGAGAGAGGAAGAGAAAAGGGCCATGTAAAGGTAGATCAGGCCAAAGCTAGATTGTAAAACAAGTTTTTATTTGTATCTGTACATTTGTTTAATGAATGAGGAAATTGAATTCATCGTGGATGTGTGTGTTATTCCTTTTACATGTTGAGTGATCCGTAATTGTTAATTTATAGTTTCTGTGTGATAAACTATGACGAGTGAATTCAAATTGAATGTTTAAAGTCTTTCTGAGTGATAAAGGACTTACCGGCTGAGTAGAATCCATGTGGTTCCAGTTTGGATCTACTAGATGTATGTACAGGTCAAGTAAAGAACGAATTACAACATCTGGAAGAAGGGGAATAATATAGAGAGTATTCTATATTCAAGTTCGATACGGTGAAATTAATACCAAACAAATATAAGTTCAGGAGAGATGGACTTGAAGTAGTCTGAACGAGCAAAGGAAAAGTAGCACGAAGAATAATGTGTTGTAGAGCAATGACAGTATAAAGAATAGAAGCTGACTAAAGACCGAAGCACGGAGAAGAATTCAAAAGGAGAGATCAATGGCTTTAAGGACAGAGGAAAAGCATAGGAGAGATTCACATTGAAGAAAACCGAATAAGCTAAGGAGGAGTCGCAGGAAGAGAACATAGCAACAGAGCAGCATAAGCAGGGAAAAATGACGAAGGCAGAGAATACTTAGATATTTCCAAAGAGGTGGAAGAATGACCACGATTAGATCAGGAAAATAGATCAACGGTGGACAACGAGTTGGGATTCCACACTTCGCGAAAGATAACAGACAAGGTGAAGGCTTCGAAAAGTAAATAAGATATGTTTTGATGTGATGAGGGAGGCCATGTGTCAACGGTACACAACTTCACAAATTGAAATAAATAAAGTTTAGTGTTAAGAGTTCGCAAGTGAAAAGATTTATATTGCGATGCGAAGCAGAAAGGATGGGAAGATGTGATGTGACAAGAGAAGCACATGTTATAACGGCGCATTAGCGCTCATCGCTGATCTTATGGCTTAATGTTATTGGTAAAGTGTTTAAACTTGCGATAAAGAGATTGCGATGAAGGTATGATGGACCCTACATCAGAGTGTTCTGTGTATATGTAAAGAGGTTTGAGTTATATGGAAAATCTTTATTGAAGTGAAGCGCTGTTGATCACATAAAGTATGTATCTTTGATAAACCATAAATGTTATAACCTGCCATGTGTATAAAGGCATTGTGTAGGCATAACCCACAGGTTTGAAGTATTTGTATAAAGTGAAGCCATGCACGTGATAAGATAAGGTGAAGATATGGTAATTCTTCAAGGTAAAGTTTATATTATGAAAACCCGAGAGCCACTAAGGACTGAAACTTCCACATGCATTTGATTAAATTGATAAGGAGGTCAATTTAAGTGGAGAAAATGCGGGGTTAATTACACTAACCTTGCATTATGATGTTTTGGTTAATTGCGACCTTATGGTTGCATCAAGTAGCTCTTTATCTATATATAGTTGATGTTAGACTCATGAAAATAAAATACAAATTTAGGTAAGGAAGGGGATAGATATTATTAACAAGATATACATATAAATACACATTTTTATGACCCTTGGTTTTGTATCCAAGAGGTTTCTTAGATTTCTCGTGATTGTTGGTGTTCACTTGAGGGAGTTTTACTTTCCTCTCATGTGTATAAGCCAAATTTACCATAGCCCTAAAGGATTTTGTTTCCAACATTCCCCCCTTTAATCCAAAGGTGTGTATATGAGTCCAAGAAGAGAGATGAAATAAAAAGGTGCATAATATCCAACGGATAAATGTTATCTCTGAATCTGGTGGTTTAAGGAATACCAAAAAGAAAATGAGGTAGCAGAAGATGAAATCTTCTACTGGTGGTGGTTTAAGGTTGACCACCAACTCTGGAACTTGAATCAAAGAAATTCTTGGAGAAATTATGAATCTTGCTAGTAGTTAAAGTCTTCTGTGAAATGGAAGTGCTCCCTGATGATGGTTTAAAGATCACGAAAAATTGATGAAATAGGTAACAAATGTTGAAGCCTTATGTCGGTGGTGGTTTAAGGCTGGACACCAACCAAATTGTGCTCATGGAACATGATTATTCTCGGGCTACAACTCTAATTGTGGCTCTAGCTAACTTTAGCTATAGGATTTGGTTCATGTTGTGAATTAGGATTGCTTCATATGACTTCAAAACTAATAGATGACCATCAATTCCCCCTTATTAGATGCAAGGTGAGAAGTTGATATTTTTTCCATTACAAGATGTCTCAATACTTGAGAATGAAATCTATGGTATGACGGATATACCTTCTTAATTGTTGAAGATAATTTCTAAGAAGGGATATATCGACCAAGATGAATCTTTTCTCTAGTAGGAGTTTTGTGTCTAGAAAATATGTATGCGTGACGAGTATTTTTCTCATAGTTCTTGCAAGGGTGAAGGTAAAAACACTAACATTTCACATGGTCCACTTGATCACAATGTTGCCATTTGATATTTGAACAAGATGTGGACCAGGTAAAGATGAGATGCCTTGAAGAAATACAACACTTTGAAACTAAATGGGTTTGGAGTAGTATGGAATGTTAAAGGTCACTTCGTTTTTGTATCCAAGATTGGTTCTATGCTTGTTGTTGTTGAATTATTCCCAAGGTCTGATAATGGGCTTGGGAAGGGAAAGATGAACTTGTTCATCTTCATGTGAATGTGCTCTTGACATGTTAGCGTGTGTTGTCTACTGATAAGAATCAATCTCAAACAAAGAGTTTTTTTTTAATAAGGACTAGTTCATAGTGTTGATTCCTTGGTTGTAGTTCATATTGTTGGAGTTGAGAGTCAGGTTATAGAAACTCAATTTTGTCAAGTGAATTTGGTAAATATTTTCAAACATTTGTGAGAATGGCTTTGTCAATTGTGACTGTATTGTCAACAATAGAGTGTATTGGAGTATTAAATAATTCTAATAACTCATAAATCATGGCCATTTTTTCAACAATACAAACTCATCAAATTAAAGGTGTTTTCTTCAACAAAAAATTCACCTTTCCTTAAAAAACAAAAAATGATGTAAAATTTTTCAATCTCTTTTCTGAACTTCCAATCTCCCAAGGAAATAATCCACAAGGAACACACTAACAAAGTGGTCACAACTGCGAAACAATGAGAAAGAGGCAATGCCCACTTTGGTCTCCTTGTAAAATTTTCATAAGTAATGAAGAATTATTATAGAAGTTACTCAAATCATTTCTACTATTGGCATTGGAAGATGGATTGCGATTGAAGCTAATTCTTAAATTTGAGCATGCAAAATGCAAGTTTTAAAATTGAAAGGGGTCTTTCTTATTCACTAAAAGAGCTATGGTTGAGACTCATGGAGAAAAAATCAATATATGTACGAATAAGAATGTTTATAACTCATCAAATTCAATTGTGCCATCAATTTTTTTTAATGAAGTTTTCCTTGCTACAACGAATGTGAAAGCCACCACCCTCCATAGAAAGTAGTGGACAAAAATATTGGAATGAAGGTATAGGTGTAGATCCAACATTGTTGCCCCTTTTGTTTTAGAGCCAAATAATAAAATTACTATCATATTTTAAAGTGTGGTAAACCCTCTATAACTAGTTCCAAATAACAACACTACAAAGGTGGGCAATAAAATTATTTTGCATGAGCATGACCTCGAAGTGAAAATATGCACACAAGTTCCTTTATTAAACTTAGTTGCATATATGATATCTCCAAAAAAATATCTCGAGTCAAATTTGAGTAATGGAACATAAATTTCATTGAGGAGCATAAGACATGGGTGTGATTTATAGAGTCAATTACCAAGATAGAGAAAGGAAAAGAGATGTAATGAATGTTGAGAATATGAAAGGGCATGGAAGCATAGTGGTTGTCGAGAGGTCGTGGCCCAGAGGCTATTGCTGGGTTGTATCGTCAAAATTTTAAGGCTTTATATTTATTGGGGATGTGTTATGAGAAGAAGGGGATGCTCATTTAGGCCCATAAAGTGTTCGAAGATGCACTGGAGGAGAATTTGTTGTCATATTCAGCACACCAAGATGATACTATATGTTTAATGGCTTTGCATTGGACCATGGCATCCATCCTACTATTATCCAAGTTTCCTTTTAGGAACTATATCTTATTATTTCGAATTGTGAACCATAGGTCACTACAAGAAGAACAATTGTCTCAATAAACACAATGCTAGGGTTCCTATTGGCACAGTGTTGAAATATGTTTTCAACAAACCATATATCAATGTAATAATATTTTCTTCCAATTGTGCGTGATCTCTGATTAAGGTCATAAAACCAGACACTAATCATTCATTACAATATTGCTACACTTGATCACACCATACCTATTGGGTAAAATACCACACAAAGCAGAAGGATAAATCCCTAGAAGTGATCGAAATAGAGGATTTCCTCAAATTGAAATTAAAAAACAACAAACATCTACATGCTTCACCTCTATAGACTTTTCCACACCAACTAAAACCATGATCTTTCTAAAATGCACTTAGATTTACAAATAATGAGAGGGAAAACCACAAGAAGAGGTAAGATAATGATCCATAAACTGTCGTGGATATTCTACTTGATAATTCATCACAACATATCTGATAATAATATATTCAAATTCTGATTTTTTTACACTATTATAATTTTATTAAAAATCTAGATCTGTAAATTAACTTTAATTAGTGCATGCATGTGAATGGAAATTATGCAGAAAAGTAGAGAATGAAAAAATAAGCTCACACACACACATAAGACACCAGATATGCTCTAGGAAGCCCTTTCGAGAGAAAACCTAGCTGGAAGATGAGAACGCTTCGCTTTCTTTCTTTGTCTGTAAATATGGCTGCAGGTACAAAGAAGTAATTCTTGTGGACTGTGGGATGCTATAGTGCATAAATAATATCTTTGTACTCTACCTCCTATCTCTCCTACCTATCTTTTCTCATCTATGGAAAAAAAATTCTCTCGAAAGAATGGAATGCCTCTTTTTCCTAGTGACCCGGTTATAACACAACTCGATATCCTACTAGTGGTTAAGTTTGACTACATAAAATCTTAAATATAATTAAAATATGACTCTTATAGAGTATTTTTACTTTAAAAAAATGTGGATAGCCCATTTTCCATGAATAGTGGGGGCTGACGCGACATCCTTCTGAGCTATAGGTGTGAAAACAAGAAGTTCAACTTCTAAGTGGCATAACTTTTTCATACGGATTCTGATTGATGCACTTCTTGTGTCGTTGGAAATATCTATGTGTGTAGAATAACATGAATTGGTGTTAGGATAAAGTGAAAATTTTTTACCCCCAAAAAACAGCATTTGATGCCTAAAAACACTCTTGGAAGGTTTTAGACCCCGTTTTGCCAAACTGGGTCTCGCCGGTAAAAACGGTCCCGTGAGTTGATTCCTCCTCTTTTTCCACTTCGAATGAATCAATGTTAGGTACCTATAATACTAGTGTAGCCCCTTATTTTTGTGCCCATTTAGCCCCTATATTTTTATTATTGTGCCCCATAGAAGCCCACTATTGTTATTGTTGTGTCCTTACGTTGTTATTATTATGTTGGCTAGGATTATATTGTGACCCATTGGACTCCTATATATAGAAAGGAGGTTTTGTCATTTGTATAATCCAATAATTGTTCATTTACATAATGTAAAGGAGGTTTCCCCTTCTAATAGGCTGATTTCTAAGTTGATCTATCTTTTATTCTATTTTGTGAACTGGTTTCATAACATTTGGTATGAGAGCTTTGGATTCTAGGGTTTTGCTGCTGTAAACATATCATCGTGGAATTTTCGCTTTAATTTTTTTTCTATGAAGTTTCAGAAGATAAAAAAAGCCATTTGAACCGAAATCCTGAGGAACTTCATGTAAAAATTGTAGAGCTTGGTTCGCTATATTTTTGGAGATATGATCTAAGGTAGTCAGGGTTTTGGCATGCTCCAAAATTTCATCTCAAACAAGTGGCTGAGGTAAAATCGTCATAACTTTTGTTTCAGACATCAAATTGGAATTATGTAAAAAGTGGTCGAAAGTGCACAGACCATATTTTTGTGGTATCAATTTTAGAGCCGAAAGACGAAACAGTGACACGTGGCATGCCATACAAGTTCGCTCTACTGAACTAGTCCATACTAAGGTCTTGTGGGAGATTGGTCATAACTTTGCCTTGAAGAATCTAAATCAGGTATGACTTGTGGCATTGGAAAGAAGACTCAGAGGGCTACTAGAGGAACCCATTTAAGATATTGGATATCCAAAATTATATGGTTACAACCATTTCAAGACCGAGGTCCTAAAATAAAGAAAAAGGTGTGTATTTAAAAAAAAAAAAGTGCGCAACTTTTGTTTGAAAAATCAGTTTGAAGTGATTACAAGGGCATATTGAAGCATATATATTAATATTGAGTTCTAAAATGCCTCCAAAAAGGAGTTCTACACGCATTCAACCCTTATAGATCTCTAATATGATGCATGAAGAGGAAGAAGTGCAACATGATATATCAAAATTACGACACCAAGTGCAAATAATTTTGATCTCACAAAGAGAAACTAATGATGACATAGATGGTTTAAAAATAGACACGGAAGCTAGGATGTATGGTTTGAAGGATGACATGAAATATAATATGGATGGTATAGAAGAAAAAATGGAAGGAAACATGAAATATTTGAAGAATGGTTTAAAAGAATATTTGACAAAGTTGTCACAAGAAATGCATCAACAACAAGCTCTCCAACAGTTAAAGGATAACCTAACTTTGGTGCAGAATTGAATGAAACAACAGGAAGATCAACATTGCAGAGAAATAAGTTTTTATGTAGGCGACTGAATGTTTTTATGGCTACAACCGTACAAACAAATGCCCCTCAATAAAGCTAACAAGGATAATAAATTGTCGCCAAAGTACTATGGTACTTACAAGGTGTTGCAAAATATTGGTACTATGGAATACAAATTGGAGCTTCTTACATCTTCCCGAGTGCACCTAGTTTTCCATGTTTCATGCTTAAAAAGGGTTATAGATGACAAACTCCCAGTTCAAACAATTTTTCCAGAAATTGACGAGGAAGGAAAAATCATATTGGAACTTTAAGTAGTCATGGAAATAAGAACTCGACAGCTACGAAATCGATCAATTTCAAAGTATCTCAACAAGTGGAAGAAATTACCTGCTGAAGATTCCACATGGGAGCATGAGAATTTTATACAGAAGCATCCATAAATAATCAAGGTTCGAGGACAACACTTGTTTGAAGGAGAGGGGCATGTTATATCCCTATAATACTAGTGTAGCCCCTTCTTTTTGTGCCCATGTAGTCCCCATATTGTTATTATTGTGCCCCATAGAAGCCCAGTATTGTATTTTTGTGCCCTTGCATTGTTATTGCTATGTCGACTAGGATTATATTGTGACCCATTGGACTCCTATATATAGAAAGGAGGTTTTTTCATTTGTAGAATCCAGTAATTTTTCATTTACGTAATCTAAAGGAGGTTGCCCCCTCGAAGAGGATGATTTCTAAGTCGCTGATCTATCTTTTCTTCTATTTTGTGAGTTGGTCTCATAACAATCAAGATGGATGAAAAACAATATAATGATCCAATCCGAATCACATCTCTTCATTTTGGGAGGCTTTTGGTCCCCAAAATATTTTACCAAATGAGGTGAGGATAATTTTCCTCCACCTTCTCTTTGGTGTACCATTTAGCTTTTCCTAGAAGTTGTCCCTTCAACCCAATCTGCCAAACGTCATGCTTCCCTTATCTTGTATTTTTGGACCTCTTCTGTAAAACTATGCATTTTATCAGCTCTTCCCGAGCATCTGGTGCTAAATCCCCCACAAAATGTAGTACATGTTCCTATTCCTGATCTAGCATGGAAGGCTCTTAAAGTTTCAAATTCTCTACATTCAAAATTGAGTAAATGCACATATATGGTGGTAAACTGTGTCGATAGGCATTTTCACCCATTTTTTCCAGTATCTCAAAGGGACCATACCTTAGAGCCTTGATTTTCTTACCAGGCCCCTGCAACCTCTCCTTGTTTAACTGTAGCCATACTCTGCGATTTTTTCTATTTTGTGTTGACCATGCCTAGCCTTATACTTCTCCTGCTACTTCTGTAGTGTGTCTTGTACTTGTAGATTGATCTTCTTGATAGTCTCTATAATTTTTTGAGCCCTTAAAGCATCTCCTGTAATATCTTCCATCACTCCTCCTTGTTTCCCATATTAAATATCCAAAGGTGAAGGTGGAAAATATACAAAACAAGCCTCAAATGGGGAATTTCCTGTAGAAGTGTTGACTTCTCTATTGTAAGAATCTTGTATATATACGAGATTTTCATCCCAGGTCTTCGCATGCTTCTGGTTGCATCCCATCAAAAGTTGCAACAAAGTCTTGTTGACTACTTTTATCTTCCCATATGTTTATGGATGTAAGGTTGTAGATCTCTTCAACTTTGTGTCCATATTCTCCCACATTGTAGTCCAGAATGCACTAAGAAATATTGTATCCCTATATGAAATCATGCTCCTTGGTATCCCAAAGTGCACCTAGACCTGTCCAAAGAAAAAGTTTTCTACTTCTTTCCCACTGATGGTATTTTTATAGGGCAATAACACACTTCTTGTTGAACTTGTTAACTACCACGAGTAGGTAGTCATGTCTCTTCCTGGTTGTTGGTAAACCTCCAAAACATTCTATGGAAATTATTTCCGAAGGACGAGTATGCACATGTAAGGGATGATATAGACCCTATTTCATGTTTTTATGCTTGTTATTACAACAAATCATGCATCCTCTTATGAACCTAGCGACCTGCTCTTGAATCTTGAGCGAATACACATACCTATGCAAGTTAGTCACAATCTTCCCTACACCAAAGTGCCCTGCAACCTTGGAGGTGTGAGCCTCTCTAATAAGCTGTAGTTTCTCACCTTTAGGAACACATAGCTTATCCAATATGTGGAGTAATCCATCCTGGAGATGGTAGTCAACGGGTCTATCACCATCGTGCACAAGACTCTGACTCTATAACTGTTGATACACCTCCTTTAAGTCCTCATATTCTAAATATGCCTCCGATATGCATCATGGGTGAATGGTTCCATGTGCATAAGAGTCCTTAAAGCTGTGATATTTTATGTAGGTGGCCTTGAAAGCATTTCAACCAACTTGTTTATGCTGCTTATTATACTTGATCACCAAATGAAACTATTGTAAAAACCCCATCCACTTGTAATGCTTGGTTTGTTTTATCTTACTTTGGGCTTGTTTGGAACTTACGAGTGAAATTTTTTCTAACACCTGCATCAAATGTGAAATATTCCCCTCCCAGGAAGTGTGAAATAGTGCTTACTTTGGGCTTGTTTGGCACTTACGAGTGAAATTTTTTAATTTCTGTATGCGCGTTTATGATGAAAGGATTTCCATCCTTTATGAGTCGGTACTGGTTGGCTCTCCTCATGAATATTTCATCGCACATGTACATGTATGGACTCCCAAACATGACTCCACATAAATCAAGGGGAACCACATCTAGATCTACTTCATCAATAAAATCAACACTAATAGAAAATTAATTTTTATAATGTTTTGTTACCTTCAACTCTATATCCTTATTTACCCATCCCAGTGGATATGGGTTTGGAAGATCACGAACTTTCAGGCCCAATTTCTTGACCAACTTTGCTGCAATGATATTCTCCTGCAATCCTAACTCAAACAGAGCATCAATATTTGTCTTCTTGACCTGTATATTTATATGGAAGAGTTTGGTCATTTATTTATCTTCCTATTGCTGAAGGCTACCCAATTTCACTTTCACCTCCTTCTGCACTGATGTACAAACAATATTCTCATCCATGTCTGAGATTCTTTCAATCTGGTTGCTCGAATCCATGTCCATGAAATTCTTCTTCTTGTTCTTCGAGTTTAGCTCTAGATTCAACTTCCAACATTTTTCTTGGTATGTACATCAATGTTGTAGTAGTTGTTAGGATCTTTGCACTAATGTCCCGTGGTTTTTGTATTTTTATATTTCCCCCCATTTTTCTTCTTCTTCCCCTCCTTAGAAGCATCATGTTTCTCCTTCTACTTTGATCCAATTGATTGTGCTCTCTTCAGGCCTATGTTCTCCAGTTATTGTGCCTGTACACAAGTCTCATCCACCGATTTAGGCTTGAACAAAATCACTTGCTCACGCAGATGGTGGCGCATACCCCCTAAATACTTGAGTAAATATGGGTTCTTTGGAGAGATACCCAACATTATATCCATATTCCTGAATTCCTTGGTGTACTCCTACACGCTTTGGCCATACTTTTTCTTGAAGTAATGAAACTAGATCCAGTGGTCCTCCACGTACCCATTGAGATAAAATTGTGACTTAATGAGGGTTTGGAAATATCCGTCTTAGTCATTATATGTTCTCCCTCCAACTTCAGGGTTTCCATGTGGTTCTTCCACCAAGTCAATGCATGGCCCTCTAATTTTAGACACATAAATGAGATTATTTGTCCTTCCTTAATATGATGGATGCTAAAATAAACTTCTAGTTGCTGCCACCAATGGCTCAAATTTAGAGTGTTGATCTCATCATGGTATGGCTTGATATCGAATTTTGCTTCCATTTTAAACAAGGACTGATTCATGACACTCAAACTGGGTTGATATTTTCTGAATTCTTTCTTCGACTAGTTCTGTGTTTCTTCCCGATCTTCTGATCCCAACTCATATTTTTCCTCTGCATTTGAACCCCCATCTTCTCCAAATATTCCCAAATTTCTATTTAAGTCCACCATGAATAGGTTTACATTGTGGTTGATATCTGCGACTTGTTTTTCTAGCCGTGCAAACCGTACCTCTGCAGGATTATGAGGTTCGTTTACAAATTCCTCGACTATGATTAGGATTTTACAATTTTCGGCCTCGTTGATCTAGATCCCTGCAATCTCCACAAAATGCCCAAAGAATTTTTCTCTGATACTAAATGACCTGTAAACCGTCGTCGATATTCCACTGGATAGTTTTTCACAACATATATGATAATAATATATTAAAATTTTGAATTTTTTATGCTATTACAATTTTATTAAACTTCTAGATTGGTAAATTTAACTATAATTAGTGCATACATGCAAATGGAAATTATGAAAAAAATAGAGAACAAAAAAATAATCTCACACACACACTTAAGACACCAAATATTCCCTTGGAAACCCTTTTGGAAGAAAACCAAACTGGAAGGTGAGGCTGCTTTGCTCTCTTTCTCTGTATGAAAATATGGTTGTAGGTGCAAAGAAGTAATGCATGTGGCCCATGGGATGCTATAGTGAAAAAATCATCTATGTGTGCAATACCTCCTATATTTCCTCTCTATCTTTGCTAAGATATGGAACAAAATGTTTTCAAAAGAATGGAATGCCTCTTCCTCTTAGTGGTCCGGTTATAAAACAACCCGATAGCCTACTAATTCTTAAGTTTGACTACATCAACTCTTGACTAGAGTTACAATATAGACTCTTCTAGAGTCTTTTTACATCAAGAACATGTGGTTGGCCCCTTTTTCATGAATAATGGCGGCTGATGCAGCATCCTCCCGAACTATAGGTGTGAAAGAAGGAAGCTCAACTTCTAAGTGCTATAAATTTTGCATACGGACTCTGATTGATGCACTTTATGCATCATTGGAAAGATCTATGTGTGTAGAATAACATGAAAAGGTACTGCGCTAAAGAGAAAAAAATTTATCCCCTAAAAATGGCATTTGATGCCTCAAAATTATCTTGAAAGGTTTCAAACCCCATTTTTCTAAACTGGGTCCCACCGGTAAAAACGGTCCCATGGGTTGATTCCTCCACTTTTTCCACTCAAAATGCATCAAGATGGATGAAAAAAAATATAATGACCCACTTCGGGTCAGAGAATTGATTCAAGGAATAAGTTTGAGCATGGAAGAAAGAGAGTGATGAGGATTATCTTACATCTTAGCATATATTTGAAAGGAAGGGAAGGACACACAACTATGGTTCACAAATAATCAAGCATGATAGGAATACATCTACTTTGATACCACTATTAGACTCATTAAATTGAAATACAAATTTAGTTTAGGTGTGAGATACACATTATTAATAGGATATACATGTAAATTCACCTTTTTCTAACCCTTGGTTTTCATCTTCTAATAGGTCTCTTGGACTTATCATGACTATTGTCGTTCACTTGAGGATTTTCACTTGAATAAGCCAAATTTGCATAACCCCAAAGGATTATGTTTCCAACATTTGATATTGTTCTCTTTCTCTCCTAGAGTTGATATTTTACATAATGTACGTAACGAATTATTTTATTTATGGTCCACATTTTTTTTGTTTTCACTACTAATTTTTAAATGTTACATATCAACTCCATATTAAGAATTAAATGAAATTCACATCCCTTGTTACTACGAAGGAATTGAATATTTTTACTTTCAATCACTTTTTTTTGTTTCTATATATCAAATTGATATAAAATTATTTTATTAAAGATGTGTGTGTGTGTAAGCCCACAGGGTGTATCTCAATTGGTGAATGCCTTGTTTTGAAGTAATGTGTAAAGCAAGAGATTCAATGTTTGATTCCCCGTGGGTTAGACCAACAAAAAAAAGAGAGGATGCGTGTGCGTGTGCGTGTGTGTGTGTGTGTATATATATATATATATATATATATATATATATATATGGAAAAGTTGATATAAAATGTTGCTACTTACTATGGAAATTTGTAATATTTTATTTATGATCAAATGAATTTTTTTATTTTTTATTAATATATATTTTTTAAATTACCACATGTTAACACTATGTTAGGCATAGAAGGAATTATATATGTCCTTGATACCACGTCTTAATATCTTTTATACCATGTTTTAATATCAAATTACCGATGTTTTATAATGCTTTTGATTAAAACTAAATAACCTAATATGTATATTTATTTTTGTTTTTTATTATAGCTCATATTGTTTGTATTTTTATTTAGTGAATGTTTTATTTTCATTTTAAAAGGGACATGTGTCAACTCCAGGTTAAGCATGGAAGGAATAACACATCCCCATCATACTAGGTTGTAAAATGTGCTTCTCAGTGCAACAAAAATATTGAAAGGAAGCATTGCATATATCGTTGATTAGACGACATCAAGGATTAACATTCCTACGTAATGCTCTATAATATGTAACAAATTGTGTAAACACCATATTCAACCTTGAAAATATTCATTACGTATTAAATTTTGTAAGCACCACATTCAATCTTGAATATCTCTATAATTCACTATTTTAATTATTAGCTAATAGAGCTAAAACCACATGTACTATGTAATTCTAAAATGGACTTTTTTTTTGTTGAATATGATATCAGAAAATAAGTAACAACCAATAATCAATTGAAATATTTTTTAATGATAAAATACCAAATAAAAGTGGGATAAATAAATAGTAGCAAAACATTATAACTTTTCACATGTAAAACCAAATAATGTATTGGAAAAAACTACAAAGAAATGATTAATAGCTTTTATTTATTAGAAAAAATACATACATAAGACTTCAAATCAAATCAGTATTTTTCATCATGTGCAAGAGCTATGGCACATATATTTAGGCTCTCATAAAAGAATATAGACAAACACCATGGGAAAGGGCCATGGGTTGCCGAAAAACATGAGCCCAAGGCCACCACTATAAGCTAAACTCAATTGATGCATTCATTAGTCAAGTTTAATTTAACATTACTCAAGTCTCAAGAAATCATTATATATATATATTTAGAGGCTCTGGAACTGCAACACTGAAAGCCCAGGGTTCAGATTAAATCTCACTTTATGCCGACTATTCTCACTCACATGGAAATCCCATGGGTGGGGGTGGGTGATGGCCCCTTATTTTGAAGCATGATTTCCAATCGTTCTTCTCAGCAACCAGTACATAGATCCAACAACACAAATAATATGAAAACTATAAATGTAACCTTAGATAAGAAAAACGTGCCTACAGGTCCTAGCAAGAAACATTATGTAGCTTCGCCCTCAGATCTCATAAGAAAATTAGTGTAATCAACTGAACCTTGTCTCCCTCAAGCCTGAGAATCACCTCTCTTAGAAATCCCCCTTGAGAAACTTGGTGCAACTATGGAGCACATGAAGGATCATGTAATCATGTGTAATTTTGTTGGACTTTGACCCTCAATATGACTTCTTATTGATTGGATCAGGATGAACTATAAAACTAAGGGAGAGGTGGATCTTAAACTGGTATCCATGGGCTTTTTCACAACAGTCTTCAATAATGTGGCAAATCAGTATACCATCTTTCAAGGGGGTACCTACTTCATGTATTCAACAGGTCTTCCTAAAACCCTAGGTTCCTTGGTTCAACCCTAAGAAGGAGGACTTCTCCTAGTTACCACTCTGAACCAAAATATATTCCATTCCTCATGAGTATTGGTATCTAGAGATCTTGGCTCATATTGAAAATAAACTAAGGAATTTTTTTATGCTATATGATATTACAGAAAAGGGATATACATGGCATATTCCCAATGTTGTGTGTACCTATACCTTTCCAAACCCTTTCCAACAAGTATCCTTTTGAGCAGTGAAGATATCGTTTGGGAGAAACTGATAGACTATGATCAGATCTATTTCCAGTGCCTCCATTGTCATGCATATGGCCACTTGTTCATGGATTTACCTACAAAGCCTCCTCAATCACCTGAATAAGGAAATGTGCCTACCAACCAAACTCTCCTTGAAAATGAATTCACCACAATGTCAAGCAAATGGAAAGTTTCTAGGAGATGCGGAAAAGGTTCATCCTCGCATGGCGATCAAGGAGAAAATTGGTGCATGGTGCTTCAAAACATGGAGGAATGGAATGTGAATATTCAAGAAGAGCCATCCAACGATCCTCGTTAGTAGCAAGTCTCCCAAGTGGAAATGCCCAATGCAAAAATAGATTCAATCACCAAGTCTTATGAGCCTAGTCTAAAGGAAAATATTAACATTCAAGAGGTCCCAACTCCAATGGAATAAGAAGAATTAGAATATTTGGAACTACAGAGCATGGATATTCAACAAATCACAAAGGTATGTGAGAACAAATTTCTATTCGTTATTACAGAAGATCAAATTCAAATGGTGGCCAAATATTATCTTCGTCATCAAGATTGACTCCTTAATCGAGTTCATACACAAGGTATCAATTCTTCTCCATCCATTTCCTCTTACTAACAAGGAATTAAACAAAATTCCCCCCAAGATTCTTCCATATTAGCGAAAAACTAAGAAAAAGTGTTGCAAAACCAACAATCAAATTCTTCAATACCTAGAAGAATTTATGATTAATTTGGGTAGAGTCGCTCACTCCCCTAAACACTCTCTCCCCCCCATCCACAACTCTCAATGATGAAATTAATATCATGGAATGTCTAGGGCCCAAATGGAAAATCCAAATACAAAATCCTAAAGAATAAAATCTCGAAAGAAAAAATATATATATTGTTTCTTCAAGAGACTAAGTGTACACATGATATTATAATAAAAAAATTCAATACTTTCTTAAGACATTGTGATCTTCTCACCCAATGTTCCGTAGGAACATCAGGGGTTTTAGCGATTCTATGGAATCCATTCATAATCATTCTCAAAGATTCATTTTCTCTTCCAAAAATCATATTAGTCTGCTTTCAACCCATTGGCTCCTCCCAATGTGGCTTCATATCCAAAATTTATGGTCCCAATTCCCCTCCTGAAAAATGATCTTTCATTTATAACATCTCAAGTCGTTTCTCATTTGGCTGGCCCTAGTCACTGGATCCTAGGAGGAGACTTCAATATTCTTCAGTCCCTACAAGAAAAAAAGGGATGTATTTGAAGAATAGAAGAAGAGGTTTCTATCTTCAACTCATTTATTAATGACTCTCAGGTGATGGGCATTCATCCCTCAAGTGACATCCATACTTGTAATAAAATGTGTGGGGGGGGGTGCTGTTCTCACAACAATTTTATTCAAGGCTAGATCATTTCCTCATATTTGAATCCCTGCTCCTGGCAGAAATTGACATGGAAGCTTTTATTCTTCCAAATCATGGTTTGTATCACTGGCCAATTGCTCTTCATGCAATATGGTTAGGCTCACATCGCAATAAGTCCTTTCGTTTTGAGAATGTCTGGATATGCCACCCAATCTTAATTTTCAACATGGAAACATGGTGGAAAGAATCAACATCCATACATGGTCTCATTATGTTTCACTTTCAGCAGAGGCTAAAATCCATCAAACAAAGATTGAAAACATGGAGTGATATGGATTTTTGGAAACATCTTCCAAGAAAATAAAATATTAGAGGTGGAAATGAGTGAAGTTCAGTAGACTATTATCGAGGAAGGAAGGACAAATGAATTAAATTCTTCTAAAGAAGCGCTGCAACAACAACTAGAAGAAAGGTTAGCATAGGAAGCGATATTCTATAAGAATAAATCTAGAGTGAAGAGTATAAAAGAGGGGGAGAGCATAACAAAGTTTTTTCACAAATAAATGATCGATTACAGACAGCAAACTCACATAATTCACATTTACACTGGGCACAATCAAGAGGTAGAAGATCATGAGGCTACCACTTCTTTCTCAACACTTTCATTTTATTTTAACAAAGGCAATCTCTGATAGGAGAGATGACATTCAAAAGGTAACTAAGTACATCCCCGAGCTTACTTTTTTAGAACAATACAATCTTCTTCTTAAAGAAATATCCTTCCATGAGGTGGAAGAGGTTGTAATGAGAATACCTAGAGACAAAGCCCCCAACCCGGTTGGTTTTACAATCGAATTCTATCAAACATGTTGGCCTATTCTAGGATGGGATGTTTGGAAAGTAGTAGAAGAATTTTGATGTTCAACCTCACTCATTTATACCCTTAATGCCTCCTTTATTTACTTTTTTCATAATCCTTAAAAGAATTCCCCCCCCTCCGATTTTCATCCCATCGCCTTGTGCAATGTCATCCATAAAATCATCGAGAAAACTATAGCCAATCGACTAAAGCTTATTCTTCTAACACTTAATACCCCCAAGAAAACATGATATGTAGAAGGTAGTAAAATCTTGGACACCATCATCCTAGAACATGAGTATATCCATTCTCTTTCCACTTCCAAGCAACCCAAAATAATTCTAAAAATAGACATGTCAAAAGCCTTTAACAAAGTGAGTTGGAAATACATTTATCACACTCTAATGGCTTATGTTTTTTTATAAAAAATGTTGAAGTTTGCAACAAGAAACAATGAAATTGACAGCACCTACACTAGTGTGGGACCACAGGTCATGTAATGATGGGTACTAGTGATACATTAGTGTGAAATTAAATTTATTTAATAAATTTGATATGTGTCAAATTTAATTATCCTTTAATTAATTTGGACAATAAAATGTAATCTTATCTCATAATCACTTGAAATAGTTAATTGAGTGTGATAGACTCAGTTAGCTCATGAATTTTGAGTTGAGGGTAGTTGGTGAGGCATGCAGAGTGATTCTATGTGTTTTAGAGTTCAAGTTGCAGTTAAGTGCATGAGTTTAATGCATGAGTAATAAGTTAACTCAGTTAGGTGAGTTAAAGTCAGTTAAACTAGTTGAATCTATTTTTTTCACTAGTTAGAGATCAAGTGAATTAAATCATATTTAATTCACATGTAGTGATATGCCATGAAACTAATGATTTACTATTAATAGCTGCATGCATGTTAGTTCCAGTGGAGACCCAGTTGAGAAAAAGGATAAAGGGAAGTTAACCATCAGTTGTGATATTAGCAGACTGCCCAGATGCTGTTAAAACACCACACGACTCCCATGATACTCAGTGTAGTTGAGGAAGGCTGAAATTCCTAAAGAATAGGGACTGCATTCATCATTAATTGCGTGAGCAAGATCGACTGAATATAGGCTGAGAATTGGTTAATTCTTGGTCCGATTTTGTCTGGACCTGTGTGAGATGATAGGCAGATTGCAGGAGACTCTTGTGAGAAGAGTGCATTGTAATTGTTTCATGATTCCTTGTGGAATATACAATATATGATAAAGGGGGTTTGAGCAACAAGATTTCCCTGAGAAATTATCTGTGTTGTGGTTTGATTTGAAACTTTCTTTGCTTCATGTGATTGGTGATTGTGTTTAATTTCTGCAATTGATTTGTAGAATCGATTCAATATCTAGCTTTAGTACATTGTTAGATCGGATTGAATCCATTGATATACACATGTTTGTATAATTTCTACATGGTATGTATTGTGGCTTATTTTCATTTACTTTCGAAGTATTTCTCAAAACACCAAAAAATCATATATGTTAGGAAATGTAAAATTTTTATATACCAGAAAGGAATTTTTGATTTATATGTTGATGTATTAACATTATGTGCAGAGATGTGAAGGCGGGTCGATTCAGGCTTATTCGCGTGCAAAGCAGTTCAAGAGTTGGGCTGATTTATGCGTTCATAAAATTGCACAGAGGTCAGGGCCGAGTCGTGCAAATATACGAGTAGAACAATGTTCAAGGGCTTAAGCGAAATTGCATGTGGAAAGCCCACCCGCATATTGAAAATCGCAATTGCAAGCTCAGGAGGAATGGTGCTAAGGAATAATTTCTAAATGCAAAAATGAAAAATGCAATACGAGAGCCAGATGCGATAAAGTTTAGAGCTCGATCTAAAGTATTTAAAGTCCAGTCGTGGGACCCTCTCACACATCGCACATCGCAAATTGCAAAGCTCAGGAGGAATGGTGCTAAGGAATATGTTATGAATTCTGAAATGTGAAATGTGACAAGGTTTCAAATTTCTGATTGCGATTTGCGATCAGCCCCATATCCACTTGCCACGTCATCCCCACCTCTATCGCACATCGCACATCGCAAGCTCAAGAGGAATGGTGCTAAGGAATATGTTATAAATGCCGACGGCCAAAATGCAATAAGGGGTGGATGCGATGTAGTTTCATAGTTAAATTGCATTAGATTTCAAATCCAGAAGTAAGGGCCTCTCCTTTGAGAAATCACATCAGGGGTAAGAGGAGACTTATAACGGAGCAACATGGAAAGCTGAAATGCGATAGAAAGGCGGACGCGATACCATTCAAAGGTTTACTTAAATTTATTTAAAGTCCATGATTATTTGTATTTGCGTTATTTTATGCATAAACGTGAACATGGTTAGTAGACTCTGGTAACACCTGACCCCATGTAGAACGGTGTTGTATGCGGTGGCGCCTTGTAAATAAATGGAAGACTAAATGTTGCGGGAACGAGCAGAAGAGGCAGAGTCAGGCAGAAGGGGACATGATAACATTTTTTGAAGCATAGAGGCATAGGAAGAGTCAGGCAAAAGGAGCATACGGTGGCACTTCTGGAAATGCAACAGCTAGGTCAAGTCAGGCAAAGAAGCGTTATTGCAGAACTATTCGAATACCACATCAGAAACAGAAAAGACATGAAAGCAAGTAGAAAAGACAAATATTGAACTCTGGAATAAATACAGGGCAAGGATGTCCGATCTATTAGGGAGACACATCAACACTTTAGGGAGACGCATAAATAACAAATCATATTTAGGAAAAAGAATAATATTTCAAGTTTTAATTCATTTTCTTTTTTTTTTAAGATCTAAGCTATAGTTATGTCCTCAATTGAAATGTAATAATTAGTTTTAACAATTTAGGTAATCAAAGTAGTTTCAAGAAGTTATAGAAGTCAAAAAATTTTTTTGGAACTTAAAATTAATAGATTCGGTGTTTACAACATATTATTTTGAGTTTCTTCTCTCTCCATAAATTCATTTTGAAATTTAAAGTGACAGATTCTGTGTTACAACATATCATTTCGCGTTTCTTCTACAGTTCTTCTTTTCCATTTAGATATCAACAGTTAATGGCATTGTAGAGTCTTTCATTATACCAAATTATTAAGGGTTTTAAAGAATTAGTTTCCAAAGGGATTGAACGAAGACCACCTGATATAATTACTTCTGTGACACATTTTTAAAAATGTCTTAAGCATTGATTCCTTTCCACGGCCAAGGAATTATCTCTTAAGACACAACATTTTATAGCGCCATTGCCGGGGACAAAGAGACAAAGTTTATTTTCATTGGGTTTTTCACATTATTTCCTCTCGTTGTTCAGTGAGGAGGAAATATTTGGTTTTGTTTTTTATTCTCAGAATTTTGGCTCACAAAAGGCCTCACACGAGGTCAGATACCTCACAACAAAAGGTACCTACTTTGTCAGACCCTGAAATATTGGTTTCTAAAAGGGTTCGGAAATCCAAAACCCCCTCAACACCTAGTCCTACACTGTCTGCTCCTGATAGTAGTTCTAGCAATCCTTTGTTTGATGATATCTTTAAAGCACTTCCTTTGTTGGAACAAGATTCACCTTTCACACCAATTTATTTTAAAGAACCTAAGCTGGAATAACACTCCTTTGAGTCAATTTATTTTACTTTTACTCAAGCTCAACAAACTCCAGTTGTTGTTCCCTCTGCCATTTTCCATCAATCCACTCCCATATCAGTTTTACATCCACCTCTGTTTATTTTTGCAGCAGGTTCATTGACTACATCTAACCAAGGAATAGTTAGTCAAGGTGCAAACATGGCAACACCAGTATTTTTTTTGAATAGATACTTAACCTTCCACAACCAATGAATGCAATGCCTCAAGAGTATCTTAAATTACTCCCACATTTTACTGGAGAAGATGAAATAACTGCAGAAAAACACATGCATGTGTTTTGTGATTTGGTTGAAAATATAAATGTAGAACATCTTGATGTTGTAATGAGGATTTTTGTTCAGTCTCTGGATGGGGAGGCTAGAAAGTGGTTTAAGGGATTGCCAAATAATTCTATTAATTGCCAAATAATTCTATTAATACATGGGAAGAACTGGAAAATCAATTCATTGAGATATGGGGTGAAAAATGGGATCATGGATATTCACTAATAGAATTCAATGCAATCAAAAGAAAACCAGATGAGAATATATCAGATTTTATCAAAATATTCAATAAATTGTATAACAATTTGCTTGTAGAAATGAAGCCCCCTCCTTTTAGAAAAAAGGTGATTTTTGCTGGGGCTTTTGAAGTCGATTTTAGTTTCACTCTGAGAAAGGAGATACCCTACTTTAGAGTAGATACAAACAAATACTCTAGAAATTGAAACTAATATGACTGCAGCTGGGAAGGCGAAAGGGAAACAACTAGTCCAAGAGAAGGGGAAAGCAAAAGAAGAATCATCACAAGATCAAAGAATTGAAGATATGACAAAGGTGATAAATTTTTTGTCAAATAAGCTAGTTAAGATGGATTTGGAAAGCAAAAAATCCCAAAGACATGTACAACAAAACCGAGGAGGATTTAACCCTCGATTCATAAGACAACCCCGACAAATTTTGCAGAGGGAAAGAAAATATCAAGACCAGGTTCAAGAACCATTGTATATAGAAGCAACACCCAGAGAGTTAGCAGAAGATGACCAAAAATAAGTTGAAGATCAAATATCTACTATGTACACAATAGAAGAGGATGAAGAGGAATATTGTGAGGGAGAATATGCTCAAGCTTCAATATCTTTTGATTAAGATGAAATGGATGAATATTGTAGACAATTCATAGATTTCATGCAAGATGAGTTACATAAAAAGTATGATTTAAGGTCTAGAAAAAGATCTAGAGTGCAGGATAATGAAGGTGAACAACAATATTTTATTCCTCTTCCAATGGTGACTCCACAACAAAAGGACACTGTAAAAAAAGTCAGTAATGGCAAGCAACCTGTAAATTCAGTTAATAGAACAAATGCGCAGCAGGGTGAACCTTCCGAGAGAAAATCAGTTGATACTAATATTTTGGAGAGAGTTGTTCCTGTACCCAAACAAGCAGAAAATTCTAGAAAGAGTGAAGAAGAACCTAAAAAGAATGTTAAACAAACTCATTCTTTCAGCATGAGAAAAGAGTTGGAGAAGGTAAAAATTTAGGTACCTCTTCTAGAATTAGCTAAAATATCAGTCTACAAGAAAGAAATTTCAGATTTTATTAATCTCACACAGATTGAAGATATAAGTGACACAATGAACTTACAAGAAGAAAAGCCAGTGGTCACCTTTGGTCCTCATGTAGAAGAAGTAGATCCTTCTGTTCCACCATTCTATATTTCTCTGTTGCTTCATGATTTTACTCTCCATAATTGTATATTGGACTCAGGTGCATCCCATAATCTCATGCCATTGTCGGTTATGAAGGAACTAAATTTGAAAATTACCAAACCTTATAGAGATCTGTTTTCATTTGATTCCAAAAGGGTGAAATGTGTTGGGTTAATTAAAGATGTAGTAGTTTCTTTGGCACAATTTCCAGCAAAGAGTATAGCCATGGATCTAGTTGTTGCTAACATTCCAGCCAAGTTTGGAATGCTCTTGTGAAGATCTTGGGGAGAAAATTTAGGAGGTGTTCTAAAATTAGATTTCACTTATGCTATCATTCCTGTTTTTAATGGGGAAGAAAGGAGATTTTATAGGGAAACAAGGTTCATGAAGACCACTACCAAGAAATATGTAGGAAATTCCCCAATTTATAGTCAATTAACTGAAGATATTTCATGTTTCATGCTGCATGAAGATGCAAAATTTGTTGAAGACACAGGGAAGAAACTCTCTTCAGCAGTTGTAAATAATGAGTCACATTCAAAAAATATTTGGAAATGCTACTTTGATGGTGCCTACTCCAAGGAAGGTGCAGGAGCTAGATTCTTGCTGATATTGCCAGAAGGTAACCTCATGCATTTTTCTTTCAAGTTAGACTTTATTTCAACAAAAAATGTAGTTGAGTATGAGTCCTTGATTAATATCCTTCAAGTTTTTAAACAGATGGGAGTTCAATGTATTTCGATTTTTGGTGACTCTGAATTGATAATAAGAGAGATTAAAAATCATTGTCAGAACAAGCATCCGAGATTAAGATCATATAGGAATGAAGTTTGGGATCTGATAGAGAAATATTTTGAAGCCTTCAATCTTTAGTTTATTCCAAGGGAGTAGAATAGATTGGCAGCTTCTTTAGTAGTTGCAGCTAGCACCTTCGAGCCACTTATGAATCCAAGGTTAAGGTATGAGATTGAAATTAGACATAGACCCTATATTCCTGATAATGTGAAACATTGGCATGTATTTGAAGACAATGAGTAGGTAAATCATTTCTTGAAAATGATTGGAAACTTTGAAGATGCTGAGATAGATCAAGAAGGAGAACAAACAGAGTAAAAAAAAGAGGTAAGACATTTTAAAAACTCAACAGGTGATCAAAATATTATTCACTTGAAAGATAATGTACTCCCTAAAGCATTGGTTCCTCTTTAGAGTTTGTTTGATTCAAATGATGTTGCTATTAATTCAAAGAAAACACATCAAGAGGAAGAGATGGAATATTTTAATTTGGGAACTCAGAAGGAGCCAAAAATGGTGAAATTATTCAAAGGTTTTCCCAAAAATTATAAATAAATATATATTGATCTCTTTAAAAAGTAAATTGATGTGTTTGCTTGGTCATATGAAGACTTGAAAATGTATGATAAAAGCATCATACAACATAAGATCCCATTGAAAGAAGGAATCGAACCACACAGACAAAATCTCAGACAAATTAAAAATCTCAGACAAATTAATCCATTAATGTTGGCTCCAATTGAAAGGAATTGAAGAAATTGCTGCAAGAAAAAATCATAGTCCCTCTTAGATATTCGGATTTGGTTTCTAATCGAGTCCCTGTGAGGAAGAAAAATGGAGAGATAAGATTGTGTGTGGACTTCAGGAATTTGAACAAAGCATCTCTAAAGGATAATTATCCTTTACCTAAAATGGATTATGTCTTACAGAAGGTGACAAGAGCTTACAAGATGTCTATGGTTGATGGATTCTCTGGATATAATGAAGTGGCAATGGATTATGAAGATCAGAAAAATATAACTTTCACAACCCCCTGGGGCACCTTCATGTATGCAAGGATACCATTTGGTCTTATGAATGCAAGTGCAACGTTTCAGAGGGCCATGGACATAGCGTTTGTTGGAGACAATTATGTGGTTATATATTTCGATGATGTAACTGTTTTTTAGGATCAGATGATGAACACCTGGAAAATCTGCAAAAAAACTTTCGAAAAGTGCAGAAAGTATGGTTTCTCACTAAATCCCCAAAAATCTTTATCTGCCTTGGAGGAAGGTAAATTATTGGGTCACATAGTTTCAAAGGAAGGGGTAAATATTGATCCAGTAAGGGTGGAGGAAATTCATACCATTCCTTTACCCAGAAGCAAGAAATATATTCAGATATTTTTGGGAAAAATAAACTTTCTGAGAAGATTTGTACCAAATTATGCTGATATTGTGATAAATATAACTGACATGTTGAAGAAAAATGCAGAAATGAGGTGTATAAATAAGCAAGAGAAGAATTTTACAAAATAAAAGAAATACTCCAGGAAGCTCCTGTTTTAATAAGTCTTGGTTATCAAAAGGTATTTCAAATGTTTTCATTTTCTTCCCCCACTTCTATTGCTGTTGCGTTATTGCAAAAAAATGAGGATAGTAAGGAACATCCACTGGAATTCTTCAACAAAGTTCTCAGAGATGCTGAGCTCAAATATAAAGTTTTGGAGAAACAAGTGTATGCATTGGTAAAATCACTCAAAGCCTTCAGGACTTATGTGTTACAATCCCAAATAACCTCTTATGTACCTAATTCTGTTGTCAAGGACATGTTGGTTCAAAGTGATGTTGAAGGAAAAAGAGGAAAATAGATAGTTAAAATCTAGGAGTATGATTTGGACATTAAACCCACTAAGTTAATCAAAGGATAGGGTTTAGAAAATTTGCTAACAGCAACAAATTTTCAAGCATTCAGAATTAACTTCTTGGTATTGGTGGATGGATTTGACAACGAGGAAGGTCAGAATAAGCCCAAAATAGGTATTCAATACAAATTTTTTTGCTCAGATTGGTATAAATATGTTTTTCATTACCTGTGTTTCTTTTCTTGCCCATATTCACTAAATAGAACCAAATACAGAGCTATCAAGCTTAAAGCTCAGCCATATGTCATAGTAGAAGCAAAGTTGTACTAGAAAGATCCTGCTGGTATTTTGTTGTTGTGTTTAACTGAAGGTGAATCCATTGAGGTTATCAAGGAATATCATGAAATTTTATGTGGAGGACATTATAGTTGGAAGTTCACAACCCATAAAATTCTCAAGTCAGGTTTTTATTGGCCCACCGTGTTTGCAGGAGTATATAGATTTGCCAGAAGTTGTCAGAAATGTCAGTTGTTTGTTGAGAAGAAAAGACTTGCTCCATTACATCTTATCCCTGTATTCATATAAGAGCCCTTTAGGCAGTGGGGACTAGATTTTATTGGAGAGATCAATCCACCATCAATTGGGCAGTTCAAATGGATTCTAATTGCCACTTATTACTTCACAAAGTGGGTTGAAGAAATCCCCACCAAGAACGAAAATGACCAAGTGGTGATGAAGTTTCTAGAGGAGAACATCTTCAGTAGGTTTGGCTATCCTGTCAAGATTGTAACTGATAATTCTTAGGTATTTAATTATTATCGATTCATTAATTTCTGTCAAACATATAATGTAATCTTGTCACATTCCACAACATATCATCTACAAGGGAATGGGTTGGCAGAATCTTCAAACAAGACCTTGGTTAGGATTTTGAAGACAAAAATCACTGAAAATCAGAAAGACTGTGATTCAAAGTTGAAGTTTTCTCTTTGGGCAGTCCGAGTAACCACTAGGAGGTCTACTGGCAAGTTACACTATGAATTGGTTTATGGAACTCGGGCACTATTTCCTACTCAGTTGGCCAAACCAGTGATTGCTTTCCTTCAAGAAGCTCGGAAGAACATAATCCTCTAGTGAGAAGATTGAACAAAGTGATTGAATCAAGTGAAAACATAAACAAAGTTAGATAACTTGATTTCTTATCAAGCAAAGATGAAGTCCATATTTGACAGAAAAGAAAAGAAAATCCTCTTTCAAGAAGGAGATTTAGTATTAAGATGGGACACCGGAAGGGAGGATAAAGGAAAGCATGGTAAGTTTGACCCTCTCTGGTATGGTCCGTACAGTATTTATGAAGCCATATCAAACAATAATTTCATCCTAGAAGATTTAGATGGAGAATCTCTGCAGCTGCCTGTGAATGGGAAATATTTGAAGCATTATTTTGAGTGTTGAAAGCCAACATTCGACCATTGTAAATACCAGATTTCTCATTGTTCATATGTCACCAAGAAATATTTGACTCCATGCTGAATGGATAAGGCACTAATCTAGGGTTGTTAGTGCTTTCATGGAAAAAAGCACTATCCCCAGGTGGAGCCAGATGTTGTGGCTCATTTGCATTTACTTTCGAAATATTTCTCAAAACACCAAAAAAGAATATATGTTAGAAAATGTAAAATTTTTGTATACCGAAAAAGAATTTTTGATTTATATGTTGATGTATTGACATTACGGTGTGGAGATGTGAAGGTGAGTCGAGTCGGGCTTATTCGCATGTAGAGCAGTTCAAGAGTTGGGCCGATTGATGTGTTCATAACATTGTACAAAGGTTAGGGTTGAGTTGTGCAAATATACGTGCAGAACAGTGTTCGGAGGCTTAAGTGCAATCGCATGTGGAAATCCCACCCACATATTGCAAATCGTAATTGCAAGCTTAGGAGGAATGGCGCTAAGTAATAAGTTATAAATTTCAAAATGCGAAATGCGATAAGAGGACCGGAGGCAATATAGTTCAGAGCTCGATCTAAAGTATTTAAAGTCTGGCCGTGGGACCCCCTCACACATCGCACATTGCAAATCACAAAGCTTAGGAGGAATGGCACTAAGGAATATGTTATGAATACCGAAATGCGAAATGTGACAAGGTTTCAAATCGCCGATTGCGATTTGCAATTGGCCCCACATCCACTTGCTACGTCATCCCCACCTCTATCTTACATTGGACATCGCAAGCCCAGGAGGAATGGAACTAAGGAATATTTTATAAAAGTAGAAGGCCGAAATGCGATAAAGGGTGGATGCGATGTAGTTTCAGAGTTAAATTGTAAAGGATTTCAAATCCAAAAGTAAGGGCCTCTCCTTTGAGAAATCGCATCGGGGTAAGAGGAGGCTTATAACGAAGCAACATGGAAAGATGAAATGTGATGGAAAGGAAAATGCAATACCATTCAAAGGTTAATTTAAATTTATTTAAAGTCCATGATTATTTGTAGTTGCATTATTTTATGCAGAAACGTGAATGCAGGAAGTAGACTCAGGTAACACCCAACCTCGAGAAGAACAGTGTTGTATGCGGTGGCGCCTTGTAAATAAATGGAAGACTGAATGCCGCAGGCATGAGCAGAAGATGCAGAGTCGAGAAGAAGGGTACATGATAACATTGTTTGAAGCGCAGAGGCATAGGCAGAGTCAGGAAAAAGGAGCATATGGTGGCACTGTTAGAAACACAACAGCTGGGTCAAGTCAGGAAAAGAGGCATTATTGCAGAACCGTTCGAATACCACATAAAAAATAGAAAAGACATGAAAGCAAGCAGAAAATACAAATATTGAACTTTGGAATAAATGTAGGGCAAGGATGTCCAATCTGTCAGGGAGACACATCAACACTTTAGGGAGACGCGTCAACAACAAATCAGATTAAGCAAAAAGAATAATATTTCAAGTTTTAATTCGTTTTCTTTGTTTGTTAAGATCGAAGCTATAGTTATGTCCTCAATTGAAATGTAATAAGTAGTTTTAAAATTTTAGGTAGTCGAAGTAGTTTCAAGAAGTTATAGAAGTTATGAACTGTTTTTGATGTATTTAAGAAAGACAGACAGAAAGAAGAAGGGTTCCAAGTTTCGAACCTCTGGAAGACTAAAAATTTGGTACTTACTTTCTGAGAAATCAATGAAAGAAGCATCAAGTTTCCTACAACTTTTGATGGTGATTCATTTTTCTTGTGCCATTTTGTGTTCCTTCTTCCTAGAATGAAGTGAAGTAAAGTAGTTTCTAGTCTCGTAATTACATCTATGAGTAAGAGTTAAATAACCTTAATTTGCGCTCCTTCAATTCAGCTCCTCTCCCTTCACAAATTATCTTTGGAACTTAAAAGTAATACATTATGTGTTTGCAACATATTATTTTGAGTTTCCTCTCTCTCCATAAATTCATTCTGAAATTTAAAGTGATAGATTCTGTGTTACAACATATCATTTCAAGTTTCTTCTACAATTCTTATTTTCCATTCAGATATCAGCAGTTAATGGCATTGCAGAGTCTTTCATTATACCAGATTATTAAGGGTTTTAAAGAATTAGTTTCCAAAGGGATTGAACGAAGACCTCCTGATATAATTACTTCCATGACACATTTAAAAAAAATTTCTTAAGCACCGATTCCTTTCCACAGCTAAGGAATTGTCTCTTAAGATACAACAATATTAGAGCAAGATTTATTTGGGCGCGCGAATTTGCAGAGAATATCTGAAAATTTGTATGATTTAAAAAAAAAAAAAAATATATTTGGATTCCTTGCGAAAAAATACCCAAATTGAAAAAAAAAATTGGTCGAATCAGAGCTCGGATGAGGGAGATATTGTCGATTTAAAATCATGTCCTTTTTTAGAAAATTTTGTGACGATGAGACAATTACAATGTGTGCGAGTCAAGAACCTACATGCACTTGAGGTAAAATATGCATGAAAATATTTGAGGAGAAAAACAGAGGATATTGCCTTGGTGGTTGAGAGGGATCCTCTCAACATGTCGCCTCAGAGGTAGTCTCGGAAGGTTGTGGAGGAGCCACAATTGGAGAAGAAGAGAGGATACCGAGTGGAAGAGTCCACTCAAGCAAAGACCTCCAGGAGGGGGAAATTTCGAGCCAGAAGTGAAGAGGGAGTACATGCAACTATACCTCCAGGTGTGAGGTGGAGCGAAGTGCAGAATTAATCCCAAGAATAAATTTGGGCAGGATTCATTGAGATGGTGTGTCTCATGGATCGAACTTGGCTACGAGGATCCCACTATACAACAGTAGCAGGATCGGTTAGATTTATGCAGTAATATGTCAAGAAGATAGAAATCAGAGTGATAAGTGTCAGATATTGGAGCGTAGATTAGAGTTGGAAGTAGTACAGAGTGCATGGATGCAAATGTCAGCAGCGCAGAGAGTCTAGTAAACATGTGCAGTAGCTAGCAGCAGTCAGAAGATTCTGATGACAGATGCATTATAATGATTCAGGTGTTTGGAGGCTATTTATTTTCAGAAGTTCTGCATGTGTCAGAAACACTAGAGAGGTGTTGCATGCAAGAGTTGCATGTGTTAGAAACACTAGCGAAGTGTTGCATGCAAGAGTTGCATGTGTGAGAAACACTAGAGAAGTATTGCATGTCACATGCAAGAGTTTCATGTTGCATGCAAGAGGTGCATGTGCGCATGCAAGGAAATTCATTTCTTGTTGAGAAGGAGTGTTGAAGTTTGCAACAAGAAACAATGAAATTGGAATCCAAAATTAACATGACAACACATACACTAGTGTGGGACCACAGGTCATGTAGTGATGGGTCCTAGCGATACATTAGTGTGAAATTCAATTTATTTAATAAATTGGATATGTGTAAAATTTAATTATCCCTTAATTAAATTGGACAATAAAATGTATTCTTATCTCATAATCACTTGTAATAGTTAACTAAATGTGATAGACTCTGTTAGCTCATGAATTTCTAGTTGAGGGTAGTTGGTGAGGCATGCAGAGTCATTCTATGTGTTTTAGAGTTCACGTTGCAGTTAAGTGCATGATTTTAATGCATGAGTAATAAATTAACTCAGTTAAGTGAGTTAAAGTTAGTTGAACTAGTTGTAACTGTTTGTTGCACTAGTAAGAGATCAAGTGAATTAAATCAGATTTAATTCACATGCAGTGATCTGCCATGCAACTGATGATTTACTATTAATATTTGTATGCATGTCAGTTCCAGTGGAGACACATTTGAGACAAAGGTTAAAGGGAAGTTAACTATCAATTGTGATATTAGCATATTGCCCAGATGCAGTTAAAACACCACAGGATGCCCATGATACTCAATGCAGTTGAGGAAGGATGAAATTCCTAAAGACTAGGGATTGCATTCATCAAGAATTGTGTGAGCAAGGTAGATTGAAGACAGGCTGAGAATTGGCTAAGTGTTGGCCCAACTTTGTCTAGATCAGTATGAGACGATAGGCAGATTGTAGGAGACTCTTGTGAGAAGAGTGCATTGTAATTGTTTCATGATTCATTATGGAATATACAATATATGATAGAGGGGTTTTGAGCAGCAAGATTTCCCTGGGAAATTATCCGTGTTGTGGTTTGATTTGATTCTTTCTTTTTCTTCATGTGATTGGCGATTGTGTTTAATTTCCACAATTGATTTGTAGAAGTGATTCAGTATCTAGATTTAGTACATTGTTAGATTAGATTGAATCCATTGATATACATATGTTCGTATAATATATACAAAAAATGGTTTTCTTGGGTGATGTCCCTCACATCCAAATATTTATTCTCCATATTTTTTAATGTCTGTCCCTCACCCACCTTTACTCCCTCGAGAGGCATTAGATAAGGAGACCCAATTTCTCCTTACATCTTCTTGTTAGTTTCTGAAGTCTTGAGCCACTCTATTCAGCATGTGCTCTTTCAGAACCTCCTCATAGGTCTCCCCCTTGGTTCTATTCATCAACACTCTACCCACCAAATTTTGTTCAATGATAGTCTGTTGATGGGGCACCCTTTAGTTCAGCGGGCTCTAGAATTTAAGAAAATCCTAGACAACTTTGTTGTGCCTTCTGATACTAAAATAAATAAAAGTAAATACCAAATTCTTTTCTTCAACAACCCTCAAGCTATCCAAGTTCACATATTTCTTCTTCTAGGCTTCAAAAAGAGCCCCCTTTAGTCCAAATACATCGGGGTCCCTCTAACATCAAATGTAGAAATATGGTGGTAGAATTGCAATTGCTCAAGAAATTTAATCTAAATCAAGAGACATAATTATACTCTATTGATCTGCGGAATTAATTCACTATGTAGAACAAAATTCACAAACATGCATCAATCACATACACAAGTACACAAATGTATCTAGTGGAAACCAAATTTAAAAAACCCCTTAAACATGCTTGCATTAATCAAATGAATAGAGAATTTATTTAAATTGCTAGCTCTAGATCTGAGCTCAACCTACAAAAGACTAATCATTCTCTTTGCTCGGTGAGAAGCTCTAACCCATACTTAGTCAATTTATGTTCCCACCTGAGATGTTATTTTCTTGCGCAAATATTGAGGAAATTATCCCCTATTATTTACGAATTTCCTTCAAAATGATTGTGCAATTTCCAAGGATTTATCATTGATTGCGTGCAACACCTGTACACTCAAGACTATTCTACTATTGATGTTAAACTACCTTGGAATCTTCACCATAGATGAGGAATTCAAATTACTTGCATACATGATATATTTTTAGTTGATTGATTGGTTAACTAGATGGTATCTGAGTTAGAGTGTTGTCCCACTACACAATTAACCTCCAACTAGTTCTATTAACTGGTAGAAGTATTTTAACTGAGTAAAACTAGAAATAACTGAATTGGATTACTAAAAATTAGAAATAAACACATGCAAATTGAACTCCAAGCCCCTTAACTTGAATTTAATGATCTAACTGAGGGACAAGAACCATGTCACCTCAGTTGACCACCTCCAAGTTTTCTGTTAATGTGGAAATTTCAATTTTTCTCAATTTGACCATGGCTAAGTTAAATTGATCCTTTCTTGATACACTTCTCAACACCCAGTCCCCTTTGCCAATCTATCTCGGAAGAGCTGCTACTCAAATTTGAACCAAAACTCTTGAATTGTACATTCCAAGCTCTAAATCTTGTTAGAAATTTCACCCTCCTTAAATTTTTGTTGCAAGCCATGCCCTCCTACCTTTTTTCTTCCCTCGCTGCTCCCAAATCCATCCTAAAAAAACTTCACAACTTTCAATGATCCTTCTTGTCTAGGGGGAGCCAAGATAGAATGGAAATGGGTGTTAGTAGCTTGGGATAAGCTCTAATTTCCCAAATATGGAGGAGTTTTAGGCCTAATAGACCTTGAGATTCTCAGTAAATCATTAAGTGCCAAAAGTTGGTGGAAATGGTTAAAAAACCCCTTAGCTTTATGGTTTCAAATGTGGACCAATAAATATGTGCATGGAATTCAATCCTCTTAGTTAGTTAGAATGGTAGTAGGTAACCAAGGATGCCAAATATGGAATGTGGCTTGGAAGAATAAAACTTTAATTGAAGACCATTGTTTTGGGGAAGTTGGTAATGGTATGATAGGATTACTTTGGGAGGACCCTTGGAACCAATGGCATAAAATCTCTACTCTAGCCAACTTACAAAAAATTAGATAAATTTTTATTAAGAGAGGGATCTCGGTGGTTTCCCACTATTGGAATGACCATCCCCCAAACTCCCCACGACGTTAATGGAAAATACAAGCTCCAGACTACGAAAAGACTCATAGGGAGGAGAAAAAACTTGTATTACCTGTGTTGAACACAAGAAATATTGCAGTGAATGTGGTTAATTATATATTTCATTGGGGCTATGGAACTTCTAGGAATTTCAACCTCAAAGAGTCTTGTAAAATCCTAACCCAAGCATAAATTCCTAAGCCTACTCAAACATGGTGACATCTTTGAAAATTGAAGCACTAGCCTAAGATCACTTTATTCCTCTGGACACTCTTAATAAGTATGACATTAATGTGGGACAAGATTCAAAAAAGTGGCCTCATGGGTCCTTCTTTGTGTTCACTCTGCCTTGAGCAAGAAGACTCGACCCTAATCATCTATTTATCACCTGATCCTTCTCCTCCCTGGTCTTGGATCGACTGGCCATCTCCTTGAGATGATTCATACTTTTTCCTCACTCCATCATTGCCTCATTCGAAAACTGGAAGTATTCTCCTTTTCATAGCCCCATCCTCAACTGATATTGGCTCCTTCTCCCTAGCTTTATTACCTAGAATATTTAGAAGGAAAGAAACTCTAGAATTTTAAAAAATTCCACTTCTTTGATGGATATTTTTTAGCACCTTATCCTCTCCCAACTCAAAGATACCATTACCTCCTCGAAGTGGTCTTCTCATGAATGGGAGTGTCCTCTAGATTAGCAACATATTATGTGGTGACTTGGATTCAACCCACAAAATTCTCTCTCCGCTGCCACATTCATCTATCATTGCCCTATTAGGCCCTCAACTTGGTCTCCCCCACCACCAGGCTTCATCAAACTCAATTTTTGTGGAGCTTCCAAAGGTAATCCAGGGCCAACTAGTTATGGGGTATTTTTCAGAGATAACTCAAGACAAATTCTCAATATCTATTCTTTGGGGTTTGTGACACGGTATGATTACAACCCTCATACATAAATATCAATAGCCCCTTATATAAATGGATTTGTTTCCTACCATTTATGTTCTTAAGAAGATTTAATGTGGGTCACCTCTTTCTTTAATCTCAGGGAGTTGGCACATTGAAGCTCACATCTCCAAAGTTGCCTCAATACTCGAGCATATTCAAGCATCCATGTTCACATTTGTCATTCAAGAAACAAGTTGGATGATATTCTTGCCAATTATGCTCTATATATAGACAACCCTCCTCCCGATGCATGATGATCACAAGAAATTTATGCCGAGTTAAGAAGTGCTTGCCTCCCCATTTCACTTCATGATTTCTCCCCCACGACAAGTGCCTAAGTTCGATGGTTGTCATCGGGTGCTTAAAGCTAAGTGGAAGATTAGACCACTTAGATTTTAATTGAAACCTTAGGCACGATCCATTAAACTCCCCTGATATGTATACATTAATTCAGCCTTGGTCATTGTACACAAGATCCTTCTTGTCTCGCTGGATCATCATTGCATTGCATAATTACTTGGAGAGGTTTTTCTCAGCTTCATATTAAAGTGGCATCATGGATATCCCACTTCCTTCCTCAAAAATGATGGGCCAGTCCCATAATTTTCTTCACGTTTGGCCACCTTAAACCTCACATGTTTGCAGGGTGGCCTTTAAATCTCAATTGGCCTCCTATTTTCACCATTATGATCCGACCTTCTCGGAGGGTTCTATGCTTCTTCACAATTTTCAATCTATATTAGACTAGTCTCATGCTCAATGAAATTCATTGGTTGGTCTTTTGTGGCTCCAATATTTGACTTTAAATCTTGTCTTGGGGGTCATCAAAGCTTTTCAAGGTCTTCTGTATCCTTTTCCCACTGTCATCTTCCCGGTGTTGGAAAATTCAGGGTGGTGGACAAGGGATTACAATGTTTGCAAGCCTAGGTCAGAGGGAAATTTCATGTCAAGGTTCAGATCCATTTCATTGGTCGAATACATGGAGTTTGTTGAAGCTCATTCGAGTATTCTATGTCCTTTTCATGTTGTGGCCTTCATGGTGTTTTCAAATTCAGGGCGGTGGGAAATGGATTATGGTGTTGATAAGCTTAGGTTTGTGGCTCATGTCTCCTTTGGTAATGTTTTGGTTCCTCTGTGGTATGTGGTTTGTGGTGCCTTTGAGGGTCTTGTCTCCTGCATGGTTTGTGGAAACTCATCTACAATTGAGGTTCATGGGCCTTAACCACTGGAGCTCCACTAATTCATTCCTTCCATGTTCCACCATTGTATGATATCATATTTTAATTAACTATGGGTAGTTCCTTTATGTTTTGGCTCGATTTAGATGGCTCTGAAAAATAGGCTCTGGCACCTATGTAACCCCTTGAAGTTTAGTACGAGCTCAAGAATTTTTTTATTTTTGTCTACTAAGCTTATTAAGTGAGACACATGTAGTCTTAAGAATCTCAATATGTGCTACTAGATTGGTTTCCCTATAGTAAGGCTAGTAGTGTAGAGTGCCATCTTTTGTAATTCTCTTCCTCAGTAATAGAATGTCAATATTTACACAAAAAATATAGTCACATATCTTCAGAAAATTTTATATATACATATATACAAAAATATCGGACTTGAAACCACATAAAATTTTGGGTGAATATTGTTTCTATTGTTTCTATATCCTTGCTACCAATCTAGTCCCAAAAACACCTTTCAACACATTTTCACTAGGTAAGGTTCTACAAGGGCTATACTTATTACTTAGCAAAATCATTGGATTGTATTTTTTGTGTATTTTCTCTAACTGTAGAAACTTATCATCTAACACTTAGCGAATCCAATCGTATCTACAATAAATTTGTTTTGATATTTAACATCATTGTGTTTTGTCTTAGAGTGGAAGGTAGGATTCTTGGAAATATGGATTCCACTTTGGCTATGACAAGATAGTACATTTTTTTTCTTGGCTATAAACCTAACTCCTCCAAAAACCTTGTCATCCAAATAATTTACTTACATGCATTGGTTGTTGCAATATACTTAACCTCAATGGTATAAAGAGCCACCACCTTTTTTAGTCTAGATACCCATGTGATTATTGCCCCTATAAAAGTATATATGTATGTGTTAGTGTGAATTCTAATTGCAGGCGTACGAAAAAAGCTCACTTTAGTTGTGCATAACAAATAACCCTAACATCAAATATGGATTTCAATTTCCTTAGATCTATAGTTAGTTTATCAGAATAAATGCTACAAAATCCAGATCTATGTATTTAAAGACATTAAATAGAAAATAAAAGCAAGAGTTTCTCCATGCATCCAATAGACAAGACAAGAATATTTTTAAATAATTTTGTATTTATGACACCTGGAAAGAGAACATATAAAGATGTTACCAGTCCTGCTCAATGGGATGGGTTCTTGTATATCCTTAGCGCTTCAGATCTAAGATCTCTCTCTCTTGATGGTGTAGAAAACCTAGACAAAAATGTAACTCAAAGGGAGCTCGCAAGCAAAAAGGTAGAAACATATGACAATGATAGAGGATCAAAGTCAGATCAAAAGTATAGATCCAGAGAGATATTTATGCAACAAAAAGGTAGTGAATGAATGGAAAAACCCTTATATTTATAACAAATATTGAGTTAGTCTAGATATTGGTGCATGATTAAAATATTATTAACCAAATCTAGATCCAACTTTTATGGAATATTTTATTATTTTTGTTGAAAGGAAAAAGAATTTGATTTGGTCAAATCCCTTTATTTGTAAACAATAAATAAATAAATGATTTATTTATTATTTTAAGAATGTGTTTGAGTAATAATTAAATAAATAATGATTTATTCAATTATTTATAAATGTTTTAGTCAAATTTAACAAGGAATATTATTTAAATAATGTTTTAAATAATTATTTCTAGAAAATAATAAGATAAATAGTGATTTATCTAATTAATTTTCCTATTTTGGGTTAAATATGACCAGGAATATTAATTAAAATGTTGTATAATTAATTATCCCTTGAGAAAATCAAACAAATAAGGATTTATTCAATTATTCCTCATGGGGTTTCCTATTTAGAACATAAACAACTTAATAAATTATGGATTACTAAGTTATTTTTCATAGTGAAAGTGATTTGACTAGGGTAAAATTGGTCTTACATGGTGTACTTTGGTCCATCTAATAGTTACAGGTTAGATGACCAAAAATTGGTGTAACAGATTGCCCCCCAGCGTGCGAGCGTTAGGAGATAATCGTATGACCGAACTATGTTGTAAGAACTCAATCACTAGACACCGAAGGGGGAGTCAGAGAGAGAGAAATATAAGGTAGACTAAAGCGCTAGAGGACAAGACCCTGAGGATTTGAGAATTACAAGTGTGACAAGTCTCTTTTATGACTAAGTACCTATTCTACATGAGGTGGGGGAGGCATACCTATGCTAGCCGAGATAAAAAAGTACAAAGAATAATGCATCCAGTAAACAAGGGACCGAACTATATAGTACATGTTGGCATAAACATGGGCCAGATAAAGACATGATAATGGATCCCACATACATACTGTGCCTGGGACAACAACCAGGACTTATACAATAATATCCGAGTACATGAGATATAAGTACAACCAAAGAGGCCCTGTAAAACAGGAAAGGGCTCTGAAAATCTGAATGATACATGAAAACTAAAGAAGCGCTACAAGCAGCTGAAACCGGAACCATGAAATCTATGGAGCCGCATGTAAGGCTGTAGTAGGGAAGTCATCCAGGTATGTGGGGGGCTACCTGAAGGGCCACCCCCTCATGAGGTTCGAAACATCTCACACACACTCGAGAAATCACTGGTACAATCTGTTGCATCACTGAAACATCAAGTATATAGATATCAATCATGCCATAAGGAGTTGGAGCTGAGAAACAATCAAGTCAAAGGGAAATAAAGAGTCCCTTTTCCTGATCTGAGGCACCGAATAAGAGTGGAAGCTGGAACCAAGGTACACCGCCCTCTAGACCTGTATTCTAGAATGAATAAGCTGATGTTGACAGAAGGAGGTCTGCCATAGGTGAGGTAATAAGGGATCCTCAACTGAGGCACAAGAGGTAATAATAGAACGAATGACAGAATGACACCAGGGATAATGGTGGAAGGGGGGGTACTGAGTAGCGGGTTGACGACTTCTCTTGTTAGAGCATAAAGGGCATGGATGACTTGGCAGCTACTAACGTAAAATCAGAGGGGATAGGGGACAATATGACTGAAGGCCAAAATGTGCGACACGAGAGAGGAACAAAGAAATGAAGGATGGAGGAATATATTGGGATACGAAGGGACTCGGGATAGACTCCATGGATGAGATGATGACTCAAATCAGATGCTCTAAACAAGGGCGGCTCGATGATGCTGCCACATAGAACAGGCCCAGTGGGGACCATAAAAACATGAGTACAAGTTGGTTACTGACGAAAATCAACACGAGCATGGACAAGTATGAAGGAAAAGTGGTGCCCCAAGTATAAGTGTTGCAAGTGAATAAATTCAATTTTGAGGAGTGGTGAAGTGACCCTTCTTGGAAAAAAGGTGTCCGGGTGAAGTATCAAATCACAAAAAATAAAAGCTGGATACCTAAAAGAAATAAAACGTGCATTTTAGGAGAGAAATCCTAAGGGTAATATTTCTTAATATAGATTGCATTACGAGGATTAGGAAGAGAGTGGCCTTCGAAATCCTCTAGGAGGTATGCCCCTTTACCCAAATACCTACTGATGATGTAAGGGCCTAGCCATAATGAGTCAAACTTCCCATGACTGAGGACATCATGAGTCTGGTCATACACTAGAACAAGATCACCTTCATGAAAAGTATGAGGGTGGACTTTTCAGACATATTAAGCTTTGGTGCATTTCTTAGCCGCTTCGGCGGTTTGCGATGCAACATGATGGTCTTCGAAAGCGCGCTCAAGCACGATAAGTCATTGTTCTAAAGGTTGGGTGTTAGGGAGAAGTTCGATTGGTAGATGAAGGGAAGGGATTTCACACTCTATCGGTAGGACTGCCTCCTCGCAAAAAACAAGGTGGAAAGAAGTAAACCCGGTGGGGGTTTTAACAGAAGTTCTATAGGCCCACAAAGTAGGGAAGAGCATAAGGTGCCAATTGGTTTTGTGCTTATTCACCGTCCGTTAAAGCATAGTTTTAAGGATTTTATTGACTGCTTAAACTTGGCCATTACCTTGGGGGTAATAGGAGGATGAATATTGGTGCTCAAAACCCAACAACGAGGATAGCTCATGCCATATCTCATCTTCAAAATGTCAGACATGGTCAGAGACCAATTGCTTCAGAACTACGAATCGAGCAATAACATTGTTAAAGAAAAAGAGGGCTGTGGTAGTTTACATGTTGTTGAACGTTGGCATGGCCTCAACCCATTTTGGGAAATAGTCGACCTCTACAATGATATCCTTGTGGTTATCAGCAGATGGAGGTCTACACTCCCTAAATTCTATGGCCCACTTACAGAAGGGACCAGCTGAGATGAGAGGATGGAGTCGAGCCAGAGGGGCTTGCACCTTTGGGGTGAAATATTGGCAATTGGAACAGTGTTTGACTGCTTCAATGCAATCCCAAAGAGAGAAGGCAAAAATTACCCAACGTGCATGATTTTCTGGGTAGTAGCGAGACCAGAGAGGTGGCTAGCACAAGCGTCGCTATGGAAAAAATTGAGGACTTGATTAGCTTCAACATGCGTGAGACACTGACGAAGGATAGTATCTACACTACGATGATAAAGCTCATCAGCGATGAGAAGGTAGCGAGGGGCATGGTGCCGGATACATCGTCGAGCATCATGATCAAGATGGAGGGTGAAATTTTGGGTTCACAAATAAGTGAGGATGTCACCATACCAAGGATCATCTGTGGTAATGGCAAACAAATTTTCATCGGGATAATCATCATTAATTGGAGGATCCTGTGTACTGGTAGGTAATTCAGAAATGAGTTCAGCGAGGGTGAAACCTTTCTTTAAACTCTTTGGTGTGAAAAATTCAAGATTGAATTCCTGGAGGATAAAGATCCAATGGGCATACTTCCCATCGATGATCTGAGCGACCAATAGAAGCATAGGCTTTAATTAGTTTACTCTTCGTGAAAACGATGAGGAGAAATGACAAATTTTTTGAACCGAGAACACGAAACCAACGCTAATTTCTCTTTCATGTGAGTAGGACACGCTAAATACAAGGTTCGTAATGACATAATAGATAACATGCTCGATTCCATTGTCATATTCCTAAATAAGGACCCTAGCGACCGAATGGGTGGAGGCTGAGCTGTACAGGATGAAATCCCTATCAAAGTCAGGGGGACGAATCAAGGGAGTGGAGGTGAGAGCATGTTTCATGGCATCAAAAGAATCTTGAACATAGTCATCCAAAATGAATGGAATGTTAGATCTGAGGAGTCTAAGGAACCCATGCGTGGTGGTGGCATAGTCAGGTATGAACCGACAAAGGAAATTAGCTTTTCCTTGGAGGCTTTGTAACTGGCATAAGGTACGACGAATAGGAAGCTCAAGGATGGCTTGAAATTTCAAGGGGTCAAGTGTTATACCATATCTAGACAAAATGAAGCCTAAAAGACAACCAATAGGAACACAAAAGACACACTTCATGTTAGGTCCCTATATCACTAGTATAGTCCCTTATTATTGTTAGTGTAAACCTGTTATTGTTATTATTGTACCCTGGTAACCCCCATTTTGTTATTATTGTGCCCTTAAATTATTATTGTTAGGTCGGCTAGGATTACATTGTGGCCCACTAGGATTACATTATGGCCCCATGGATTCCTATATATAGAAAGGAGGTTTCTAAATTAGACAATCCAAGAATTTTTCATTTATGTAATGCATTTGAGGTTGCCCCTTGAAGGGGCTTATTTATATGGTGTTGACATTCTTTATTTTATTTTTGGAGTCAAATACACAACATTTGGCATTTTAGCTGATTCTGTGTCGCTACTCCAAACAAAGCCATCGTGAATTTTCGTTTATAAATTTTTTCATTTAAGTTTCGTGCTTGAAATTTTTAGGTGCGAAGTCGAAATCGAGGAAGATTTTCAAATATTTCGGTATCTTGTTTCGGCAATATTTTTGGAGATATGATCTGTGGAAGTTAGGTCTTTTTTCAGGCTCCTAAACAGGTCATCATGGAATTTGCGCTATAGCTTGTTTTCTACTTGAGGTTCAGAATCTGAAATTTTTATGGTGCGAAGCTGAAATCCTAAGGAAACTCGTCAAAAAATTTCAGATCTTGGTTCGCAATATTTTTGGAGATATGATCTGTGGAAGGTAGTGCTTTTTCAGGCTCAAGAATTTCATCTCAAAAAGGTGATCGTGGGAAAATTTCAATAACTCTCTCTCTGAGCATTGGATTGGAGTGCCGTAAAAATTGGTCGCAAGTACACAGATTTTAGTTTCTTGGCTATCAATTTCATAGGCGAAGGACGAAACAGTGACATGTGGCAAGTCGTACAAGTTCGCTATACTGAACCAATCCATAATTAGGTCATTGTGGGAGATTGGACATAACTTTGTCTTGGAGAATCCAAATCAAGTCAGACCTGTGGAATTCAAAAGAGAATTCAGAGGGCTACTTTAGTGCTGAATTTCAGATATTGAAGAGCCACAATAACAGAGATAATACAATTTCAATATCGAGCTCCTCAAAAGCAAGTAAAAGGTGTGTATTTCTTTTCCGAATTGCATAAGTCTTGTTTGAAGAATCAAGTTGAATTGATTGCAAGGGCATATTGTAGAATATATATTGGTATTGGATTATAAAATGGCCCCTAAAAAGAATTAAACACCCATTAAGCCTTTTGAAAGCTCTACTATGACTCATGAAGACGAAGAATGGCAACATGACATATCAAAATTACAAGAGCAAGTGCAACAAATTTCGCTCTCGCAAAGAGCAACAAAAAATGACATGGAATTTTTGAAGAAAGGCGTGGAATCTAAGATAGATGGCATGGAATCTAAGATTGATGGCATGGAGGCTGGCATGGAATCTAAGATGGATGACATGGAAGCTAATATCGATGAGAAAATGGAAAACATGAAGAATTTTCTAAAAGCAGACATGGAAGGTTTGACAAAGTTGATACAAGAAAGGTTTCCTAATGGTGAAAATATAGTAGAAGAACCTCATGATGAGAACAAAATAAATGTTAATTGTGATTTCATAAACTCTAATGTTGGTGGGAAGAACCACCATATTCCAAAGATGGATATGAGGAAGTTTGATGGAAAGGATTCTGTAACATGGATACTACAGATGGAGCAATATTTTGATCTCCATAACGTGCAAAACACACAAAAGGTACGCATTGCAACTTTACATTTAGAACAAAATACATTTGTATGGTATCAATGGCTTTGCTCCCGTAAAAAAATTGTCACTTGGTCAATTTTACGGAGGAAATGATAGCACATTATGAGGATACAAAGAGCAACACCTTCTTTAGCCAATTGATAAATCTCAAACAAAAGGGTTTAGTGGGGCAGCACATTGAGGACTTCCAAAAATTGAATAGAAGGGTAACTGATATTCTAGAAGAACACAGGATCGATCTCTTCATAGGCACTTTAAAGAATAACATCCAACACGAAGTTCGCGTTTTGGAACCGGATTCATTGGAGAAGGCATTCGAGTTGGCAAGAAAAGTTGAATGTAAAATAATGGCGACAAGGAAGCCTACCACTCAATTCTATAAAGAAGGAAGTGTTGCTACGCCTAGATTTCCACAACCTACAAGGTTGACACCACAACAATTGGAAGAAAAAAGAGCAAAGGGCTTTGCTACAGTTGTGATAGCAAATACACTAAAGGTCATAAGTGTGCTGAGAAGAAATTATTTTACATAGATTGTGAAGAAGAAGAAGAAAATGAACAAGAAGAGGATATACACCAGGAACCACCCCTAGAAGAGGAAGAAATGAATCAGACCATATCGTGTAATGCACTGGCAGGAATTACCACTCCTCAAACTCTCAAGATAGAAGGACATATAAAGAAGAAAAGGGTAATAGTGTTGATTGATTCAGGTAGCACCCAGAATTTTATTCATTATAAGGTAGCCAAGGAATTAAATTGTTTCCTATACCCAGCACCAGAATGTCAAGTGATGGTTGCAAATGGAGGAACTATAAATTGCTCTGGAAAATGCCATAATATCAAGCTAACCATTGGGGAATATGTATTGACTAGTCCAATGCTTTCCATTCCTATGGGAGGTGCTGATGTTGTACTAGGAGTACAATGGTTACAATCTTTGGGGACGGTAACTTTTAATTTTCAAGAACTTTTCTTGAAATTTTTTTCAGAAGGAAAGGAAGTCGAATTACGAGGTATTGCGGGGAAGCCAGGAAGGATAATAAGCTCTAATGTCATGACAAAGCTTCTAAAGAAAGAACAGCGAGGCGTAATTGCACAATTATGCTCACTAGAAGTTCCAACATCAAAATCATCTATTTCTGCAGATCTCCAACCAGTCTTGGACAATCATTCCAAGGTGTTTGAAACTCCCAAAGGACTCCCACCTATTCGTGATCATGATCATGCTATTCATTTGATTCCGAGAAGTGTTCGTCCAAACATCAGGCCTTATAGATATCCTTACTTCCAAAAGAGCGAAATTGAACGTATGATTGCAGAAATGTTAGAGGCGGGTATAATTCAACCTAGTCAAAGTTCTTTCTCTGCTTCTGTAGTATTGGTACACAAGAAGGATGGATCATGGCGCATGTGTCCGGATTATAGGGAGCTCAATAAGCTCACCATTAAAGATAAATTTCCCATTCTGTGATTGATGAATTATTGGATGAATTACATGGAGCAATTTATTTTACCAAGTCGGATCTTCATTCAGGATATCATCAAATTAGAATGAAGACTGAAGATATTCCAAAAACAACATTTCGAACTCATGAGGGTCATTATGAATTTTTGGTCATGCCTTTTGGCCTTACCATTGCACCTTCTATATTTCAAGGGTTGATGAATTCCATTTTCAAACCCTTCCTTAGAAAATTTGTGCTAGTATTTTTTGATGATATACTAATCTACAGCAGGTCTTGGAAGGATCATGTTGAACATGTTGACAGGGTGCTCAAACTATTGCAGGAGAAACAATTATATGCGAAAACATCCAAATGTTTCTTTGGAGTACAAGAGGTGGAATATCTGGGTCATATTATATCTCACGAGGGTGTTAAAGTAGACCCTAACAAAATTAAAGCCATTAAGGAATGGAAATTCCCCAAGACAATAAAGCAGTTGCGAGGATTTCTCGGGTTAACGGGCTATTATCGCAAGTTTGTTAGGAATTATGGGAGAATAGCAGCACCTATAACAACATTATTGAAGAAAGATGCATTTTCATGGACTCCTGAAGCAACTAAGGCCTTTGAACATCTTAAAGAGGCAATGTGCCTAGCACCGGTCTTAGCTACATCAGACTTCACAAAAACCTTTATTGTGGAATGTGATGCCTCAGGAAATGGAATTGGTGCAGTTTTAATGCAGGAAGGAAGACCCATTGCTTTTGAAAGTCGTCCAATCAAAGGAAAGTATTTACAAAAACCTATTTATGAGAAGGAAATGTTAGCAATGCTGCATGCACTAAAGAAATGGCGAACTTACCTAATGGGAAGACACTTCAAGGTAAAAACTGATCATGATAGTCTTAAACACTTTTGGAACAAAGACTATCTTCAGAAGAGCAGCAAAAATGGGTCACAAAGATGTTGGGTTATGACTTTGAAATAATCTACAAAAAAGGAAAGCTTAATGTTGTTGGAGATGCACTCTCAAGAAAGAATGAAGAGGTGGAAGCATTGCTTTGTGCCATTTCTATTATCCAACCAGATTGGATAACCGAAGCAAGAGATGAATGGAAGAAGGAAAAAGATGTATGGACACTCATTCAAAAGTTACGGCAAGATCCTAGTACATCTGATACATTTAATTGGAAAAATGATTCCTTATGGTACAAAGATCGCTTATATCTTTGTAAAAATTCCCAACTAAAACAAAAGATTCTTCTGGAATTGCACACTTCTCCTTTAGGAGGACACTCAGGATTTTTAAAAACTTACCACAGGGTGAAGAAAGAATTTTTTTGGGATGGCCTTAAATCTGATATTCAAAATTTTGTGGCAGAATGTTTGGTTTTCCAGCAGAATAAAGTTGAGACAATTAAGACCCCGGAACTTCTACAACCTTTATCCATTCCAAGTCAATGTTGGGAGGAGATTTCAATGGATTTTATCACAGGTTTACCTAAGTCCGAAGGAAAGAATGCCATCATGGTGGTAGTTGATAGACTTACCAAGTATGCACACTTTTGTGCATTATCTCATCCATTTAAAGCAAGTACAGTTGCTACTACATTTATGAACATAATTCAAAAGCTACATGGAAGCCCAAGGGTTATTGTGAGCAACATAGATCCCATTTTTACTGGAAATTTTTGGACGGAGTTATTTTCTTGTTTGGGTAATCAATTAGCTCATAGCTCATCTTATCATCCTCAATCTGATGGTCAAACTGAGATAGTAAATAAATGTTTGGAAGGATATCTTCGTTGTTTTGTATCTGATAACAAACACAATGGGTCAAGTGGTTACCTCTCACTGAATGGTGGTATAACACTTCCTTCCATACTGCGGCAAAAATGACCCCATTTATGGCACTTTATGGATATCATCCACCATCCATCACATCATCTTTAAGAGAAAATTCGAAGGTTCAAGCAGTGGAAGATCACATCTAGCATCAACAAGAAGTTCTCCAACTCTTAAAGGACAACCTGAATTTGGCACAAAATCGAATGAAACAACAGGCAGATCAACATCGCAGTGAGAGAAGTTTTGATGTAGGAGATTGGGTATTTTACGGCTACAACCATACAAACAAATGTCCCTCAAGCAAGCTAAGAAGGATAATAAATTATCGCCAAAGTACTATGGTCCTTACAAGGTGTTGGAAAAGATTGGTACTATGGCATACAAATTGGAGCTTCCTGCTTCTTCGCGAGTACATCCAGTTTTCCATGTTTCATGCTTAAAGAAGGTTATAGGTGAAAATCTTCCGGTTCAAACAATATTTCCAGAACTTGATGAGGAAGGAAAAATCATATTGGAACCTGAAGCAGTCATGGAAACAAGAACTCGACAACTACGGAATCGATCAATTTCAGAGTATCTCATCAAGTGGAAGAACTTACTCACTGAAGATTCTACATGGGAGGATGAGAATTTTATACAGAAGCACCCGGAGCTACTCAAGCGTTGAGGAAAACACTTTTTTTGAAGGAGAGGGGCATGTTAGGTCCCTATATCACTAGTATAGTCCCTTATTATTATTAGTGTAAACCCCTTATTGTTATTATTGTACCCTTGTAACCCCCATTTTGTTATTATTGTGCCCTTAAATTATTATTGTTAGGTCGGCTAGGATTACATTGTGGCCCACTAGGATTACATTATGGCCCCATGGATTCCTATATATAGAAAGGAGGTTTTGTAAATTGTATCATCCAAGAATTTTTCATTTATGTAATGTATTGGAGGTTTCCCCCTCGAAGTGGCTTATTTCTAAGGCGTTGATATGTATTTTCTTCTATTTTTGGAGCTGGTTACACAACACTTTAGCAGGTTGAGGCGGATATTGTATTTGTGACATTAGAGGAAGACAATATGCAAATCATGAAGGTGTTGCACCTGATGTTTAGAACACACAGTGATGTCGTCTAAATAAGCAAGGATAGTATGAGCTAGGTCATGGAAACAGTATGACATGGCCTGTTGAAAAGTGGCTCCCACTTTCTTAAGGCCAAATGGCATGACCCTATAAGAAAAGGTTCCCCACGGACTAATGAACGCAATCTTAAGCTGATCAGCACGACAGATAACAATCTGGTTATATCCAGAGAAACCATCCATGAAGGATAGAACATCGTGCCCCAGACAGTCATCAATGTTTTGGTCAATGAATGGTGTGGGGAAGTTGTCTTTAGGACAAGATATTTTCAGGTCACTAAAGTCGGTGCAGACACGAATGGTGCCTTGTTTCTTGAGAATGGGAACTGGATTGGACACTGAAGTGGTGTATTAAATGGGATAGATAAAACCAGCCTGCTTGGGCTTATCTATTTCAGATTTGAAAGCCTCTCGTCTGGAAGGATTAATGGGTCTCAAATTTTTATAGACAGGATTGGCATCGAGCCATGTATCGATATGGTGTTCGACAATGGCGAGATCAAGTCCAAGCATTTCTGAATAGGACCAAGTGAAAACATCATGGAATTCCTTGAATAGCTTGGTATAAGCCTCAATTTCTCTTGGGGTGCATTGGGCACCCAAAGTAATGTTTTCTCTAACCCTGGTTTGTCGGAAATGTTGATTTTAATGATAGGAGAGATATTGGCCATATTTCCTTCTTCGAAAGCATCGGGTGTAGGGATGGGATTTCTAAACCAATTGACTTCATAAGGAATGAATTTTTTTATTTCCACAATGTATTGGTCATGTGACAACCGCGGGAGGAAGTATGCATGATGGTGCATATAATCCCATGGAAAGTCGGGGGCAGTCATTGCTTCCATAATGTCTTCATCAAAATGGAATATGGGGTGACTGGAGGAAGGGAGACCACATGATGCGGTAAAGCTACCTGACTCATCATCATGAAAAGAAAGGTTCACATGCGCATCATCACGGGGATTGACGAAAGAGTAAGCAGATAAGTGATCTACTGATGTTGAGCCCAGGGTGATCGCTGAAGGGAGGTCAGGCAAAACAGAAGGGGAAGTCCCAAAGGGGTATTCCACCGTGGGTCTCATGGATGATGATAGGTAGAAAATGGTGGCTGTAGGTTCCATCATGTCGACGTTGAGAGGGGGAATGCTAATGGGAGTAGGCGAGACCTCTTGTTCAGCTGAAGAAAAACTCGCAAACAAGTGAGAGGTGGACTCGTTGCACTTGGCCTCGAATTGGCGGACCACTTCTAAAGAGGCACGGTAGTCATCGAGGCGGGGACATAGGTGGGTGTAGTGGCCATGGAAGTCACACAAATCACATGGCTAATTTGTGTGCAAAGACTTGAGTTTTGGGACTGAATCGGGTATAGTGACATATACCTCTAGGATATCAGACTCCGAAAACGCTTCGTTGACCATGGGCTTGAGACGAGGCAATTCAGGACAGGTATCTGTGGCATGATCGACAACATCACACAAAGCACACTAGGTGGTACGATTTGGAGGCTGAGGAGGAGAAGTGGTTGTTTGGGAAGCCTTTTCCTTAGGTGCCTTCTTATGAGCTTTTCCCCCCTCACCCGAAGGATTCACAACAAGAGTGGGTTCTTGTTGAGGTGGCTGAGGTACATAAGCAAAGGGAGGGGTCATGGAGACTAGTTGGACCGGGGTAAAGCAAGATAAGGTTTGGGCTAACCAGGTGAAATAGTGGCTGGGGGATCAATGTACCAGACTGGGATCCCCAGGGTCTGTTAGGAAGAGATAAAGTAGCCATAACAGGTACTGAAAATAATCCAGGAGGGGGAGCTAGAAATGGTATCTGATCGGAGGGGTAGTGGCTAGGTGGGAAAGCTCCGAGATGGTTAAGGCTAGGAGGAACTGTTCCAGGAGGGTATATAGGCTCATGGATACCAGCTGTAGATGAGGGGCCTTAAGGAGGGGGTCCTGAAGGCTGAGTCGAGGTACTAGGAGTAGGTTGCGGAGGGCAGGGCTGCTGACTAGTTGAACTATTCCATTTGAGGTCAGAATGAGACGATCGCATCATGAAAATGTTCGACGATCTAGTATTATACATAGGAGGAGAATGACTAGGGAATGAAAAAAACAAAGAGGAACCTTTGTAGACTCCAGGTGAAACATTGGTCGGAGGTTCGGCTATTTATTTATTGGCCACCAAAGAGATGATGGACTCAGGGGAGATCTGAGACTTCGGTTCGTAATATGTCAACTGGTCATGGTGACAATATTTCCATTATGGGGAAATCACATCTTACAGTGAACCGAAGATGGGATAGAAGACATCACATAAGTGTAGCTGTGACCCAATAAAATGTTGTAGTCTAAGGGGGCATCAATGAATTCTACGTCAACACAAATAATCTTTCCCGCAAGAGTAATAAGACAATTGTGGAACATGCTAAGGGGCTGGGAAGAGTGGCCATCCCACGCTCAGAGGGTGATAGTGGAAGGGGAAAAGTCAGGAGATTCGAGTTGCTTCTAAACTGAAGAGAACATCACACAGGTGGATGCCCCCTTGTTAATGATACCCCTTGTTAATGATACAATGGGAGATGTTGGCATTCTGGATCTTGACAGGGATTTGGAAAGCGACACAAGCAGGAAGGGGGGGATGTTCTGACCGGTCAACATCGAAGATAATCAAATGATCATCTGAAGGATCCACAATGCCCATGATAGTTTTTAGAGCTTTTCGTTGTGAAGGGCACGACTGGAGGACTTACAACATTGACATGGAAGCAGAGGATTGTGCCAAGTCATCTATTGTACTATACGAATGGGCAGATTTACCAGAAGTAATGTTTCAACGTAATGGCCCCTTGGGGATCTTGGTATGAACCTCTGCCTTAGGCTGAGGGATCAGTAAAGGGCCATTCGGTGTTGAAAGAGTCTCTGTGGGACCTGAAGAAGGGGGCTTGGGGGCAGACATAGCGGGGGGCTTGTTGTACTGACGGGAGTGAGTCTGAAGGTTGAGGTCAATGGTAATGGGTTGTTCAGAGTTCATCATGAGAATATAGTAATCAGAGGTACCAGATGGAGGAGGTTGAGTGGCCACCTGACTTTCAGGGGGTTGGGTAGCCACGAATCCTTGTTGGGGGAAAGGATTAGTAAACATAGCCAGTTGCATAGGTGAAACATTAGGGGGAACCGAAGGGGAGGCTTTCTATCCTTGGGATGCTTATTGAGCTTCCCATATCTGACGCATTTGAGGTAAAAGAGGACAATCGTGGGTGTAGTACCATAGACACCGCAACAAGAAATTTTTTTTTTCGTGCGAACAAGCCTATCCTACTTGGGCTGAGTGACCTGTTGCTGGGTTGTTGTGTTAGGTGCATTCCCCTGGGGATTGGATCCTGGATTACCTGGGGAAGATTTGTTTTGGTTGTCTTTCCTCTTCTTTTTGGAAGTAGGAGGATTAGTTGCGCTCTGATGTGTATACACCTAACCCTGGGAGGGTGGTGCATGCTGTTGCGGGGGTTGAGAAGGCAAGGGAGGATGTGGTGCTAATACTGGAGGAAATGGAGCACCCGACAGTGGATATAGATAATAAGGAGGTTGGGCAACATTTTCGTAAACAGGCTGGGAAAAAGGATGAGGCATACAGTATCCTGGGTACATGCTATTGGGAGGGGGGAAAGTGCTAGAGGAGCTGGCCCCTCCCTAAGGGAAACCATCACCCATGGGAGGATGAGTGTACGGATGAGAAAGGGCTCCAACGATATCATCGATGACATGGGATGCCTCTGGTGCATTGGCACCACCGGGTCTAGGGAGATCAAGTAATAAATTATAAAAATAGCTAGACTGTGCGTAGATCATGTCATATTTCAATGCAATCTCGAGGGAAGCTTCTTCGGTCTGAGGTAAATGAGATGTGACATATTTTCTAATAGCAGGAAGAAGGGATCAGAGAAACCAATCCATGTAGACACGGTATTCGAAGGTAGGGGCTTGACATAGGCTCTTTCTTCTCCGCCATTCCTGGACATGATTGGATAGGCAGGTCATAGACGATTGATGGAAAGAGGTAAAAAGTTCGGTACCAGTGTCATAACGAAGGGGAAGTTAGAAGTAAGATAGAAAATCCCTGGCAAGAGTCCCAAAAGTAGTATGAGAGGAGGAGGCCTAGTTAACATACCACTTGGAAGCTTCTCTAGTAAGCGTACGCTGGAACAACCGAAGACAGTCAAAGTCATAGGTGATTGAGTTAGATGAACACCACATGTGGAAAGAACGAACATGTTTTATAGGATCTTCTCCAGCAAGACCTTCAAACTTGGGGATGTCTGAAGGGAGCTTGGTTGGCATAGCAGGCCAACCAGGATCATGGTGTATGGGGTCATTTTCAACTGGTTAAAATCGGGATGAATGAGGCCTGCCATATAAGGGAGCAAGGGAGAAGCCGGGAGAGTTCCTGTTGCGGTCCCAATAGTAGTGTTCCTAGCATTAGGGTCAGGGCTACCACCAGCGTTAGGTCCTAAACCAGACATGGTGAAGGTGACAGGAGGAGAGCTGGGGATAGAACCAGAAGGGGAACCAGATGAACCAGAAGTAGAGCCAGAATGGGGACTCGGTGGAGGACTAACTCGAGCCCTATGCAGAGGAGTAATTCTTCCTAATAGAAATTGAGGATGAAGGCCATGAATTCACCGGGATAAACACCTTGGGGGCGCAATGATGGAAAGAAAACACGAATCATAGAAGGAAGAGAGACCAACAAGGGAAAGGAGGTGCAAGATCAAATGATTACAATGTCATAGTCCTCGCTTGGTGGTGTAAACCAGGCACTCTTCACTTAGGGTGTGTGTTTATGTGATAAGTGTGTTAATTTTAATTAAACCCAGACATGTGTAGATAAAAATGAAAAAAGGTGTTGTATAACTGTAAATAAATCTAAAAATAACAGTACAGTAAATTAAATATGATAAAAAATAAACAGATAAAGATGTGTCAATTTAAACCCAAGGAAGAGGGCTTCCCAACAACTAGTCTATGGGTGGGTAAAATCTAGTAAAAACACATAAAATGGCCAATGGATCTAAATTTGAGAGGGACAGGGATCTAAAGGTTAGATCTTCTAGAAATAGGTGCTGAAAACGACAAAAAACCAGAGGGAAAAGTGCTGCAAATGAGGTGGCGAAAGGCTACAACCTGAAGGGAAATGGAGGGGACCAGAGGAGGACCAAAAAAAAAAGAAAATAGGTGTTATGGATGGATGAATAACCAATTTGAAATGGATCTGAAAGTACAGGATCAGATCAGGAAAAAAAAGCTGAAAACACTGAAATCTCAAATGACTTGCTTCAGCTAAACTCCTCCTAAAAAGGTGGAAGCATACTGAAGCCCTAAGGGGATTGGTTCCTACTTCGACGAGTAAAAAAGAGCAAGTAAAGGTCCAAGACGGTTGGAGACGGAGGTCAAAATACCCTGAATAGTAGCCCAGAAAAACCCAAAAACATCACAGAAAAATTCTCGCAAGAAGTTCAGGTTGCAGTTTCTGACCTGTTTTCTGTTGAGATCACCATTTTTTGACATTTTTCCACTACCTGAGAGCTGGGGTTGCAGGTTTTGGCCCAAAAAGTGCGACCTACACTTCTAGCCATCTCAGGAGAAGGTTTCAGAAAAAAGTGTCGTCTCAGCTACAACTGATACCTGTTACCTGCACAATAGGCCGAGAAAGAAACGAAAGTTAGAAATTTTAATGTTTTAGGGTTTTAAAGGTTAAAAACAACAACAAGAAAAGCAAAACAAGAAGTTGAAGAAAAACCCTAGGGGTTGAAGTAGCTGGTCATGCAGGGATCTGAAAAATGACAGTGGTCGTAATCATAAACCCTTGTGGAGTCGCCAATTGTTAGTGTGAATTCTAATCGCAAGCATATGAAAAAAGCTCACTCTATCTGTGCATAAAAAACAACCCTAACATCAAATATGGATGTCAATTTCCTTATATCTACAGGTATTTGATCTGAATAAATGATACAAAATCCATATCTATGCAGTTAAAGATATTAAACAACAAATAAAAGCAAGAGTTGCTCCATGTATTCAATAGACAAGACTAGAATATTTTTAAAGAATTTTGTATTTATGACACCTAGGAAGGGAACATAGAAAGATGTTACCAGTCCCCCTCAATGGGATGGGTTCTTGTATGTTCTCAGTGCTTCATATCTAAGATCTCTCTCTCTTGATGGTGTAGAAAACCCAGACAAAAATGGAACTCAAAGGGAGCTCACAAGCAAAGAGTTAGAAAAATATGACAATGATGGAGGATCAAAGTCAGACCAAAAGTATAGATCCAGAGCGATCTCTAGGCAACAAAAGGTAGTGTATGAATGGAAAAAACCTTCTATTTATAACAAAATATTGAGTTAGTCTAGATATTGGTGCATAATTAAAATATTACTAGCCAAATCTAGATCCAACTTTTATGGAATAATTTATTATTTTTGTTGGAGGGAAAAAGAATTTGAATTTGGTCAAATCCCTTCATTTGGAAATAATAAATAATAAATAATTAAATGATTTATTTATTATTTTAAGAATGTGGTTGAGTAATAATCAAATAAATAATGATTTATTCAATTATTTATAAATGATTTAGTCAAATTTAACAAGGACTATTATTTAAATAATGTTTTAAATAATTATTCCTAGAAAATAATGAGATAAATAGTGATTTATCTAATTAATTTTCATGTTTTGGGTTAAATATGACCAGGAATATTAATTAAATGATGTTTAATTAATTATCCCTTGAGGAAAATCAAACAAAAAATGATTTATTCAATTATTCCTCATGGGGTTTCCTGTTTAGACCATAAACAACTTAATAAATTATGGATTACTAAGATATTTTTCATAGTGAAAGCAATTTTACTAGGGTAAAATTGGTCTTACATGGTGTACTTTGGTCCATCTAATAGTAACAGGTTAGATGAAAAAAATTTGTATAACAGATTGTCCCCCAATGTGCGAGTGTTAGGAGCTAATCGTATGACCGAACTACATTGTAAGAAATCAATCATTAGACACTAAAGGGGGAGTCAGAGAGAGAGAGAGAAATATAAGGTAGAATAAAGCGCTAGAGGACAAGAGCCTGAGTAGGTGAGACTTACAGGTGCGACAAGTCTCTTTTATGAGTGAGTGCCTGTTCTAAATGAGGCGAGGGAGGCATACCTATGCCTGCTGAGATAACAAAGTACAAAGAATAATGCGTCCAGTAAACAAGGGACCGAACTATATAATACATGATGGCATAAACATGGGCCAGATAAAGACATGATAATGGATCCCACATACATACTGTGCCTGGGAAAACAACCAGGACTTATACAATAATATCGAATACATGAGATATAAGTACAACCAAAGAGGCCCTGTAAAACAGGAAAGGGCTCTGAAAATATGAACGATACATGCAAAATAAAGAGGCGCTGCAAGTGACTGAGGCCGGAACCATCAAATATATGGAGCTACATCTAATGTTGTAGTAGATAAGTCATTTGGGTATGTGGGGGGCTACCTAAAGGGCAACCCCCTCATGAGGTTTGAAACATATCACACACACCCGGGAAATCACTGGTACAATCTGTTGCATCATTGAACCATCAAGTATACGGATCTCGATCATGCCATAAGGATCCATGATTTAATCAAAGGATTGATAAGTTTATAAGAAAATCCTACACAACAGTCATCGATTCTATAAAGAAACTTCAGAATAAAAGTAATATTACTTATATTTCATCATGCACATTGAAGTTCTCTACTAATTGTGAGACCTCAACACAGTACAAATGAATTATTATAAAATCCTTTTTTCATTTTCAAAGAAACAACAATCATTGAAAAATCACATTATTTAAGTCTTCAAACTAGATCATACATGTTAGAAGCTAGGATAACACTAAGATTTGGGGGGGGGGGGAATCAATATTATGACAATTTAAAACTTTCTTTCACAAAGTAAAGGGTGGGTGGGGGATCAATATTATGACAATTTAAATCTTTCTTTCACAAAGTAAAGAGTACTTAGCACCAACAATAATAATCAATAACACACCATACTCATAAATCATGACACAAGGTATAACATGGAAACCAAATTGGGAAAACCACCAAATATTTTTCTATTATGATGCATTTAAAGCTACAACTTCAAGTACATCAATTAGTAGGCTACAACCTATTGATCACTTCATACCTCTTTCTTGCTGCAAGCACCCACTTGTTGGTTTCTTAGGCTCCAACTTAAAGGAAGCTCTAACTCCTTGATTTGTTAGCACCTACTGAAAGGAGAACCAACCCCTGATTTATTTTTCTATCACCAACTAGAAGGAAACATCCACTCTCTCTTGGTAGACATCTTACCATCTTACAAGAAGCACCCACTCCTTGATTTTGCAAGAGCCCACTTGCGAAGGTACCAACCCACAAGATATTCTTCAAACGCCCATTCAGATGGAAGCACCGACTTCTTTATTTTTAGGAATTGACCTGCTAAACCTGCAAACCACTATTTCATACATTTTAAAACTAAGATCTGTATGCTCTTACACATACTAATACTGCATCATCTCTTTAAAAAAAAAACTCCTTCTCTACATATATAAACTCTTTATTAAACTCACCCAACTGCTTATATCACCAACCACCTCAGAAACCAATACTCTTCACCTCTGATAGATGAATCCTAGTTCATACATTATACTCAATCTCTACTACTTGTAAAGAATTAAATTTTCAAATTTTAACGTTTAAATTTAGTTAGCTTCAGCACTATAAAATATTTAATTTTCTTTTATTTTGTTGTTCACTTACTATTTAATTCAGGTTATCTCATGAACAAGTCAATTTTACACCTTGCATGCTATTTTGAGGTGTTCTCTGCATTTAATTGTTGTTTAAAATCAATTCTAGTAATTAACATTTTTTAGCAGAGGTTCTCCAAATAATCTGTCGAATCTAGTAATGCCACAAAATAATATGTCGAATCTAGTAATGCCACTTAGATACAGTTAAATCCTCTTCTAACTCAAGTGCACTGTAAAATCTGGTAGATGCTTCCAATAGTTCTATAAAAAACTGTTGTTTTCCACTGAATTCCCAAATGCATGCACTGCAGTTCCTTCACCATAAAACCATAGGTTGTGACTGAAGCCTGAATAATTCAAGGGCTAAATTAGTTTGGGGTTATTGGATTTAATTTTTATTACATCATGTGAATGCATTGAAGTCCTGAATTGTGTGGGCCCCATGCTTATTTTGGGTTTCAAAACTTGTTCACTACTATAAATGGCTTGAAGGCCCAGTCACTTGAAATCCTGAACACTAGGGTCTGTGGGCCCACTACTCTAGTTTTGCCACATTTATGTACTATGGAATCCATGCCCTTTTTGGTGATTTAGCTCGTTGTGCATGTCCCAAAGGCCTAAAGGCTCAAAATTGCATTTTTTCATTAATTTTTTAACACATAAAAAAATTCACCAAAACACATCCACCTGGCATAATATCCAAATCTCTACCACATCATCATGTTGAAATCACTCCTACATCATGCTAATGTCATTCGACCTGTGTGGTGCCATGTGTCATCCATATTTGGCCCATCTGGTGACCTAAAAATGCCAAATTTTCACTCCACATGTCATTCTTATGGACTACCACATCACATGTACTTATGTCATGCTAGCATCACACTTATGTTAGCTACCATGTTGGCATTCCACCTAGGATGCTAGGTCATCACTGTATTCCAACAAAAACACACCATAAAACACCTATTTCATAAATAGTGACTCTTATTCACCATTCTTCCTGCAACCACCTAATCTTTTCCACTCAATGAAAAATCCTTTGAAATCAATGAAAATATATTTATAAAATTCTCCCCATTTGACATTGATGGAAAAAACAAGAAAGCATTGCTACAAAATAAGAGAGTTTCATGAATGACAAAAAGTACTTTGCTGATTTAGCTTTCTGATTTTATCATTGTGATCAATATCCCTTGTTTTGTGAAATATGAAACTAAACATGTGTTAGCCAAGCATATTAGGAGAAATATTATATGCCATGTTTGGTCTCATCATTCCACCTTTTTTGAAATATATATTCCATGTTTGGTCTCATCATTCCAAATTTTCTTAAATATATATGCCATGTTTGGTCTCATCATTCCACCTTTTCTGCAATGTGTATTCCCTCCTTCTTTGATTTTCAGAAGCATATTATATCATTTTTTGTTCATTCAATGTTTGCCTCAATCTACTTCAATCCTTCTAAAAAGTTGCATTTTTCACTTGTAAAAAATATCACTTACAATTTTTTCTTATCCCCTTTTTCAAGAACCACAAAACATAATATAAGGCAATGCTTGTTACTTTATATGTTGAATGTTTCAATTAACTATGTTTTTTTCTAAACAATCACCTTCTTATCCTTGTGGAGAAGATTTAGTTGAGAGAAGAGTGAGATATCACTCCTAATATTTTCCATAAGTATTCAAATTGTTCTCGTGGTAGGTGTTTGGTTAATATATCAGCCACCTATTTTTTTTAGGTATATACTCCAATTTCACAATATGATTTGGAACTTGTTCTCAGATGAAATGATATTTGATTGGAATATGTTTTATTTTGGCATGTAAAACATAGTTTTTGGGGATGTTGATTTCACTTGTATTACCACAGATGATTGGAACAGAGTCTGTATATATCACCTTCATTTCTTTCAAATTCTGCTTCATCCAAAAGATATAAGTGCAACAAGAAGTTGTTGCAATATATTCTACTTCAATAATAGAAATAGAAATTTAGGTCTTCTTCTTACTCAACCATGACATAAGATAGTCACCAAGAAAGAAAGCACCACCAATTCTGCTCTTTCTGTCATCCATCAACTACCAAATATGCATTACTATATGCTATCAATAAAAGGTTTTTTCCTTTGGAATACAATAAACCATATTCCACAGTTTCTCTCAAGTATTTGAAAATCCTCTTTGCTACTAGGAGATGACTCTATCTTGGGGCTTCTTGAAATATTCCAACAAAACAAACTACCTGCATGATATATGGTCTTGAAGATGTCAAGTATAAAAGGGTACCAATGAGAGATCTACATAAAGTTTGATCCACCTATGATGCCTCATTATCCTTCTTGAGTTTGCATCTTGTGATCATTGGAGTGCTTATAAGAAAACATTCCTCCATCTCAAACTTATTCAAAACTTCCTTAAGGTACTTTCCTTGTAAGATAAAAAATCATTTTGTTATTTTTGTGATCTACAAGCCGAGGAAATAAGATATTTCTCTGAGCATTGACATATCAAACTTAAACTTCATATCAACTACAAAATAGCGAGTTAGGTCATCTACATCACTTCCAAATATTATATCATCAACGTAAAAAACAATTACCAATAGTTTTTCATTATCAGTTTTCACTTATAAGTTGTTATCAATTATGCCTCTTTTAAATCCACACTTCATAAAATATCTATCTTTCTTGGAGTACCAAGCCCTGGGGGATTGCTTAAGGCCATACAAATAATTTTTCAACATCTAAACATAGTCAACGTTCTATGATAACGAAACCCTCTGAGCTACTCAATATAGACTTCTTCATGTAATTCACTATTCAAGAACATAGATTTGACATCCATATTATATATTTTGAAGTTGCTTTAATTAGGAAATGTATAAATATCACTCTGATGCCATGTAGAAAAATATACCAACGGAATTCAATCTGATCTTGTAATGTACTAAAACAAGATACTGAATCCGTATATGATTTGAGAAATACAAAACACAACCGCTCAGTCACATGAAAGTAAGAGAAATAAGTAAATAAATCACACAAAAAAATATGTTCTTGGGGAAAGAAACTGCTCAAAACCCCTCTATCTATATTGTGTATTAATTCAAGGAATCGTCAAAAAATACAATGCTTAATCTCTCATGACATTCTTCAACACTCTACCAACTGTCTCACACTGATCTAGGAAAAGTCATCTAGTACTTAGACAATTCTCACACTTCCTTCAACCTACCTTTCTCACGCAATTCCTTGGGAATTAGCCCTCTATTAAATAGTAAAAATAACCTTCCTTGATTTCACAATGCATCATGGAATCCCAATGAATCTATAATTGCACATGGGAAATTTTCTATAAATACAACTGATAGTTATGTTCCCTTTAACCTCTGTCTCAACTGGGTCTTCCTTAGAACTGACATGCATGTAGATATTAATAGCGAATTATTAGTTATTTGATTGATAACTCATTGTGAATTAAATATAATTTAATTTAATTTCCCTCTCAGCAATTCATCTTTTAGTTAGAACTAGTTAAACTGATTTTAACTCAATTAATAGAGTTAACTAATTCACACCTACACCCCACTGATTCATCAACTGCAACTGGACCCCCAAAATATTAGAATACCTCTACATGCCTCATATTAGACCCTCAACTCAAATTTCTTGAGCTAACTCAGTCATCCTGACTTACTTAACTGATACAAGTTGTTATGAGATGAAATTACAATTTATTTAAGGGAAAAAAAATTAGATGCTTCACATTCAATGGCCAAAATTCTGGTGCATCAAAATTCCACATTCCTGGTGCATCAATATTCCATGGCCTTTTTGGGTGCATTTTTTGTCCTTTCTGGTTTCTAATTTCATTGTTTCTTGTTGCAAATTTCAACACTCCCCCTCAACAAGAAAGGAATTCAATCTATCCTGATCTGGTACCTTTGGAATGTTCTGCATGCAACACTTCTCTAGTGTTGTTTACACCTACAGCTCCTAAAACTGAATAGCTTCTGAACAACTAAATCAGTATAATGCATATGTCATCAGAGTCTTCTGACTGCTGCTAGCTACTACACCCATCTATTGGACTCTTCGCACTGCTGCTAACATCTGCATGCATTGTTGCCAACTTTGAATTGTGCTCTAGTATCCAACAGTTGTCACTCTGATTTCTGTCTTCCCGACATCTAACTGCATGAATCCAATTGATCCTTCCTGCTACTACTATATTGTGGGATCTTCGTAGCCAGGTTCAATCCATGAGACACACCATCTCAATGGAACATTCCCAAATTTGTTTTTGGGATTAGATATGCACATCGCTTCACCTATCACTTGGTGGTATAGCTATATGTACTCCCTCTGCCCATCTGGCTCAAAATTTCCCCTTATTGGAGGTCTCTGCTTAAGTGGACGCTTCTACTCAGTCTCCTCTCTGCTTCTCTAAGTGTGCCTTCTCCACAACATTTTGAGACTGCTCCTGAGGCTACATCTTGAGAGGCTCTCTCTCAACCACCAAGTCACTAACCAATGATTTTCTCCTCAAATATTTGCATGCATCATCGACCTTGAGAGCATATAGGTTCTTGACTCTTACACTGATTTGTTTCACCTGTCCCATGGAAAATTGTCTAAGGAACACCTTTCCTTTTCTAAATATGACATCATAACCATGGTCTTCCAATACCGCTACAGAAACAAGATTATTCCTTGGGCCTGGAACATACAAAACATCTGCCAATCTGAAAGGGGAGCTAGATTCCCTCTAAAAGGTAAATGTACCTACTTCGATTACACTATACCTCTCATCATATCCAAACACTATGTTCTGTTGGAGGTCCTTCTCCTCCAAGTCATTGAAGAGATATTTATTCCTTGTCATATGGAATGAGGCACCGCTGTCTAGATACCACATGCATCCATTACAGTGCTAGCCATGCATGCAATGAGAGTAAAATCAATCTCAAATTGTGAATCCAACGCTTTGCCTCTTCGCCTTGGGACTTCTTTCCCTTGGATTTTTTTCATTTTATGACTAATGCACCATGTTCTTCTTTTTCTTTGTTGGAGGTCCCGTCTCTGGTGCTCCACCTTATTTCTTTTATTACCAAGTTAGACCAAAAACGCTCCCATTCTGGTTACTTCTCCCTCCCATTCACAAATTCCTGATAAATATACCAACTTTTGGGAGGGCCTAGAAGTGTTCGGCTCACCAAATCATCCTGGGCTACAATCACACCAACACTTTCAAGCTCATATTGACATTGAGTGAACTTTGACAAGTATGTTGGTATCATCTCACCCTCCTCCATCTTGATCTTTTAGAGCTTGTCCTTCAGCGCCAACTTCCTGGGGTCGCTACTACTCTAAAAAATATATGTCAAGGCCTTCCACATAGCATATGGAGTGACCTTCCCATGGAGACTCGATACAATATGATCTCGAACTCCCTCTAACAAGATCCTTCTTGCCTTTTCTACCTTCTTCTGCCATGCATAAAGAAGTTGAGCATCTGCTGCTATGTGCTTGGGAATATGAGTATCTATGAATTTCTTCAACCCATTTTCCTCCAACATTATCTCCATTCTATCCTTCCATGCTGGCAGCACCCGGAATTTCCCTGCATTCCATTCGACAGGATCCGTGGAATAATCAGGTACAGGTACAAGTGGCCTAAGTAAAAGGCTCAAAAATAAAAGTGTTCGGATTGCTCTCAAACCAGGTTGAAGTTGTAGATCTCGAAATTCTGAATCCAACGGCGCAGACGGCACTCAATTCCGAGTCCGTATGAAGGAGTTAGAAGCGGTCAAAGTTCCAGGTTGACTTGGTGATGTGGCAGCCTTAAAGAGGACGCAATTTGGACCAAATCCGGCCATCGGATTCCGGAAAGTGTAGGCCAGACTCCGGGCGAAATTGTCGCCTGCTTAAAATGACCCCTTCGGTCCAAAACCGAATTGTTCAAAAGGCATGGGTTGTTTTATTTAAAACAAAAATTATTAAAAAAAGGGGGGTGGGGGCCGTGACCCCCGCCACCCCCGGCATATGTGGCACCATATTTAAATGGGTCGGCGGGAATCGAACCCGCCCGGCCACGTGGGCCGGCCCGCTCCACGGGCGGCCCAACACACAACCAACACACAACAAATTTAAACAACGAACCAACGGTCAACATATATATATAACATATATAAATCAAACCGTGGAGGTGGTTGGGGGCGGGCCGCCCAATGCGGGCCCGGCCCCCCTAAAACAATACTATATTGTTTTTTAAAACAAACGCACAGTTTTTTAAAAAAGAAATGCGTACTATGTTGGGAGGGGCGGGATTTGACCCCCCGACCTCTCCTCAACGAATTCCATATTTTACCATTGTGCCAAACGGATCTCTTTGTAAAGTTCGCCCACCGATTGTTATTTAAACTCGTCTTTTTACTGTGCGCCCAGGCATGGAGGAGCAGAGCGCGCGCACGCAGTTCGAGGAGTTTTAATATTTTTTTAATGCAGGTCATGTGGAACCATGAGCCCAGAAAGAGGCAGGCGGAACCCTGATTGAGGCTCAATTTTCAGGAGGGCAAAATTTCGACTTTGTCCAAATGGGACAAATTATATGTCGATTCAGCACTACTCAGCGCCACGAGTCTGATGGCGTGCTCAGTTTCTGCATCTGAGTTTTTGATTTTCCAGCCACTTTTGGAAGTGGACTATGCCGGTGTCGGATTTTTGCATGTGAGCAGTCGTTTTCCACTTTCTCGACGCCACAAGATTGATGGTGCTTTCAGATTCTGCCGCAGAGCTGCTCAGCCTTCAGCAAATGGCAGCATGAGGTATATGAGGTGATTTCCATGTACTTCTTTCTTTATTTCTCGTTGAGATGCATTATGTCTTGCAGATCCCGGTTGATATATGAGTTGAGGGATCTTGCTTTGTGTTGTTTTTGATGTACTTTTAGCTATGGATTGTGTCATGTATGAGTCCCTTTTATGCCAGATTGGCGGGATGCTCCTTTTCATATGTGTATTTTGAGATCCCTTGTTTGCCAGGATTGGCGGGATACTCTTGTTTGCTACATGTCAGTTATGGTCATACTGATAGGAGTCTTTCTTTATGTATGAGAGTTCTGCAGTAGAACATCTCTTAAAGAAGTCAAGCCACTCCTGCGTGAGGGCAATTTTTCCTTGTATGTCATAGTGAAACACATCCATGTACATCTTCTTCTCACAACACATAATGCAGCGGCCTACACCATCTTGACACCGAGGCCCGGAGATGTAGTCCCTCCTGGACGAACTCCGTCATCAAACGACGTGTTCTCATGATTGCTGATCTTGTTCATTTATGTTCCTCTTATTTACAGCTACAGTTGTTCATTTAAGTTCTTTAACGTCTTTAATTAAATGCAATTCTATTTATCAGCCGAATTAAAAGGTCTTGGTTAAGGGTATCAAGATTTTTGAGTGCATATTTGAGTCTCAAGCCATTGAAAGACATCTTGATTTTCTGCTGGATCTTGAAGAATAAATCTACAAATTTGAACCCGTTCAAGCCAAATATTTATTCTTCTCTTCTATTTTGATTCTTGGTGCTCTGATACCATGTAGAAAAATATACCAATGGGATTCAATCTGATCTTATAATGTACTAAAAAAAGATACTGAATCCTTCTACAAATTTCGGAATACAAAACATGATCTCTCAATCACATGAAAGTAAGAGAAAGAAATACATCAATCACACAACACAATATGTTCTTGGGGAAAGGAACTACTCAAAACCCCTCTATCTATATTGTGTATTAAGCCAAGGAATCATGAAACAATAGAATGCTTAATCTCTCATGAGATTCTCCATCACTCTACCAACTATCTCACACTAATTTAGGCAAAATCAGTCTAGTACTTAGCCAATTCTCAGCCTTCCTTCAGCCCCCCTTTCTCACACAATTCCTTGGGAATTATCTCCCTATTAAATAGGAAAAATAGCCTTCCTTTATTGCACAATGCATCATGGAATCCCAATAACTCTATAATTTCACATGGGAGATTTTATATAAATACAACTGATAGTTATGTTCCCTTTAACCTTTGTCGACTCAACTGGGTCTTCCCAAGAACTGAAATGCATGTAGCTATTAATAGCTAAATATTATTTATTTGATTGATCACTCATTGTGAATTAAATATAATTTAATTCACTTTTCCTCTCACTATTTCATCTCTCAGTTAGAACTAGTTAAACTGATATTAACTAAATTGATTGAGTTAACTAATTCACACCTACACCCCACTGATGCATCAACTGAAATTGGACCCAAAAAATATTAGAATCCCTCTACATGCCTCATCTTATACCCTCAAATCAAATTTATTGAGCTAACTCAGTTATCATGACTTAGTTAAATGATATAAGTTGTTATGGAGACTTGTGTATTATGATTGAAGAGCCCTTCAATATCTATGTTTCAGGTGAACACTTCACCCATCTTCAGGAAAGATAATATTAGCATAAGATGGGTGAAGTGTTCACCTCAAACATTGATATTGAAGGGATTTTTAATCATAATACACAAGTCTCTAGAATTTCTAAAAAAAATTACAATTTATTGTCTAATTGATTTAAGGGAAAAAAAAATTATATGCTTCAAATTCCACAACCAAAATTCTGGTGCATCAAACTTCCACATTCCTGATGCATCAAGATTCCACGACCTTTGTGGGTGCATTTTTTGTCCTTTATGATTGCCAATTTCACTGTTTCTTGTTGCAAATTTCAACAGCAAAAGCCAAGAAAATTCTAATTTCCTCTAATCTTGTAACAAGAGCAAAGGCATCATCAAATTCCAAATCTTCAAATTATGCATATCATTTGAAAACTAAAATTTCCTTGTTTATTTCCACTTGTCCATTTCCATTCAAATTGTTATTGATTATCCACTTTGTGCCAATGATGTTCTTATCTACTGGTGTTGGAGCTAGCTCTGAAGTCTGATTATTTTCCATCTAGTCAAGTTTTTTATTCATAGCCTTTACCCAATTCTCATCTTGGTTCACCTTAGAAAAATATTTTGGTTCTACCATGGAAAATGAGTCCACATGTGCTTGAGTAGGGGGATTCATTAGTATTCTTCTTGTTTGAACACTTGCATGCAAGTCACCTACAATTTGATCAACTAGGTGGTGTTTTTGCACATACCATGGAGGATCTTTTGGTTGAGGGCTGTCTGGTACTTTAATAACTTCATCCTCAATTGGTTCATAATCATCCTCATCATGGTTTCTTGGTCATTAGAGCTGATTTTTTTTTGTTTTTTTGTCTTCAAAATAAGTGTGCTCTTCAACTTTGACATCAACACAATCAACTATCCTTCTTGATTTCTTGTTGTAGCATATGTAAACTTTACTGTTGTAAGGGTATCCAAGAAAAATACCTTCATAAACTCTTACATTGAACTTTCTAATATTTTCATAATTGTTCTTGATGTATCACTTACACCCAAATACTTTGAAATTATTGACTCTAACTGGTCTTCTATACCATAGCTCATATATATTTTTATCATTGTTTGGTCTGAAGTGCACTTTTTTCAAAATCACAACTTTTGTATGTATTGCTCCAACCCAAAATCTCTGTATTATGATTGTTTTACCCATCATAACTCTAGCTATTTGTTGCATAAACCTGTTGGCTCTCTGTGCTACCCCATTATGTTGTGGTGTCTCATCTATAGTGAATTGTCTTTTGAAGCCCTATTCTTTTCAATAATCATCAAATTTATTGGAGGAGAACTCTCCGTCATTGTATACATTTGATTTCACAATCCATCCCATTCTCAACCATAGCCTTAAAAGTTTTGAATTTCTCAAAGTCCTATGAATTTTGTCTTGGGAATGCTACCCATATCATTCTGTTGAAGTCATCAATGAAAAACATGGAATATAATTTACCTAAGGGAGACACAATTCCATGTGCACCAACTGCAATGGCCTGGTTGTAGATTTCTTCTTGGATTTGACTGGCACTCAAAATTTCTTACCAATATGACATGATTTGAAAATGGTTTTTTCGGGTTTGGAGATCTTTAGAAGATCCCTGACATCATTCTTTTTTCCTAGCTTCACAATCTGGTCAAAATTTAAATGACCCATCCTTCTATGACACAAATAACTCTCATAAATCTTACTCAGGCATCATTTCTTTGTCTTTTATGTCAGAACATAGACATTGTTATCTGTTTTAGTAGTCTCAACCAATACCTCACCTATATAAAAAATCTTGATTCTAATTTTTTTATATCTAAACAATACATGATAGTCTTTGTCACACATCTGGGAAACATTGTGCAAGTTATGCTCTAGGTCTTCAACAAACAAAAAATTATTGGCCTTACTTTTTCGATTCACTAGGCTAACAATTCCTTTACCCATAATATTTCATGGTCCATCATTGCCAAATGTTATATTACCTTTGCTGACTAGTTCAGTGGCAAAAACTTCTTTTTATGTCATGTCATATGCTTGGAACAACCATTATCAACATATCAATGGGTTCCTTCATTCTATTCATATAAAAACATGTTATAATTTACTTCTTTTTACTTTTATTTTCACATTTTGGGTTGATTGCTTGGTTCTAGGGGATTGGTTTTTTTTGTTGGTTCTTTAAAAAACTGCTATGCGCCCATAATTTTGATAAAAATAACATTGCATCACACGAGCCAATGGAGAAAATGAATTGTTGAATCTGGGTATGTTTCTCCTTTGGTTGGAAAATTGATTATGAGGCTGCTAAATTATTCTATGTGATCTAATCTTCCTAAATGATAGGTTCACACTGCAACTAGAAACTTCATGACCATAATTAGTGCAAGTAAATAAAAATCTAGGAAAAATGCCCTCGTACTTGGTAAAAACTCAATTCCTGTAGCTTGGTTTTTGAATTCTCTGAGATATATCAACTTTCTGTGTGATTCAATCCTATGTATTTATCTACTGAATGTTTTTATTTTCTTGTTGTGTATTTCTATTTTGGATTGCGACATTATTTTTCCCTTGATGAGTTGAATTCATTTTGCTTATTTTTTCCTATAGTTGCAAATCTGACTGCATGTTGCCTTTTGTTCTCATTTGTTGCGTTGGGTTTTTTGAGTATTTCATGGATCCATTTTATCATTTTATTTCCTTTAATATCCACTGCTGAGCTTGAATTGAATTCAAATCCCAAACCTGTTCTCCCATGTGATGGTATCTTCACATTAAGAATCTCATTTAAATAGTTAGTCCCCTTTATGAACTATTTATTGAGACTCAATTATGTTTCATTCTTCTCTAGCTACATTCTCATAGTAAAAATTTATCCTTGCCTCTCACATGCCCGTTGTTTCTCTTTTAGATTATCATTCAACGTGTCTTGGATATTATTACAAGTTCTTCAAATCATAGAAGAAAATTTTCCTAGGCTTTAGCATTATTCTTGGTCAACAATTATTTTTCAATTTGTTTTTCTTCCTCATCCTTTGAATATCCTCAAGAGCATTGATAAACTCATCTTCTGAGCCAAATTCACCTTCTTCTTCTTCTTTAGACTCACTATCATCTTCTTCTAAAGTGTCTATGGCCATGAGCATGAACTCCTTTGAGCTTTCTTGAGCTCTATTCTCATCAGAAGATTGACTATCTTACACTTCTGAGGAACTACTATCATGAGTATACAAAATATTTTTTCAGTCTTATTTTCCTTTAGATTTTTTCTATACTTCTCCATAGGTTCATGCTCATTCTTATTTTAATCTAGACACTTAGAAGCACAATGACCTACTTTACCAAAATTAAAGCACTTAAAATTTAGCTTACCTTTGTACTTGCTTGAGCCTCTCTTGAGATTTCACATGAACTTAGCATCCTGTTATTCCGATTCACAAAATGAGTCACCGTGATATTCCTTGGTCTTCTTGAATGCTTTTAAGGATGAATCCCTTGTTGTATATTTTCCTTTTGAAGTCCTCATAATATAAGCAGTAAGAGACCTAAGAAATTAATCCATTGTGAGAGGGTTGAGGTCTATCATTTCCTCAATGGCTGAAAATTTAGGGTTAAATATCTTAGGAAGGGATATCAACGCCTTTTGGACTACCATTGATTCCTTTAGATATTCATCATGAACTCTTATGGTATTGAAAACTTATGGTATTGACCTTGAATAATTATGATTCAGGCATGCCAAAAATAAGAGCATTCATAGACTTGGAATTGTGTGTAAACTCAAGCTTCTAATCTCTAGTAATTATGAGTGGAGGCTTCTCATAACTATCTTGAATATTTTCCCAAACATCTACAAAAATATATTGCATATAAGTCTTCATCCTTACCTTCCAAAACGTATATTTTGTTCCATTGATCATAGTTTCCCTATTGGTGTGTCCCCCTTCTTAGTTCTCCAATATCCTTTATCTTCTTTTCAGCTATTACACTGATCATGAAGGAACTAGACTATGATACCAATTATTTGAAAGCATGATAATATTTGTGGGGGAGTGGGGGGGTGGATCAATATTATGACAATTTAAAACTTTGTTTCGAAAAGTAAAGAATACTTAGCACCAAAAATAAACCATACTCATAAATCATGAAAAAAGGTATAATGTGGAAACCCAACTCGGAAAACCACCAACTCTATTTCTATTATGGTCCATTTAAATCTAGAACTTCAAGTACATAAATTTGTAGGCTACACCATACTGAAAGATTCAACCCTCTTTCTTGCTGCAAGCAGTAAATTTTTGTTTTCTTAGGCTCCAACTTGAATGAAAATATAACTCCTTGATTTATCAAAAATGATTGAAAGGAGAACCAACCCTTGATTTTCTTTGCTAGTAACTCTTATCACTCCACTGGATCTCTAAGGCTAAGAAAGAGTCCAAAGAGAGGTAACCAAAGACCAATATTTTAGCCTGGTAGCTAGCCCTACCAAGCCAAAGAGGGCTCTTACCACAAAATCACAGCCAAGAGGGTTGGATGAATTAGGGTTTTAGGCTAGGTATGAGTACAGGGGTTTTTTTATTTGAATTGGTTTGATGGATGAGTGAATTAGGTCAAAGAGGATAGGTCAGGGAAATAAGATTAAGATTGTAGTCCATTCAATGGGGAAAGGTAGGTAGGAAGGATAACACTTTATGATTTTTTAGTGGGATGGATCAGACATATGAGGTGCTAAAAAGAGCAATAAAATGCATCTATTCTTTCTAAACTAAAGAAATGAGACAAACTATGAAGATTTTCAAAAAACAGAGCATAGAAGATGTATTATGCTTATCAACTTGAAAATCAACATATAATAGAAATGAAATGGATCATGGAGAGTAAAAAAAATTCATACATATGCAACAGAAGAAGAAACAATGTTAAATTTCCATACCATAGGTATCCCAAAGAAATAGCTGCAACTCTTTCATTAAATTCCTGCCAAATATTAATTACACTAGATTCTACGATCAATACAAAAACATCCAACAATTTCCTCCTGTGAAATGAGTCAAGAAGTGAAAGATATAGACATCAAAAAACTTCTCCCAACCTCAGGGGTCGAATCCATCAGTGGAGGAGCAGTTCCACCAAAAACTGACCTGAAACCTAGGGTGTAGGGAGATCAAACTGACTCATCCCTCACTTTTTGGAAACTGATTCATTACATCTCATATAGAGTTTTCACCTAATTTATTTACCCTGGGTAAGTGTAAAAACATAAAAATTACTTTTATATCATTGAATTACATTGGTAAAAACACCATTTTCCAAGGTGAAAATGAAAAAACTGAGAAAATTTGGAAATATCAGCAAACTCAGAAAATTTGTAAAAAGCACACTGCCAACTTCAGCTCCACTTTTGAGGGGGTTCCATGTGTCCAAAGTGAGCTCAGTATAGCTAATTGGAAAGCCTATCCTGTCTAGTTTCCAAATATATGCTCATTTTATAAAATAGTTAAGAATTGACCCTCCAAACGTTGATTCTCTCAATACTGGTCAAAAGCACAGCGCAAACCTAAAAAACAAGGCAGAAATATGTTTTTTGCGGTGTTATTTGACTTTTTGATTGACCAATTGGTCCAAAAAAGCTTAGAAAAGTTTTTAGGGTGACTTTATTTGGCCTTCTGAATCAAATTTTTATTTCATTTTGGCCATTTGAAGTCCCTAGAAAAAGCACAACGCCCTAGGAAAAAGCGCAAACGCCCTTGGCAAAAGTGCAACGCCACCCTCCAGAAACGTTGTGCAAACTTCAAGGCCACTTTTGGAGGCCTTCCAGAACTCAAAATTGAGCTCATGATAGCTATTTTGAAATGTATCTTTTTTGGATACATAATGGACCTATCACGCACTGAAAATGATCAAGTATAGCCCCTCAAAAATCAATTCTCCCAAGACTAGTCAAAACGTGCATAACGGGGGTGAAAAAATACAGTGTGCTCTTGGAGGAAACTTTTGGAGGCCTTCCTCAACTAAAAATTGAGATCATGATATCTCATTGGAAATATCCCTATGTCTAGTTATGATTGGAATTATCAAGAAAGTCATTTGGACACTCCATCAGGGAGAAAAAATGATTTTCCCAAGACTACTCTTGAAGTGAAACAACTCTTTTGTAGTAACTATATTTTTGGGAATTCCTCCAAAACCATAAAAAATATGTAAAAAATGAAGGATTTTTTTCTTCCTTGTTATTTTATTAACAAAAACCTCTTTCATTTTTGTGAAATTCATGTCCATTTGGTGAGAAACATACTTTGAAGTAAAATTGGCCCTATGTGTAGCAAATGATTTGTCCCTTGGAATGACTTCTTGAAAAATGACGGATACATGATGTTTATGAGATGGAATGGCCTCATAATTTTTGATGTGACCTCCCTTATGCCTCCTCTGCTCATATATCTCTAATTCCATAGAAAGCCCTAGCTCAATGGGAGAGGAAATTAGGGTTTAATGTAGGAAAAATAAGGGATTTGGGAAATTTATAAGAATGAAGGGAAATAAATGGGATAGGGGGCTTCTTAATTCTTAGGAAGTTTTTGGGAGGTAGGGAGGGATGTAAAGAAGTAGGGAAAAGTGGAATTTCAAGGATTGAGTGAGGGGAAGGGGTCCAAAAGGAAAAAAAATAGGCTTAGTCTAGAAAAGTGTCAAATTGTAGCAATGGGCTATGGTTTGTGTAAAAATGATGGATTTTAGGGATAAGAGTTATGGGAAATGTTTAGGAAGGTATTTTAAGTATAGGGGAAGGTGTAAGAGAATCATGATACAAGTCTTGTTGGGTATTTAACCATGGAAGGCATGGAACCAAGAAAAATTACCTCAAAACCCTAGGAGAGGGAAATGAGCTTTCCAAGCACAACTGAGAGACAAATATGGTAAACAAAAAACCACTTACTTGGAAATGATAGTTTGGAACCTAAATTTTTTTAATACCTTTGACTATTAATACTCCTTCAAAAGATGAATTTGATGGTGAAATGACCAATTTTCATGATTTTGACCCTATGACCTAATGATGGCACAACATGGAATAATGAGATGAATGATGACCGTGATGAATATGGGACTCTTTCAACAATGAATGACCTGACCATGATGATGTACATTGACCATGGAAGTGAAAGGAGTAGTAATGATCTCAATATCCTAATCAGTGACCAAATTTTTGCATGAACTAGTGGAATGATAAAAAAATTCAGAATGGAACCCTAATATGATGTGAAAAATAGATATTTTGATCAATGGTGGAAGGATGAAAAAAATGACACTAACATTGGCCTTATTGGGGATGATAGCTCTGAAAGAGGTGTCAAGAAAACCGTAGACCAGAAAGCCTTATCCATTGGGCCAATACAATAAAAAAATCAAACTAATAAACATGACTGAAATAAAAACTTACTAAACTTATTGATGGCAGCATATCGCTGAGACTTCAGGGCTTCAAATACTGATGAAAACCACCTGTCTGTTGAAGGCATATGTACAATCATGCGATATGAAAATGGCAGTGTAACCAATCAAGCAAATGCCTCCTTGATTGACTCTCCCAATCAGATTCTTTGGACAAAAATAAATATTTACAATTTGGCAGCCAAAAACATAGTTGACAATAATCTCCGTCATCATTTAATACTGCAATAATTACCTTCAATGCTGACTGAAATGAAATTTCCATTGGATCCTGAAAAACATGAAAATTTACCTCTCACTGACCTAGAAGAAACAAGGTAGTTTTTTCTCTTGAATCTGATCTCTCTTCATAAAGTACCTCGGCAAGAATGTGTTTTGGTCTTCAAAATATTTTGAACAAGTAGGTGAGCATAATTCTTCTTGAAATTAAATTCAAAACATGAAACATGAGAAGAAAAATACGAAAGACAGTCCTTAATGACCTAGTCCTCTACAATTTGAATACATTGTTGATCATCTTCATATGACATGGAAACCAGATTGTCATGTTTCTTATCACACTCTTAAGTCATAAGAGGGAAAACTTCAAATTGTTCTTGAAACTCAAAATTGACATTTATACCATTTACCCTAGAGTCATGCAAAGAATATTTTTCACTTAATTGAACAAAGATCTCATCTTGTTTTTCATAAAGGGACTAGATTACCTCATTCTGAAGACTTTGTTCTGATGGGATGAGAACACTTGGGTCAATAACTTTTTTTTATTCATTAAAGGTGATCTCAACAATAGAGCTCTCCTTCATGGGATCCAGAACAACATACTCTTCATCATCACAATCTGAATCTAGATATGGAATAGCAAGCTTGACTTTATTACAATGAAATTGGAACTCTATTTTCTTTCATACCATCTTCTGCTGCAAGTAGATCAGAAATAAGACCTCATCTTCCATCATTTTCAACTATAAAAAGATCTTAAGCTTGCTACAAAATTTCCTGAGCATCTTGATAAGTATCCTCTAAGTTTTCTTTATGTTTCTGAAATGGTTTTTCATACAGGGCTTCCATGATCTCATCGTCCATGAATTCATCATCTCCATAAACATTCTCAATATTTTCAATAAAACTATCAACATATTTACAACAACTCTGAACTAATATTAAGGATGGACAAGATTCTTTATACCTTTCAAAGAACATGGTATGGAAATCCTTTAAACAGTAAATAAAAGTAGGCGACAAAATTTCATACCAAGATCAGGCTTCACCTTCTAGAGTGGCCATGAATATCTTCATCAAGAAGTCTTCAGGAAAATCAATATTTGATCTACGCGCATGCATGTTAAATCTCACCAGATGAAGAGCAGCGTCATTACCTTTCACATTTTTGAACTTCGGAAGATATGTCATCCAATCAACCCGAGACATGCTATTTGGAAAACCTGGCATGTGATCTTGGCTCATGGGCGCATACCTTTGAGCAATTGAATCCATTTTTACAACAATGAAGTCACCAAGAGGTTATTTAGACTACCGGTTCTTGAAGAGTGGAGCCACCATAAAAATTCCGAACCTTGCGATTTTTTGACACTGGAGTCGCTAGGTGAATGATGCACAACTTTCTTGTGCCTGATCATTGTTCACCATCAACAATCAAATCTAATATTTGTCATTATTTCCTAGGTAATATTTGTATTTTTTCCTCCCTGGCAATGACGCCAGTATGTTATCACTCCACTAGATCTCTAAGGCTGAGAAAGAGTCCAAACAAAGGTAACCACAGACCAATATTTTAGCTTGGCATCTAGCCCTACCTAATCGGAGAGGGATATCTCCACAAAATCACAGCTAAGAGGTCTGGATGAATTAGGGTTTTAGTCTAGGTATGAGTATAGGGGTTTGTTTATTTGAATTGGTTTGCTGGATGAGTGAATTAGGTCAAAGAGGCTAGGTCAGGGAAAATAAGATTAGGATTGAAGTCCATTAAATGGGGCAAGGTAGGTAGGAAGGCTAAAAATTTATGGTTTTTGAGTGGCATGGATCATACAAATGAGGTGATAGAAAGAGCAATACAATGCATGTATTCTTTCTAAACTGAAGAAATGTGACAAACTATGAATATTTGCCCAAAATAGAGCATAGAAGATGTATTCTTCTTATTAACTTGAAAATCAACATATAATAGAAATGAAATGGATCATGGAGAGTGCAAAAAATTCATACATATGCAACATAAGAATAAACAATATTAAATTTCCATACCACAGGTATCCCAAAGAAATAGCTACAACTCTTTCATTAAATTCCTGCCAAATACTGATTACACTAGAGTCTCTGATCAATACAACAACATCCAACAATGTACTCATGTGAAATGACTTAAGAAGTGAAATATATAGCGATAAAAAAACTTCTCCCAACCTCAGGGGTCGAATCCATGAGTGGAGGAGTAGTTCCACCAAAAACCGAACTGAAACCTAGAGTGTAGGGAGGTCAAACTGACTCATCCCTCACTTTTTGGAAACTGATTCATTACATCTCATCAAGAGTTTTCACCTAGTGTATTTACCCTAGGTAAGTGTATAAACATCAAAATTACATTTCCATAATTGAATTAATTTGGTAAAAACACCATTTTCCAAGGTTAAAATAAAAAAAACTGAGAAAATTTGGAAATATCAGCAAACTCATAAAATTTGTAAAAAGTGTAGTGCCAGTGTAAAAAGTGTAGCGCCAACTTCAACTCCACTTTTGAAGGGGTTACAGGTGTCCAAATTGAGCTCATGATAACTCATTGGAAAGCCTGTCCTGTCTAGTTTCAAAATATATAATGATTTTCTAAAATGGTTAATATTTGACCCTCCAAAAGTTTATGCTCCCAAAAGTGGTCAAAATCACAATGCCAGCCTCAAAAACAGGGCAGCAATATGTTTTTGAGGTGTTTTTTGACTCTTTGACTGACCAGTTAGCCCAAAAAAGATTATAAAATATTATAGGGTGACTGTATTTGGACTTCTAAATCGAATGGTGCTTTCAGTTTGGCCATTGGAGGTCCCTAGAGAAAGCACAATGCCCTTGGAAAAAGCGCAATGCCACCCTCCAGAAACACAATGCCAACTTCAAGGCCACCTTTGGAGACCTTACCGAACTCAAAATTAAGCTCATGATATCTCGTTGTAAATATACCTTTGTTGGATACACAATGGACCTATGAATTACTGAAAATGATCCAGTATAGCCCCTCAAAAATCAATTCTCCCAAGATTGGTCAAAACGTGCAGAATGGGGGTGAAAAAATGCAGTGTTCTCTTGTAGGAAACTTTTGGAGGCCTTCCACAAATCCAAATTGAGTTGATGAAAGCTAATTGTAAATATCTTTGTATCTATTTATCATTTGAATTATCATGAAAGTCATTTGGAAACTGCATCAGGGAGAAAAAACTGCTTTTCCTAAGAATACTCCAGAAGTGCAACAACTCTCCTGTAGCAACTATATTTTTAGCATTCCTCCCAAACCATAACACCTGTGTAAAAACTGAAGAAGGTTTTTATTCCTTGGTTTATTATTAACAAAAAAACTTTCATTTTTGTGAAATTAATCTCCATTTGGTCAGAAACATACATTGAAGAAAAATTGGCCCTATGTGTAGCAAATGATTTGTCCCTTAGAATGACTTCTTGAAAAAAGATGGAGACATGATGTTTATGAGCTGAAATGGAATCATAATTACTGAAATTACCTCCCTTATGCCTCCTCTACTCATATGTCTCTGATTCCATATCAAACCCTAGCTCAATGGGAGAGGAAATTAGTGTTTAGTGTAGGCAAAACAGGGGATTTGGGAAATTTATAAAAATGAAGGGAAATAAATGGGATAGGGGGCTTATAAATTCTTAGAAAAGTTTTTGGAGGTAGGGGTGATGTTAGGAAATAGGGGAAATTTTAAATTAAAGGATTTAGTGAGGGGAATGGGTCCAAAAGGGAAAAACACAAGCCTATTCTAGAAAAGTGTAAAATTGTAGTAATATGCTAGGGTTTGTGGAAAAATGATGGTTTTGAGGGATAGGAGTGATGGAAAGTTTTTTAGGAAGGTATTTTAAGGATAGGGGAAGGTGTAAGAGCATCAAGATAAAAGCCTTGTTGATGATTTAACCATGGAAGGCATGGAACCAAGAAAAATGCCCTCAAAACCCTAGGAGAGGGAAATGAGCTTTCCAAGCAAAACTGAGAGACAAATATGGTAAAAAAAAAACAACTTACTTGGAAATGATAATTTGGAACCTGAAATTGTTGAAGACATTTGAATATTAATAATCCTTAAAAAAATGAATTTGATGGTGAAATGACCAATTTTCATGATTTTAACCCTATGAACTAATGATGGCACAACATGGAAGAATGAGATGAATGATGACCGTGATGACTATGGGACTCTTTCAATAATGAATGAACTAATAATGATGATTTCCATTGACCATGGAAGTGAAAGGAGTAGTAATGACCGCAATATCCTAATCAATGACCAAATTTTTGCATGACCTAATGGAATGATAAAAAATTTCAGAATGGAACCCTAATATGATGTGAAAAATAGATATTTTGATCACTGGTGACAGGATGGAAAAAATTACACTAGCATTGGCCTTATTGGGGATGATAGCTCCGAAAGAGGTGTCAAGAACACCATAGACTAGAAATCCTTATACATTGGGCCAATACGGTCAAAAACTAAAACTAAAAACATGACTGAAAGAAAACTTACTAGAATTATTGATGGCAGCATATCACCGAGGCTTGAGGGCTTAAAATATTGATGGAAACCACCTATATGTTGAAGGAATGTGTAGAATCAGGTGATATCAAAATTCCAGTATAACCAATCAAGCAATGCCTCCTTGATTGGTTCTCCCAATCAGATTATTTGGACAATAATAAATCTTTGCAATTTGGAAGCCAAAAACATAGCTGACAATAATCTCCATCATGATTGAATATTGCAATAATTACCTTCAATGCTGACTGCAATAAAATTTCCACTAGATCCTGAAAAACATGAAAATTTACCTCTCACTGATCTAGAAGAAACAAGGTAGATTTTTCTCTTGAATATGATCTCTCTTCATAATGTACCTCAATAAGAATGTGTTTTTGGTCTTCAATAAATTCTGAACAAGTAGGTGAGAATATTTCTGCTTGAAATAAAAATTAAAAACATGAAACATGAGAAGAAAAATCTGAATGACAGTCCTTAATGCCCTGGTCCTCTGCATTTTGAATACATTGTTGATCATCTTCATATGACATGGCAACCATATTGTCATGTTTCTTATCACACTCATCAGTCATAAGAGGGGGAACTTCATATTGTTCTTGAAACTCAAAACTGACATTTCTATCATTTATCGTAGAGTCATCCAAAGAATATTTTTCACGTAATTGAACAAATATCTCATCTTGTTTTTCATAAAGAGACTATATTACCCCTTCTGAATAATTTGTTTTGATGGGATGAGAACACTTAGGTCAATAAATTCGTTTTCTTAATTCAAGGTGATCTCAACAATAACGCTCTCCTTCATGGGATCCAGAACAACATACTCTTCATCATCACAATATCAATATAGATCTGGAATAGCCAGCTTGACTTTATTACAATATGAAATTGGAACTTGATTTTCCTTCATACCATCTTCTGCTGCAAGTAGATCTGAAATAAGACCTCGTCTTCCATCATTTTAAACTCTACAAAGATCTTCAACTTGCTGCAAAATTTCCTGAGCATCTTGATAAGTATCCTCTAAGTTTTATTTATGTTGTTGAAATGGTTTTTCATACAAGGCTTCCATGATCTCATCGTCCATGAATTCATCATCTCCATAAACATTCTCAATGTTTTCAGTAAAACTATCAACATGTTTACAACAACTCTGAACTAATACTAAGGATTGACAAGATTATTTATACCTTTCAAAGAAAAAGGTATGAAAATCCTTTAAACAATAAATACAAGCACGTGGAAAAATTTCATACCAAGATCGCGCTTCACCTTCCAAAGTGGCCATTAATATCTTCATCAAGCAGTCTTCAAGAAAATCAATATTTAATCTACGCACATGCATGTGAAATCTCACTAGATGAAGAGAAGCATCATTACCTTTCACATTTGTGAACTTCGGAAGATATGTCATCCAATCAAATTGAGGCTTGCTGTTTAGAAAACCTGGTATGTGATATCAACTCATGGGATCATACTTTCGAGAAATTGAATCCATTTTGAGAACAATGAATTCTCCAAGAAATTTTTTAAACTACCAGTTCTTGAAGAGTGGAGTCACCATAAAAATTTAGAACCTTGCGATTTTTCAACACTGGAGTCGCCAGGTGAATGATGCACAACCTTATTATGGTTGATCATTGTTCACCATCAACAAATAGATCTAATATTTGTCATTCTTTCCCAAGGAATATTTGTATTTTCGCCTCCCTGGCAACAATGACAGTATGTTATCACTCCACAAGATCTCTAAGGCTGAGAAAGAGTCCAAACAAAGGTAACTACAGACCAATATTTTAGCTTGGTAGCTAGCCCTACCAAACCAGAGAGGGCTCTCTCCACAAAATCACAATCAAGAGGGTTGTATGAATTAGGGTTTTAGGCTAGGTATGAGTACAATGATTTGTTTATTTGAATTGGTTTTCTGGATGAGTGAATTAGGTCAAAGAGGATAGGTAAGGGAAAATAAGATTAGGATTGCAATCCATTCAATGGGTAAAGGTAGGTAGGAAGGATAAAAATTTATGGATTTTGATTGGGATGGTTCCGACAAATGAGGTGCTAGAAAGAGCAAGACAATGCATGTATTCTTTTTAAACTGAAGGAATGAGACAAACTATGAAGATTTTCCCAAAACATAGCATAGAAGATGTATTCTGCTTATCAACTTGAAAATCAACATATAATAGAAATGAAATGGATCATGGAGAGTACAAAACATTCATGCATATGAAATATAATAATAAATAATGTTAGATTTCCATACCACAGATATTTGAAAAAAAATAGCTGCAACACTTTCATTAAATTCCTGCCAAAAACTGATTACACTAGAGTCTTTGATAAATACAACAACATCCAACAATTTCCTCCTATGAAATGAGTCAAGAAGTGAATGATATAGCCATCAAACAAATTCTCCCAACCTCAGGGGTCAAATCCATGAGTGGAGGAGTAGTTCCACCAAAAACTGAACTAAAACCTAGAGTGTAGGGAGGTCAAACTAACTCATCCCTCATTTTTTGGAAATTGATTCATTACATCTCATCAAGAGTTTGCACCTAATGTATTTACCCTAGGTAAGTATAAAAACATAAAAATTACATTTACGTCATCGATTTACATTAGTAAAAAATCAATTTTCCAAGGTGAAAATGAAAAAAACTGAGAAAATTTGGAAATATCAGCAAAATCAGAAAAAATGTAAAAAGCGCAGTGCCAACTTCAGCTCCAATTTTGAGTGGGTTCCACGTGTCAAAATTGAGCTTAGGATATCTCATTGGAGAACCTGTCCTGAATATTTTCCAAATGTATCATAATTTTCTAAAATGGTTAAGAATTTTCCCTTCAAAAGTCTATTCTCCCAAGACTGGTCAAAAGCGCAGCGCCAACCTCAAAAACAGGGCAGAAATATGTTATTTGACTTTTTGACTGACTAGTTGGCCCAAAAAATCTTAGAAAAGTTGCTAGGGTGAATATATTTGGCCTTATGCATCCAATGGTGCTTTCATTTTTTCCATTGGAGGTCCCTAGAAAAAGCGCAGTGCCCTAGGCAAAAGCGCAACACCCTTGAAGCAAAAGTGCAGTGCCCTTGGCAAAAGCACAATGCCACCCTCCAGAAACACAATGCCAACTTCAAGGCCAGTTTTGGAGGACTTACCAAACTAAAAATTGATCTCATGATATATATTTGAAAATATCTCTTTGTTTTATACACAATGGACCTATCAAGTACTATAAATGATCAAGTACAGCCCCTCAAAAATCAATTCTCCCAAGACTAGTAAGAAGTGTAGAATGGGCATGCAAAAATGAAGTGTGTTGTTGCAGGAAACTTTTGGAGGCCTTTATAAACTCCAAATTGAGCTCATGATAGCTCATTGGAAATCCCTCTCTGTTTATTTATCATTTTACATATCAAGTAAGTCATTTGGACACTCCATCAGGGAGAAAATTTGATTTTACCGAGACTACTCCAGAAGTGCAACAACTCTCCTGTAGCAACTATATTTTAAGCATTCCTCCCAAACCGTAACACCTGTGTAAAAAATTAAGGATTAATTTCTTCCTTGTTCTATTATTAACAAAACACTTTTTATTTTTTATGAAATTCATCTCCATTTGGTCAGAAGCATACTTTGAAATAAACTGGCCCTTTGTGTAGCAAATGATTTGTCCCTGGAATGACGTCTTGAAAAAAGATGGAGACATAATGTTTGTGAGATGGAATGGACTCATAATTTCTGATATGACCTCCTTTATGCCTAATCTAATCACATGTCTCTGATTCCATAGCAAACCCTAGCTCAATGGGAGAGGAAATTAGGGTTTAGTGTAGGAAAAAAAGGGGATTTGGGAAATTTATAAGAATGAAGGGAAATAAATGGGATAGGGGGCTTCTAAATTATTAGGAAAATTTTTGGAGTTAGGGAGGGATGTTAGGAAGTAGAGGAAAGTGGAATTTCAAGGATTGAGTGAGGGGAAGGGGGACAAAAGGGAAAAACAAAAGCCTAGTCTAGAAAAATGTCAAATTGTAGCAATAGGCTAGGGTTTGTGGAAAAATGATGGTTTTGAGGGATAAGAGTGATGGGAAGTGTTTAGGAAGGTATTTTAAGGATAAGGGAAGGTGTGAGAGAATCAAGATACAAGTCTTGTTGATGATTTAACCATGGAAAGCATGGAACCAAGAAAAATGCCCTCAAAAACCTAGGAGAGGGAAATTAGCTTTCCAATCACAACTGAGAGACAAATATGGTAAACACAAAACCACTTACTTGGAAATGATAGTTTGGAACCTAAAATTTTTGAAGAGCTTCGACTATTACTACTCCTTCAAAATACAAATTTGATGGTGAAATGACCAATTTTCATGATTTTGACCCTATGACCTAATGATGGCACAACATGGAAGAATGAGCTAAATGATGACCGTGATGACTATGGGACTCTTTCAAAAATGAATGACCTGACCATGGTGATATCCATTGACCATGGAAGTGAAAGGAGTAGTAATTATCTTAATATCCTAATCAGTGACCAAATTTTTGCATGATCTATTGGAATGATAAACAATCTCACAATGGAACCCTAATATGATGTGAAAAAGATATATTTTGATCACTGGTGGTAGAATGCAAAAAATGATACTAAAAATAACAACTAATAGGAAACACCCACTCTCTCTTGGTAGACATATGAATAGCTTAAAGGAAGCACCCACTCCTTGATTTTGCAAGCACCCACTTGTAGAGGAACCAACCGCCAAACTATTCTTCAGACACCCACTCATATGGAAGCACTAACTTCCTAATTTTCAAGAACCAACTTGTTGAACCTGCAGACTGCTATTTCATAATTTTTCAAACTAGGATCTATAGGCTCTTACACATACTAATACTACTTCATCTCTTTCACTACTCACTAGATTCTATACATATACAAATTGTTTATTCAACTCACCTAACCACATATATCACCAACCCCCTTAGACACCAATACTCTTCACCTCTAATACATAATTCCTAATTCATACATTCTGCTCAATCATTGCTACTTATAAATAACTAGAGCTAGTAATTTTAGTGTTTAACTTCAGTTAACTTCAACTCTATAGACTCTTTAATTTATGTGTTCTTTTATTGTTCACTTACTATTTAATTCATGTTAACTCATGAAACACTCAATTCTACACACTCCATGTTGTTTTGAGGTGTTCTCTACATTTAACTATTGTTTTAAATCAGTTTTGGTAATTAAAAAATTTTAGCAGAGGTTCTCCAACTTTAGCAAACAACCAAATATGGGTGAAATTGCAAAATACTCCACCAAATATAGTAGCACCAATTTATTGCAATTAAATCCTCTACTAACTTAAGTGAACTACCAAATTTGGTAGAATCTACTTACAGTTCCACCAAATACTGTTGTTTTTCGCCGAATTCCCAAATTCCTACACTTTAGCGTATTCACCATGAAACCACAACTTGTGACCTAATACTGGGTACTTCGAGACTAAATGAGTTCAAGGTTCGGGGCTTTACTTTGTATTACTCTACAGAAATTCGCTAAAGTCTCAAAATTTATGGGTGCGATACCTATTCGGGGTTTCAAGATCTATTCATTACTACAAGTTATCCGAAGGCCTAATCATGGAAAAGATAGAAAAATAGGCTCTATGGGCCCACTTACCTAGTTCTTCGATGTGCATGCACTATGTGATCCATGCATATTTGGTAATTCGGTTTGTTGTGCATGTCTTAAAGTACCAAAGGCCCAAACTCGCCTTTTTATAATAATTTTTTTACACATAAAAATTCACAAAAACACATCCACCTAGTCCAATCTCCGAGGCTCTGCCACATCATCATGATGAAATAATTCTGGTGTCATGCTAACATCATCCAATGTATGTGATGCTACTTGTCACCTGGATTTGGCCCGCTTTTCCACCCAAAAACACCAAATATGCAAGCCACGTGTCACACTCTTGGACTTCCATGTCACCTGTGCTTACATTGTTGATGTCAGTTGCCATGTTGGTGTGCCACCTAGGCTGCTAGCTGCCTTGTTGGCGTGCCACCTAGGCTGCCAGGTTGCCAATATCATCCAAAAAAAATGCAACTTAAAACATATGTAAACTTTACTTTTGTAAGAGAATCCAAGAAAAATACCTTCATCAACTATTACATTGAACTTTCTAATATTTTCATACTTGTTCTTGGTGTAGCACTTACACCCAAATATTTTTAAATGCTTGACTTTAATTGGTATGCCATACTATAGATCATATATTTTTTTAATCATTGTTTGGTCTGAAGTGTTTTTTTTTAAATTACAACCTTTTTATGTATTTCTTCATACCAAAATATCTGTAGTATGCTTGTTTCACCCATCATAGCTCTAGTTAGCTGTTGGAAAAACATGTTGGATCTCTGTGATACACCATTGTGTTGTGGAGTCTCATCTAGAGTGAATTATCTTTTGAAGCCCTATTCTTTTCAATAATCATCAAATTCCTTAGAGGTGAACTCTCCATCATTGTATACATTTGATTTTACAATTTATCCCATTGTCAACCATAGCCTTAAAATTTTTGAATTTCTCAAAGCCCTCTAAATTTTGTCTTAGGAATGCTACCCAATTCATTTTGTTGAAGTCATCAGTGATAATCATGGAATATAATTTACCTAAGGGTGAATGAGTTCTTGAAGGACCACACAAGTCCATGTGCACCAACCGCAATGGCCTGGTTTTGGAGTTCTTCTTTGACATGAATGGAATTTAAAATTTCTTACCAATATGACATGATTTGCAAATGGTGTTTTCAGGGTTGGAGATATTTAGAAGACCCCTGACATCATTCTTTTTTTCTAGCTTCACAATCTGGTCAAAATTCAAATGACCTATCCTTCTATGCCACAACTAGCTTTCATAAATATTACTCAGACATTATTTCTTTATCTTTTCCATCTGAACATAAAAATTGTTATCTGTTTTAGTTGTCTCAACCACTACCTCACCTATACCAACAATCTTGATTTGGAAATTCTTATATCTAAACAATACATCATAATATTGGTCACACATCTGGGAAACATTGTGCAAGTTAGGCTTTAGGCCTTCAACAAACAAAAAAATCTTGGCCTTACTTTTTCCATTCACTAGGCTAACAATTCCTTTACCCACAATATTTCTTGGTGCATCATTTCCAAAGGTTACATTACCTTTATTTATTGGTTTAGTGGAATTTTTTTTTTTTTTTTTTTTTTTTTTTTAATCTTTTGTCATGTGCTTGGAACAACCACTATCAACATATCATTGGATGCCTTCATTCTGTGCATATAAAACCAGGTCACAATTTATTATTATTATTATTATTATTTCCACACTTTGGGTTGTTGATTTGATTTCTTGGTTCCAAGGGATTGGATTTTGGTGTTAATTCTATAAACAACCTCTTTTTGCCCATAATTTTGAAAAAAATAACATTACATCACATGAGTCAATGGAGAAAATTAATTGTTGAATCTAGGAATGTTTCTCCTTTGGTTGGAAAATTGATTATAAATGTGATAAATTATTCTATGTGACTTAATCTTCCTAAATGATAGTTTCACGCTACAAATGAAAACTTTATGACCATAATTAGTGCAAGTAAAGAAAAATCTAGGAAAAATTCCCTCGTAGCTGGTAAAAAATCAATTCCTATAGCTTGGTTGTTGAATTCTATGAGATATACCATCTTGTTATGTGATTTTATCCTATGTATTTATCTACTAAATATTTTAATTTTTTTTTTTTTTAATTTTCATTTGGGATTGCGACATTATTTTTCCCTTGATGAGTCAAATTCGTTTCTCTTTTTTTTCCTATAGTTGCAAATATGACTATATGTTGCCTTTTATTCTCACTTGTTGCATTGGGTTTGTTGAGTCTTTCATGGCTTCAGTTTATAATTTTATTACCTTTAATATCCATTGTTGAGCTTAGCTTGTATTCAAATCCCAAACCTTTTCTCACATGTGATGGTATCTGCACATTAATAATCTCATTTAAACAGTCAAACCCCTTGTTGAACTTTTTATTGAGACTCAGTTATGTTTCAGTCTTCTCTAGTTGCATTGTCATAGAGAAAATTTCTCCTTCAAGCCTCTCACATGTCTTTTGTTTCTCTTTTATATTCTCATTCAACATGTCTTGGATATTATTACAAGTTCTTAATTTTGTAGGAGAAAAGTTTCCCGAGCTTTAGCATTATTCTTGGTTAACAGTTCCCTTTGTAATTATTTTTCTTCCTCATCCTTTGAATCTCCTCAAGTGCGTTGATCAACTCATATTCTAAGAAAACTTCACGTTATTCTTCTTCAAACTCATTATCATATTCTTCTAAAGTGCCTATAGCCATGAGCATGAACTCGTTTGAGATTTTTTGAGCTCTATCCTCATCACGAGATTTTCTATCTTACACTTCTAAGGAACTACTATCATGAGTATACAAAAATTTCTTTTTAGTATTCTTTTCCTTTAGATTTTTTATATACTTCTCCCTAGGTTCATGTTCATTCTTCTTCTTATCTAGACACTTAGAAGCATAGTGACCTACTTTACCACAATTATAAAAGGTAGCTTACCTTTGAAATTTCTTAAGCCTCTCTTGAGCTTTCACGTGAACTTAGCCTCCTATTAATATGATTCACAAAATGAGTCATCATGATCTTCCTTGGGCTTATTAACCTCTTTGAAGGCTAAATACCTTGATGTAGATTTTCCTTTTGAAGTCCTCATATCATAAGCAATAAGAGTACCAAGAAATTGATCCATTGTGAGAGGGTTTAGGTCTATCATTTCCTCAATGGCTGAAACTTTAAAGTTAAATCTCTTAGGAAGGGATCTCAACACCTTTTGGACTACCATTGATTTATCTAGATCTTCATCAAGACCTCTTATGGCATTAAAAAATTTATCAAATCTAAGAAACAACTTTGCAATTTCTTCATCATGATGCATCTTCAAAGATTCAAATTGCATTCTAAAGCCTTGGAGTTTATATTTATTTACCTTGTTATCACCTTCATAGCTGTCACTCATCTTGACCCATATTTTTTTTTGTAGTAGTGCAATCCATTACCTTGAATAATTATGATTCAGACATGCCATCAAGAAGATCACTCATAGACTTGGAATTTCATGTAAAATCAAGCTTCTAATCTCTAGTAATTATGAGTGGAGGCTTCTCATAACCATATTGAATAGTGTCCCAAACATCTTAACCAAGATATTGTATGTAAGTCTTCATCCTTACCTTCCAAAAATTATAGTTCATTCCATTGAACATAGGTTCCCTATTTCTGTCCCCCTTCCTAGTTCGCCATTATCGTTGATATTCGCTTAAGATATTACACTGATCATGAAGGAACTAGACTATGATACCAATTATTTGAAACCATGAAAATATTGACTAGGGGGGGGGGGTGAATCAATATTATGAAAATTTAAAATTTCTTTCATAAAGTAAAGAATACTTAGCACCAACAATAATAATCAACAATAAACCATACTTATAAACTAGGACACAAGGTATAATGTGGAAACCCAACTAGGAAAACCACTAACTCTTTTTCTATTATGATGCATTTAAAGCTACAACTTCAAGTACATCAAATTTGTGGCTACAACCTACTAAGAGATTCAACCCTCTTTCTTGATTCAAGTACCAAATTTTTGTTTTCTTAGGCTCCAAATTGAATGAAGATATAACTCCTTAATTTATCAACAACGACTGAAAGGAGCACCAATCCATGATTTTATTTGCTAGTACCAACCAATAGGAAACACCCACTCTCCTTGGTAGAAATATGAATATATTAAAAGAAGCACCCACTTATAGAGGAACCAACCCCTAAATTATTCTTCAGACACCCACTCAGATGGAAGCACTAACTTCCTAATTTTCAAGCACCAACTTTTTGAACCTGTAGACTGCTATTTCATACATTTCAAATTAGGATCTATAGGCTCTTACACATACTAATATTTCCTCATCTATTTCACCACTCAATGGCTTCTCTAAATATATAAATTGTTTATTTTTCTCACCCAACCACTTATATCACCAATCCCTTCAGACATCGATACTCTTCACCTCTGATACATGATTCCTAATTCATACATTCTGCTCAATCTATGCTACTTATAAAGAGCTAGAGTTGCTAATTTTAGTGTTTAACTTTTGTTAACTTCAAATATAAAAACTCTTTAATTTATGTATTCTTTTTTTGTTCACTTTCTATTTAATTCATGTTAACTCATGAACAACTCAATTTTACACCCTCGATGTTGTTTTGAGGTGTTCTCTACATTTAACTATTATTATGAATAAATTTCTGTAATTAACAATTTTTAGTATAGGTTCTCCAACTTTAGAAAACAACAAAATATGGCTGAAACTACTAAATACTCCTCCAAATCCAGTATCACCAATTAAATGCAATTAAATCCTCTACTACCATAAGTGAACTGTCAAATTTGGTAGAATCTACCAACAATTCCACCAAATACTGTCGTTTTCCGCTGAACTCCCAAATTCCTGCACTTTAGCGTCTTCACCATAAAACCACAGGTTGTGACCAAAGCCTGAATACTTCAAGGCTAAATGAGTTCAAGGTTCAGGACTTTAATTTGTATTATACTACACAAATGCACTGAAGTCCCAAAGTGTGTGGGACGCATACCTATTCGAGGTTTTAGGACCTATTCATTATTGTAGATGGCTTGAAGGCCTAATCAAGTGAAAGCTTAAATAGCAGGATCTATGGGCCCACTTCCCTAGTTATGTGATGTGTCTGAAATATGGTATCCATGCCCTCTTTGGTGATTTATTTTTTTGTGCATGTATTAAAGGACCAAAGGGCCAAACTCGCCTTTTTTCAATAAATATTTTACACATAAAAATTCACCAAAACACGTCCATCTCATCCAATCTCTGAGGCTCTGCCACATCATCATAATGAAATCATTCATGTGTCATGCTAACATCAATCAATATATGTGATGTCACATTTCCTCTAGATTTGGCTTGCTTGGCCACCCAAAAACACCAAACATGCATGCCGCATGTCACACCCTTGGACTGCCACATCACTTGTGCTTACATCATGTTGATGTCATTTACCATGTTGGCGTGCGAATTAGGCTACTAGATGCCATGTTGGAATTCCACCTAGGCTGCCAAGTTGTCACTATCATCCAAAAAAAATTAAATATAAAACACCTATTTCATATAACAATAACTCTTTTTCATCAATCTGTTAGAAAATTATATATTACAGAGCAATGGAACACATAAAAATATGCGGAAATATAAACACATAAAACATATAAACCAATAGAGACACAGATATATGTTTGGGCTACGTCCACGGAGAAACAACCATCCCTTCCTTTATATTATCCAACAAAATGAAGAGACACAACCTACGACAAATCCGTGGTAATAACCTCTACTCTCTCACACATACCCCCTTTCTCTTTCTCTCTCAAAATACACTCTCAACAAATAGTCGCAATACAATTCCTTCACACAAAAGAGGGGTTTCCTTATAGGGTAAAAAACCCTAAATTAAACATAACTTCTACCGTCAGATCATATTCCTAATGAACAACCCATATTAACTACAAAATTACAATATTTTACAATTCAATTTTACATATATTTTTAGCTTTGAGGGCGCTGCCCCGAAACCCTCATGGGGGTGAGGGGGGGACCACGTGGACGGGTGTAAAACCTTCCTGGGGTAACATCTGAGTGAAACAAATACCTCTAAATAAGGATGATAATCAGGCTCCACACCCAACAATATCCCACTTGGAGACTGATTGTAGCAACTACACCGCTGCTTCATTTGCTGGACAATGACTCCACTTTGGACCTGGCTGTTTCTCATCTTCATCATCATACTTGGACCTAGCTAGTGTGTATCTTTTCTAGCTTCAACTATCAATCTTCCAACACTGACCGTATAAAATGGTACTTGAGTTGTATGTGTTTAGTCTTGGAATAAAATGTTGAGTTCTTTGCAAGATGAATGGAACTCTAGCTGTCACTGTATAACCTTCCCATCTCCTGCTGCTTACCCAATTCATCCATAAACCTTTGTAACCAAATAATTTCTTTACTAGCCTCTGTAGTAGCAACATATACTTCTTCCATTGTTGAAAGTGCAACAACGCTTTGCATTTTCGAAACCCAACATATAGTTGTTCCACCTATAGTAAATACATACCCTGTAGTGCTCCTCCTATTATCTCTATCACCTGCCATATCTGCATCAACATATCCCTATAGAGAAATGTTTGAACCACCAAAGCATAATGCTTGATTTGTGGTACCTCTAAAATACCTGAGAATCAATTTCACTTCCATCCAATGTTCTTTTCTTGGATTTTTCATGTACCTTCTTACAATTCCCACTGCATGTACAATATCAGGCCTTTGTAGACCATTGCATACATTAAGCTTCCAACTGTTGATGCATATGGAACTTTAGACATATAATCCATTTCTTCTTGGGTATTGGGCCACATATCCTTATTAATTTTTAAATGGCTAGCCAAATGTGTACTAACTGGTTTTTCATTCTACATATTAAATATTCCCAACACCTTTTGTATTTACTCATTCTGAGACAATGTTAATTTGTGATCTTTCCTGTCTCTAGTTATTGTCATACCAAGGATTTGTTTTGCAGCTCCCAAATCCTTCATTTCAAATGAATTTAACAATTTTCCTTTGAGCACATTTATCTCCTGCATGTTAGACCCTGCAACAAGCATGCCATCTACATACAATAACAATATAATATAGCTGCCATCATTTTTATTTTTCAGATAAACACAATGATAAGAGTGACATCTAGTATAACCTTGTTCAGACATAAACCTCTTAAATTTTAGTTACCATGACTTAGAGCCTGTTTTAAGCCATACAAGGTCTTCTTCAACCTGCACAGTATTTTTTATTTCCCTTTGACCTCATATCTTTGTGGTTACTGCATATATATCTCTTCCTCCAAATCCCCATGGAGAAAATTTTTCTTTACATCTAACTTTTCAAGATGAAAATATTCCGCTGCTACAAGACTTAAAAATAGTCCCGATTGAAGTCATTTTAACAACGATAGGAAATATTTCATCAAAGTCAATACCCTTCTTCTGTGCAAAATCCTTCACCACAATTATAGCTTTGTACCTATGTTTTCCTCTATCTTCTTCCTTCAACCTGTAAACCCATTTATTCTGAAATGTTGTTTTACCTGTAGGAAACCTTACTAAGTCTCAAGTCTGGTTATGTACTATGGATTCCATCTCTTCTTTCATGGACATCTCCCACTTCTTCCTGGTTTCTACCTACATTGCTTCTTTATAACATTTTCGTTCACCAGAATCACTCGAAAATACATAATATAATGAAGGAGAGTATTTTTCAGGGGGTATACTTACCTGGGTAGATATTCTGACACCACTTTCAGGTGTTTGAGGTGCTTGTTGTTGTTGTGGTGGTTGTTGTTGTGGTGGTTGTTGATTATTATTATTTTCAGACACCTTTACTTTTTTTGTTATCTCATCAATAATTGTGTATTCTTTGTTTTATTTTTCCTGTTTCTTTTCCTACCACTAATCCTTATATAAGACCTTTTTAGAGAATATTACATCTCTGCTCCTAATGGTTTTTTTTTATTTTCATAATCATAGAAGTGATAACCAAAATCATTAACACCATATCAAATAAAGGTACATATCTTTGATTTTGCCTCAATCTTTGTTCTATTTTATTTATTAATATGGATAAAAGCCTCACAACCAAAAGGCCTTAAAAAATAGTAGTTTACCTTTTTACCTGTCCATGCCTCCTCTAGAATACCACCATCCAAGGAACTTGAAGGCCCTTTGTTTATTAGATAAACAATGATATATACAACATCTATCAAAAATTGTAAAGGAAATCTTGCATGAAATCTCATGCACCTTGGATGCTCCATGATTGCCCCGTTCATCCTTTCTGACACACCATTTTCCTGTGGTGTTCTTAGAACCGTCTTCTCTCTACGAATTCCATGCTCTAAACAGTACCTATCAAAAATTTTGCTGTAATATTCACCTCCATTTTCTGATTTGACAAACTTTAACTTCTTTCATGTCTCAATCTCAACCAAAGCTTTCCATTTCTTGAAAGTATCAAATACATCAGATTTATTCCGAATACAATAAATCCAAGGTTTTCTAGTTTCATCATGAATAAAAGTAAAATAATAACAAGAGCCACCGAGAGATGATACCTGAGCCGATCCACATACATATATATGCACAAGGTCTAATTTTTTTCTCTTCTTTTCTTTCACAACTCTAAGAAATCTGAATCTCTTCTTTTTTCCATAAACATAATTCTCATAGAAATACAAATCAATATTCTTCAAACATGGCAACAAATTTATTGAGTGGAGAATGTTAATCCCCTTCTCAATCATGTTTCTGAGGCTATGATGCCATAATGTTGCATATTATTTTGTGGAGTTTAAAGCCTTAACGCAATTATAAATATCATTGCATAAATAAAATGTACCAACCTTTTCTCCTTTTGCTATTACTAAGGCTCCTTTAGTGACCTTCTAGGTTTTATCTGTAAAAGTTGTCACATAACCTTCACTACCTAACTTCCCTGTTGAAATCATATTTTTCTTCAGATATGGAACATGCCTTACCTCATTTAATTACCATTCATTTCCATTCTTTTTTTTTACAAGAAATTTACCCATTCCAACTATTTTACAGGGTTCATCATGACCTAGATGAACCTGTCCAAAATTTTCCTTGGACATAGTCATGAAAAATTTTCTTATCAGGTGCGGCATGGAATGAGGCCCCTGAATTTACCACCCAGGCACTAATAGATTTTTCTAAAGAAAGAATCAAATAATCTTGCAACACATCACCTATCACATTCACTTCATGATTGTTTTCTTGTTGTGTGTCTCCTTCTTTTCCCTTCTGAAACTTACAATATTTCTTCATATGTCCTTTCTTCCCACATTTCGAGGACACTATCCAAAATCTGGACTTGGATCTGCCTTTCCTTGATTTACTGAAATATCTTGTGTTCTTTCCTCCTTCCATTTTTCTTCCCCTAGTATCTACACTCAAAGAAATACCCGATGTCTCACCAGAGATTTTCCGTCGCATTTCCTCGCTAAGGTAGCACCGAAAACTTCATCAAAATTTAAAGTACTAGATCTAGAGATAGAGTTACTAATGGACATAACTAAACCACTCCAAATTTATAGCAATGATCATAGAAATAACAAAGCCCTACTTCATCTTCAAATTTTACCCCTACAGAACCTAACTGACTGGTAACCATATTAAATTCATTTAAATGATCAGCAACACATCCACCTTTTGACATATTAATATTAAATAAATGTTTCATAAGAAATAACTTATTTGAGGCTGAGGTTTTTTCATATAGTATGGCCAATGTCATCATTAAACCCTATGTTATCATTTTTTTCGAAATATTGAAGGCTACCGTGAGGCACAACCATATTGTTCCAAGTGCATTTCTATTGAGAATCTCCCATTCCATGTTTGTCATACTCGATGGATTTTTTTTTTTTTGCTCAATGGTAGTTACTTATATTTATAATATAGTTAATCTTCCATCTACATCTTCCACAATGAGTAGTTTTGGTTGTTAAGTTTCTCGACCCTAAACCTACCATATTTTGCCATTGCTCCCACTCGAACTAGGAACCCTTATTTCCTGCGAGTTTATCACCCAAATAGACCTTAGACTATGATACCAGTTATTAGAAAATAATATATTACAGAGAAACAGAACACATAAAAATATGCGGAAATACAAACAAAAAAACATATAAAACAAGAGAGACACATATATATGTGGTTGACCCAGCTTGGGATACATCCATGGAGAAACATCTAGTGCTTCCTTTATATTATCCAACAAAATTAAGGGGTACAACCCACAACAGATCCATTGTAATATCTTCTACTATATCACATAATCCCCCTTTCTCTTTCTCACTCAGAATATAATCTCAACACACAACCAAAATAAAATTCCCTCATACAACAAAGGGGTTTCATTCTAAGGAAAAAAACCCTAAAGTAAACATAACTTCTACTATCAGATCATTCGCCTGATGAACGACCCATATTGAATATGAAATTACAATATTTTACAAGGCATTTTTACATCTATTTTTAGCTTCGAGGGCACTACCCGCGAATCGATGGCCCCCGGAACCCCCAACTGGGGGTGATGGGCACCCCCGAAACCCCGAGGGGGGGGGTTTAGTACCTCCATGGGGGGTGTACAGTCTTCCTAGGGTATACATCCAGTTGAAACAAAGGCCTCTAAATCAGGATGATAATTAGGCTCCAAACCCAACATAATCTACCTACAACTACTTGATTTTTCCCAACCAATGGCAACTCCTTTGACAACAATGGCAACATATTTCTAACAATCTATAGATTATGTCTCTATATCTCTTGTTTCTTTCTCCCATCATCATTGAAAGGTGAATCATCTCTTTATTACATGGATCATTATATAATGATTCAAAACCATGCAGACACTCTACATGTAACAATTTTTTACCTGGATGTCAGCTCAAAGGGACCTCAAAAATACAATTGATTGGCATATCTATGAGATGGTATTTTAGCTACTTATGCAGAGGCTAGTGGAGTTGTTGCAAAATTTTATATCAATTTGCAGTGGATTCCTTTTGATCCACAAAATTTTCATTTTTCTTCATTGATGATTTGATCCTTAGTATTTTTTTTGGAACATATATAGGCCTCTCACTACATGGTTCTACAAATATATCTTTTTCGCACAAATCTATGAATAGATTGCACAATTCTATTTCTCATCGTGGGATCTAGCATGAAAAACACGAATCACATTAGGGACCAATCCCTTTTTTTAATCCCATGGTGTATTTGGTTACATACAAGCGAAAGATGCCATTTGTGGGAATTCCTCTATGTAAATATTAGACCTCGATTCTAATGAGATTTAGCATAAAATCCAAGCTTGGAATTAGATATGATTACTTCTTCTTTGGGCTTTGGGGTAGGAAGCGTTACATTAAAACTATTTTCATATTTCTCAAGATGGAGGGGCTTTCGTCGACTACCTTTTTTATCGTGGGAACATTGTCAACATTGCGTTTTTATTTGGTATGAAAAAATAATTTAATATTCAAAGATTTTTGCAACATGAAAATTCTTGATTTAAGAAAATAAAAATCTCAAAGATCTTGATATTTAATTGATAAAACAATGGGAGGCATTATTTGTTAGGTCCCTATATTACTAGTTTATTCCCTTATTTTTATTAGTGTAGCCCCCTTTTTGTTACTTTTGTACCCCTGTAACCCCAATTTTGTTATTATTGTGCCCTTACATTGTTATTGTTAGGTCGACTAGGATTATATTGTGGGCCCATGGACTCCTATATATAGAAGGAGGTTTTGGTCATTTGTAGCATCCAATAATTGTTCATTTATGTAATGTATTGGAGGTTTTCCCCTCGAAGTGACTGATTTATAAGGCATTGATCTCTCTTTTCTTCTATTTTTGGAGCTGGTTTCATAACATTTGGTATCAGAGCTTTGGGTTCTAGGGTTTCGCTGCTCCAAACAAGTCATTGTGGAATTTTCACTATAACTTATTTTCTACGAAGGTTCAGAAGCTGAAATTTTTAGAGTGCGAAGCTGAAATTTTTAGGAACATCGCCGCAAAATTTTAGAGCTTGGTTTGCAATATTTTCGGAGATATGATTTTTGGAAGTTATCACTTTTTGTAGGCTCCTGAATTTAACCTAAACAGGTCATCACGGAATTTTTGCTATAAATAATTTTATATGAGGTTTAAAATGCTCAAATGTTGATAGAGTGAAGAAAAAATCCTTACGAACCTCCTATAAAAATTTCAGACCTTGGTTCGTAACATTTTTGGAGATATGATCTGTGGAAGTTAGGACTTTTTCAAGCTTCTGAATTTCAGCTCATAGAGGTGACCGTGGGAAAAATGTCATAGCTCTCTCTCTGAGCATCCGATTGAGATTCTGTAAAAAGTGGCCTCAAGTACACATAATGTAGTTTTCTGTCTATAAATTTCAGATCCAAACGAGGAAACAGTGACACGTGACAAGTCGTACAAGTTCACTCTACTGAACCAGTCCATAATTAGGTCATTGTGGGCGATTGGACATAACTTTGTCTTGAAGAATCCAAATCAGGTCATACTTTTGGCATTTGAAAGAGAATTCAGAGGGCTACCTCAGGGCCAAATTTCATATATTGAAGATCTGAAATCACAGAGATAATTCAGTTTTAATATCGAGCTCCTCAAAAGCAAGAAAAAGGTGTGTATTTTTTTTCGAATTACATAAGTCTCGCTTGAAAAAAATTAGTTTGAATTTATTTCAAGGGAATATTGAAGAATAGATATCAATATTGGGTTCTAAAATCCCCCCTAAAAATAATTCAACACCCATTAAGCCTTCAGAAGGCTCTAATACGACTCATGAAGACGAAGAAATGCAACATGAGATGTCAAAATTACAAGAGCAAGTGCACCTATCGCAAAGAGCAACAAAAAATGAAATGGAAGTTTTGAAGAAAGGCATGGAAAATAATATGGATGGTTTGAAGAAAGGCATGGAAGCTAAGATGGATGACATGGAAGCTAAGATCGATGAAAAAATAGAAAACATGAAGAATGATCTAAAAGTAGACATCGAAGGTTTGGCAAAGTTGATACAAGAAATGTTTCCTAATGGTGAAAAGGTAGTAGAGGAAACTCATGATGAGAAAAAAATAAATGTTAATCGTGATTTCATAAACCCTAATGTTGGATGGAAAAACCACCATATTCCAAATATGGATATGAGGAAGTTTGATGGCAAGGATCCCATAACATGGATACTACAGATGTAGCAATATTTTGATCTCATTAATGTGAAAAACACACAAAAGGTACGCATTGCAACTTTACATTTAGAAAAAATAACATTTGTATCATATCGATGGCTTTGCTCCCATAAAAAAAAATTGTCACTTGGTTAATTTTTACAGAGGAAATGATAGCACATTATGAGGATACAAAAAGCAATACCTTCTTTAGCCAATTGATAAATCTCAAACAAAAGGGTTTAATGGCCGAGCACATTGAGGACTTCCACAAATTGAATATAAGGGTAACTAATATTCTAGAGGAACATAGGTTTGATGTCTTCATAGGGACTTTAAAGGATAACATCCAACATGAAGTTCGAGTTTGGGAACCTGATTCATTGGAAAAGGCATTCAGGCTGTCAGGAAAAATTGAATGTAAAATTATGGAAACAAGGAAGCCTACCACTGACATATATAAAGATGGAAGTGTTGCTACTCCTAGACTTCCACAACCTACAAGGTTTACACCACAAAAATTGGAAGAAAAAAGAGCAAAAGGGCTTTGCTACAGTTGTGATAGCAAATACACTAAAGGTCATAAGTGTGCTGAGAAAAAAATATTTTACATAGATTGTGAAGAGGAAGAAGAAAATGAAAAATAATCTTCAAAAGAAGAGGATATACACCAGGAACCAACCCTAGAAGAGGAAGAAATGAGTCCGACCATATCATGTCATGCATTGGCAAGAATTACCACTCCGCAAACTCTCAAGGTAGAAGGACATATCAAGAAGAAAAAGGTAATAGTGTTGACTAATTTGGGTAGTACCCATAATTTTATTCATTGTAAGGTAGCCAAGGAATTGAATTGCTTCCTATACCCAGCACCAGAATTTTAAGTGATGGTTGCAAATGGAGGAACTATAAATTTCTCTAGAAAATGCCATAATATCAAGCTAACCATGGGGGAATATGTATTGAATAGTCCAATGCTTTCCATTCATATGGGAGGTGATGATGTTTTACTAGGAGTATAATGGTTACAATCTTTGGGGACGGTAGCTTTTAATTTTCAAAAACTTTTCTTGAAATTCTTTTCAGAAGGAAAGGAAGTCGAATTACGGGGTATTTCAGGGAAGTCAGGAAAGACAATAAGCTCTAATGTCATGAAAAAGCTTCTGAAGAAAGAACAACAAGGCATAATTGTACAATTATGCTCACTAGAAGTTTTGACATCAAAATCATCTATTTCTGCAGATCTCCAAAAAGTCTTGGACAATCATTCCAAGGTGTTTGAAACTCCCAAAGGACTCCCACCTATTTTTGATCATGATCATTCTATTCATTTGATTCCAGGAAGTGTTCGTCCAAACATCAGGCCTTATAGATATCCTTATGTCCAAAAGAGCGAAATTGAATGTATGATTGCAGAAATGTTAGAGGCTGGTATAATTCAATCTAGTCAAAGTTATTTCTCTGCTCCAGTAGTATTGGTGCACAAGAAGGATGGATCATGGCGCATGTGTCCGGATTATAGGGAGATCAATAAGTTCACCATTAAAGATAAATTTCCCATTCTTGTGATTGATGAATTATTGGATGAATTACATGGAGAAATTTATTTTACCAAGTTGGATCTTCGCTCTGGATATCATCAAATTAGAATGAAGACTGAAGATATTTCTAAAACAACATTTCGAACTCATGAGGGTCATTATGAATTTTTAGTCATGCCTTTTGGCCTGACCAATGCACCTTCTACATTTCAAGGGTTGATGAATTCCATTTTCAAACCCTTCCTTAGAAAATTTGTGCTAGTATTTTTTGAGATATACTAATCTACAATAGGTCTTGGAAGGATCATGTTCAACATGTTGACAGGGTGCTCAAATTCTTGTAGGAGAAACAATTATATGCAAAAACATCCAAATGTTTCTTTGGAGTACAAGAGGTGGAATATCTGGGTCATTTTGTATCTCACGAGGGTGTTAAGGTAGGCCCTAACAAAATTAAAGCCATTAAGGAATGGAAAGTCCCCACAACTATAAAGCAGTTGCGAGGATTTCTCGAGTTAATAAGGTATTATCGCAAGTTTATTAAGAATTATGGGAGAATAGCAGCACCTCTATCAAAATTATTGAAGAAAAATGCATTTTCATGGACTCCTGAAGCAACTAAGGCCTTTGAACATCTTAAAGAGGCAACGTGCCTAGCACCGGTCTTAGCTACTCCAGAATTCACAAAAACCTTTATTGTGGAATGCGATGCCTCAGGAAATGGAATTGGTGCTGTTTTAATGCAAGAAGGAATACCCATTGCTTTTGAAAGTCATCCAATCAAAGGAAAGTATTTACATAAAGCTATTTATGAGAAGGAAATGTTAGCAATACTACATGTACTAAAGAAATGGCGACCTTACCTAATGGGAAGACACTTCAAGGTAAAAAATCATCATGATAGTCTTAAACACTTTTTGGAGCAAAGACTATCTTCAAAAGAGCAACAAAAATGGGTCACAAAGATGGTGGGTTATGACTTTGAAATAATCTACAAAAAAGGGAAGCTAAATTTTGTTGCATATGCACTCTCAAGAAAGAATGAAGAGGTGGAAACATTGCTTTGTGCCATTTCTACTATCCAACTAGATTGGATAACCGAAGCAAGGGATGAATGGAAGAAGGATGAAGAAGTGTGGACACCCATTCAAAATTTGTAGCAAGATCTTAGTACATCTGATACATTTTTTTGGAAAATTGATTCCTTATGGTACAAAGATATCTTATATCTTTGTAAGAATTCCCAACTAAAATAAAATTTTCTTTTGGAATTGCACACTTCTCCTTTAGGAGGACACTCAGGATTTTTAAAAACTTACCACAGGGTGAAGAAATAATTTTTTTGGGGTGGCCTTAAATCTGATATTCAAAAGTTTGTGTCGGAATTTTTGGTTTTCCAACAAAATAAAGTTGAGACAATTAAGACCCCAGGTCTTCTACAACCTTTATCCATTCCAAGTCAACGTTGGAAGGATATTTCAATGGATTTTATCACAGGTTTACCTAAGTCCGAAGGAAAAAGTGTCATCATGGTGGTAGTTGATAGAATTACCAAGTATGCACACTTTTGTGCATTATCTCATCCATTTAAAGCAAGTACAATTGCTACTAAATTTATGGACACAATTCAAAAGCTACATGGAAACCCAAAGGTTATTGTGAGCGATAGAGATCCCACTAGAAATTTTTGGACGGAGTTATTTTCTTGTTTGTGTACTCAATCAGCTCATAGCTCATCTTATCATCCTCAATTTGATGGTCAAACTAAGATAGTGAATAAATATTTGGAAGGATATCTTCATTTTTTTGTATTTGATAAACAAACACAATGGGTCAATTGGTTACCTCTCGTTGAATGGTGGTATAACACTTCCTTCCATACTATAGAAAAAATGACCCCATTTATGGCACTTTATGGATATCATCCACCGCCCATCACATAATATTTAAGAGAAAATTCTAAGGTTCAAGCAGTGGAAGATCACATTTAGCATCAACAAGAAGTTCTCCAACTCTTAAAGGATAACCTAAATTTGGCACAAAATCGAATGAAACAATAGGCAGATCAACATCGCAGCGAGAGAAGTTTTGACGTAGGAGACTGAGTATTTTTACGGCTAAAACCATACAAACAAATGTCCCTCAAGCAAGATAAGAAGGATAATAAATTATTGCCAAAGTACTATGGTCCTTACAAGGTGTTGCAAAATACTGGTACTATGGCATACAAATTGGAGCTTCCTGCTTCTTCGCGAGTGCATCCAGTTTTCCATGTTTCATGGTTAAAGAAGGTTATAGGTGATAATCTTCCAGTTCAAAAAATATTTCCAAAACTTGATGAGGAAGGAAAATTCATATTGAAACCTGAAGTGGTCATGGAAACAAGAACTCGACAGCTACGAAATCGATCAATTTCAAAGTATCTCATCAAGTGGAAGAACTTACCCACTGACGATTCTACATGGGAGGATAAGAATTTTATACAGAAGCACCCAGAGCTACTCAAGCATTAAGGACAACGTTTTTTTGAAGGAGAGGGGCATGTTAGGTCCATATATTACTAGTTTAGTCCCTTATTGTTATTAGTGTAGCCCCCTTATTGTTATTTTTGTACCCCTGTAACCCCAATATTGTTATTATTGTTCCCTTACATTGTTATTGTTAGGTCGGCTAGGATTATATTGTGGGCCCATAGACTCCTATATATAGAAGGAGGTTTTGGTCATTTTTAGAATCCAAGAATTGTTCATTTATGTAATGTATTGGAGGTTTCCCCCTCGAAGTGGCTGATTTATAAGGCGTTGATCTCTCTTTTCTTCTATTTTTGGAGCTGGTTTCATAACATTATTTAGAGAATATTAGATTTTTCTTATCATCTGAGTTCCTACGGGATCGAAAGAGAGAATATAACTCTAATATTTCTTTAGATTTCTCATGGACCATTATCATGAGAGCTATCAGGCCCTAAAAAATATAGGATCTCTGATACCAACTGATAAAATACAGCTAAGAAGAAATATAATAGTAGAGACAAGAAATTTGGAAAAAAATGTGTCAACCCATAATGCCTCACACATTCGCTCTATTTCATCCTTCAATGATACAAATATATAATACAATTATGAAAGCAACTCTATTGCTTTCATCTCAAAACCTCACAAAGAGATAAAGTAGGATGAGATAAAATAGATTCTCTAAAAAACTTAGGATAAAAACTATATCCCAGGATATGAAATACATAAAAGGTGGTATATTATGACTTAATGATTGTATATGAGAAAGAGGCTAACAAGTTATATTAAATTTTTCTAATACTTCCTAAGGTATCTTTTTTGTAACAACCAAAATTTATTTCTTTTCCCATTGTATATAATTTGCATCACGGAAATATACCTTACTAGTTCTAAATTCTTCATTGCAAAGACATTGTTCAATTCTTCTTTTAACTCATTAATCATCAATTATTATTTACTAGAAATTAACATGTCATCAAAAAATAATAATAATATAATGAAATTTTCAATTTTATCTCTTTTAATTCATGCACAAAGACCTTCATTTAACGTTAAAACCATGATCAAACATATATGAAAAAAACATAAATGTCAAACTTGATGGCGAAGATAAGGTAGTAACATTGTTGTATTTGATTCCAGAATAATGGGACCATTTTGTAACCTCCATAAGCTTAAGCACAATTGTGACTCTTGAACCTAATATTATTGTTAGAGATTTTTTGTTCGAAGAGGTGAGAAGGAAATCAAGCATTTAAACCTCTACACTAGAAGTAATGGTGGTTAGAAGTCACTCTAGATAGAAAGGAGATAAATTGAGACGTAAATTCAAGTAAATTCAAAAGGAAAAAAGAGTAAGATAAGATGTATGTTCTATAACAAATCAAATTAATCACAAGAAGGACTATTAGAAGAGAGAGGAATCAAAAGAAAATTCCAGAAATGAGGTAAATATGGTTGACTCAATGAGTGTTTTATTTTTTTAATTTTCTTAAATACTATGTTAGGTCCCTATATTCTAGTTTAGTCCCTTATTTTTATTAGGTTAGCTCCCTTATTATTATTTTTGTACCCTTGTAACGCCAATATTGTTATTATTGTGCCCTTACATTGTTATTGTTAGGTTGGCTAGGATTATATTGGGGCCATGGACTCCTATATATAGAAGGAGGTTTTGGTCATTTGTATCATCCAAGAATTTTTCATTTATGTAATGTTTTGGAGGTTTCCCCCTCGAAGTGGCTGATTTCTAAGGCATTTATCTCTCTTTTCTTCTATTTTTGGAGTTGGTTTCATAACATTTGGTATCAAAGCTTTGGATTCTAGGGTTTCGCTGCTCCAAACAGGTCATCGTGGAATTTTCGCAATAACATTTTTTCTACGAAGATTTGGAAGCTGAAATCCCAGGGAACCTCCTGTAAAACTTTCAGAGCTTGGTTCACAATATTATCGGAGATATGATCTAGGGAAGTTAGGGTTATTTCAGGCTCCTAAATTTCAAGTAAAACAGGTCATCGTGGCATTTTTGTTGTAAATTTTCGTATATGAATTTTCAGAAGCTAAATTTTTTACAGTGCGAAGCCGAAATCCCGAGGAACCTCCTGTCAAAATTTTAGAACTTGTTTCACAACAGGTTTGGATATATGATCTGTGGAAGTTAGGATTATTTCAGGCTCCCGAATTTCATCTTAAAAAGGTGACCGTTGGAAAAACGTCATAACTCTCTCTGAGTGTCGGATTAGGATTCTGTAAAACGTGGTCATAATTAAATGAACTGTATTTTTTGGTATATCATTTCACAGCCGAAGAAGGAAACAATGACACGTGGAAAGTCGTACAAGTTTACTCTACTGAACTAGTCCATAATTAGGTCATCGTGGGAGATTGGGCATAACTTTGCCTTAAGGAATCCAATTCAGGTCAGAACTATGGCATTCGAAAGGAAGATTTAGAAGGCTACTTTAGGGCTGAATTTCAGATATTAAAGATCTGAAATCATATATATAATTCACTTTCAATATTGAGCTCCTCAAAAAAAAGAAAAAGGTGTGTATTTTTTTCGAATTACATAAGTTTCGTTTGAAAAAAAATTAGTTTGAATTTATTCCAAGGGCATATTAAAGAATAGATATCAGTATTGGATTCTAAAATTTCCCCCTAAAAAAAATTAAACACCCATTAAGCTTTCAGAAGGCTCTATTATGACTCATGAAGACGAAGAAACACAACATGAGATATCAAAATTACAAGAGAAAGTGCACCAAATTTCACTATCGCAAAGAGAAACAAAAAATGAAATGGAAGTTTTGAAGAAAGGCATGGAAACTAAGATGTATGGTTTGAAGAAAGACGTGGAAGCTAAGATGAATGGTTTGGAAGCTAAGATGGATGGCATGAAAGCTAAGATGGATGACATGGAAGCTAAGATTGATGAAAAAATGAAAGACAACATGGAAAACATGAAGAATGATCTAAAAGTATCAACTCATAAACTCTAATGTTGGATGGAAGAACCACCATATTCCAAAGATGGATATGAGGAAGTTTGATGGCGAGGATCCCGTCACATGGATACTACAGAATGAGCAATATTTTGATCTCAATAATGTGCAAAACACACAAAAGGTATGCATTTCAACTTTACATTTAGAAAAAAATACATTTGTATGGTATCAATGACTTTTCTCCCATAAAAAAATTGTCACTTGGTCAATTTTTACAGAGGAAATGATATCACATTATGAGGATACAAAAATAAACACCTTCTTTAGCCAATTGATCAATCTCAAACAAAAGTGTTTAGTGGTGGAGCACATTAAGGACTTCCAAAAATTGAATATAAGGATAACTGGTATTCCAGAGGAACATAGGATTGATGTCTTCATAGGGACTTTAAAGGATAACATCCAACATGAATTTTGCGCTTGGGAACTTGATTTATTGGAAAAGGCATTCAGGTTGGCAAGAAAAATTGAATGTAAAATTATGGCAACAAGGAAGCCTACCACTGACATATATAAAGATGGAAGTGTTGCTACTCCTAGACTTCGACAACCTACAAGGTTGAAACCACAATAGTTGGAAGAAAAAAGAGAAAAAAGGGCTTTGCTATAGTTGTGATAGAAAATACACTAAAGGTCATAAGTGTGCTAAGAAGAAATAATTTTACATATATTGTGAAGAGGAAGAAGAAAATGAACAAGAATCTTCAGAAGAAGAGGATATACACCAAGAACCAACCCTAGAAGAGGAAGAAATGAGTCCGACCATATCGTGTAATGCATTGTCAGGAATTACCACTCCTCAAACTCTCAAGATAGAAGGAAATATCAAGAAGAAAAACGTAATAGTGTTGATTGATTCGAGTAGTACCCATAATTTTATTCATTGTAAGGTAGCCAAGGAATTGAATTGTTTCTTATACCCAGCACCAGAATGTCAAGTGATGGTTGCAAATGGAGGAACTATAAATTTCTCTGGAAAATTCCATAATATCAAGATAACCATGGGGGAATATGTATTGAACAGTCCAATGCTGTCCATTCCTATGGGAGGTGTTGATGTTGTACAAGGAGTACAATGGTTACAATCTTTGGGGATGGTAGTTTTTAATTTTCAAGAAATTTTCTTGAAATTTTTTTCACAAGGAAAGGAAGTCGAATTACTGGGTATCGCAGGGAAGCCGGGAAAGATAATAAGCTCTAATGTCATGACAAAGCTTCCGAAGAAAGAAAAACGAGGCATAATTTCACAATTATGCTCACTAGAAGTTCCAACATCAAAATCATCTATTTTTGCAGATCTCCAAAAAGTCTTGGACAATCATTCCAAGGTGTTTGAAACTCCCAAAGGACTCCCACCTATTCGTGATCTTGATCATGCTATTCATTTGATTCTAGGAAGTGTTCCTCCAAACGTCAAGCCTTATATATATCCTTATGTCAAAAAGAGCGAAATTGAACGTATGATTGCAGAAATGTTAGAGGCTGGTATAATTAAACCTAGTCAAAGTTCTTTCTCTGCTCTAGTAGTATTGGTGCACAAGAAGGATGTATCATGGCGTATGTGTCCGGATTATAGGGAGCTCAATAAGCTCACCATTAAAGATAAATTTCCAATTCCTGTGATTGACAAATTATTGGATGAATTACATGGAGCATTTTATTTTACCAAGTTGGATCTTCGCTCAGGATATCATCAAATTAGAATGAAGACTGAAGATATTCAGAAAACAACATTTCGAATTCATGAGGGTCATTATGAATTTTTGGCCATGCCTTTTGGCCTTAGCAATGCACCTTCTACATTTCAAGGGTTGATGAATCCATTTTCAAACCCTTGCTTAGAAAATTTGTGCTAGTATTTTTTGATGATATACTAATATACAACAGGTCTTGGAAGGATCATGTTCAACATGTTGACAGGGTGATCAAAATATTACAGGAGAAACAATTATATGCAAAAAAATCCAATTTTTTTTTTTGGAGTACAAGAGGTGGAATATCTGGGTCATATTGTATGTCACGAGGGTGTTAAGGTAGACCCTAAAAAAGTTAAAGCCCTTAAGGAATGGAAATTCCCCACAACCATAAAGTAGTTGCGAGGATTTCTTGGGTTAACAGGGTATTATCGCAAGTTTGTTAAGAATTATGGGAGAATAGTAGCACCTCTAACAACATTATTGAAGAAAGATGCATTTTCATGGAAGCTAAAGCAACTAAGGCCTTTGAAAATCTTAAAGAGGCAATGTGCCTAGCACCAGTCTTAGCTATGATAGACTTCACAAAAAAATTTATTGTGGAATGCGATGCCTCAGGAAATGGAATTGGTGTTGTTTTAATGCAAAAAGAAAGACCCATTGCTTTTGAAAGTCATCCAATCAAAGGAAAGTATTTATAGAAAGCTATTTATGAGAAGGAAATCTTAGCAATACTACATGCACTAAAGAAATGGCGACCTTACCTAATGGGAATACACTTCAAGGTAAAAACTGATCATGAGATTCTTAAACACTTTTTGGAACAAAGACTATCTTTAGAAGAGCAAAAAATATGGGTCACAAAGATGTTGGGTTATGACTTTGAAATAATATACAAAAAAGGGAAGTTGAATGTTGTTGTAGATGCACTCTCAAGAAAGAATGAAGAGGTGGAAGCATTGCTTTGTGCCATTTCTATTATCCAACTAGATTGGATAACCGAAGCAAGGGATGAATGGAAGAAGGAAGAAGAAGTCTGGACACTCATTCAAAAGTTGCAGCAAGATGCTAGTACATCTGATACATTTAGTTGGAAAAATGATTCCTTATGGTACAAAGATCGCTTATATCTTTGTAAGAATTCCCAACTAAAACAAAATATTCTTTTGAAATTGTAGACTTCTCCTTTAGGAGGACACTTAGGATTTTTTTAAAATTACCACAGGGTGAAGAAATAATTTTTTTGGGATGGCCTTAAATCTAATATTCAAAAGTTTGTGGCGGAATATTTGGTTTTCCAGCAAAATAAAGTTGAGACAATTAAAACCTCGGGTCTTGCACAACCTTTATCCATTCCAAGTCAATGTTGGGAGGAGTTTTCAATGGATTTGATCACAGGTTTACCTATGTTCGAAGGAAAGAGTGCCATCATGGTGGTAGTTGATAGACTTACTAAGTATGCACACTTTTGTGCATTATCTCATCCATTTAAAGCAAGTATAGTTGCTACTACATTTATGGACACAATTCAAAAGCTACATGGAAACCCAAAGGTTATTGTGGGTGACAGTGATCCCATTTATACTGGAAATTTTTGGACGGAGTTATTTTCTTATTTGGGTACTCAATTAGCTCATAGCTCATCTTATCATCCTCATTCTAATGGTCAAACCGAGATAGTGAATAAATTTTTGGAAGGATATCTTTGTTGTTTTGTATCTGATAAACAAACACAATGGGTCAAGTGGTTACCTCTCGTTGAATGGTGGTATAACACTTCCTTCCATAATGCAGCAAAACTGACCCCATTTATGGCACTTTATGGATATCATCCACCATCCATCACATCATCTTTAAGAGAAAATTATAAGGTTCAATTAGTGGAAGATCACATCGAGCATCAACAAGAAGTTCTCCAACTCTTAAAGGATAACCTAAATTTGGCACAAAATCGAATGAAACAACAGGCAAGTCAACATCGCAGCGAGAAAGTTTTGATGTAGGAGACTAGGTATTTTTACAGCTACAACCATACAAGAAAATGTCCCTCAAGAAAGCTAAGAAGGATAATAAATTATTGCCAAAGTACTATGGTCTTTACAAGGCATTGCAAAATATTGGTACTATGGCATACAAATTGGAGCTTCCTGATTCTTCGTGAGTGCATCCAGTTTTCCATGTTTCATGCTTAAAGAAGGTTATAGGTGAAAATCTTCCAGTTCAAACAATATTTCCAGAACTTGATGAGGAAGGAAAAATCATATTGGAACATGAAGTGGTCACGGAAACAAGAACTCGACAACTACGAAATCGATCAATTTCAGAGTATCTCGTCAAATGGAAGAAATTACCCACTAAAGATTCTACATGGGAGGATGAGAAATTTATAAAGAAGCACCCATAGCTACTCAAGAATTGAGGACAACAATTTTTTGAAGGAGAGGGGCATGTTAGGTCCCTATATCACTAGTTTAGTTCCTTATTGTTATTAGTGTAGCTCTCTTATTGTTATTGTTGTACCCCTGTAACCCCAATATTGTTATTATTGTGCCCTTACATCGTTACTGTTAGGTTGGCTAGGATTATATTGGGGCCATGGACTCCTATATATAGAAGGAGCTTTTGGTCATTTGTATCATCCAAGAATTGTTCATTTATGTAATTTATTGGAGGTTTCCCCCTCGAAGTGGTTGATTTCTAAGGTGTTGATCTCTCTTTTCTTCTATTTTTGGAGCTGGTTTCATAACATACTATGAATATTGGTTGTTAGATTCTAGTGTTTCTCACCATATGTGTCCAAATAAAAGCTGGTTTTCAACATATGAAGCTATTTATGATGGAATTTATCTTATGGGTAATAATATTTCCTATAATATTGTTGAGGTTGGGAGTGTCAAAATAAATATTTTTAGTATTGTAAGAACATTAACAAACATAAGCCATGTACCTGAATTAAAGGAAAATGTAATTTATTTTGGAAATTTAGATTCTGTTGGTTATAAGTGGACAAGTTAAGTTGGAGCACTGAAAATATCCAAGGGTTCTTTATTGATTAGGAAGGCTACGAAAATAGAGAACCTTTACATGATGGAAGGAAGTACTCAAATCATCGAAACAATGGTGTCATCTAAGGAGGTGTTTGAATCCACTCATTTATGGAATCAACGACTTGGTCATATGAGTGAGAAAGGACTAAAGGTATTAATAAACAATAAATTACTTCCAAATTTGAAATATATAAACTTGAATTTTTGTAAACATTGTATATTTAGAAAACAACGTAGACATAAATTCTACGTAAGTAATCATGTTAGTAAAGGATTTATTGATTATATTCATTATGATGATTGGGGTCCATGCCCTATAATTTATTTCAAAAAAATGAATTATTAATCATTCAAAAAAATGAACGGTTAATAGAATTTATAAGAAATTACTAAAAAATGAATGTTTCAATAATCATAATAGAATATCTATTTCCGAAATTTCTTCAAAAAATACATCAAATTTATAATAAAATATTATTTTATTTTTGTTTTTCCTTTTTAAACTAAGTTAAATCTAGAGCAAGGACAATCCCAATAACAAAAAATATTTTGAATAAATGAAAAAAAGGTTTTTCCTTTTGTTTGAATATACCATGATGGAAGCATCATAAGAAAATTTGGGGAGAAGAGTTCTCATGAAGCAAGCGAGAGTAGTGGCGACTCCCATGTCATACACACAACACCTCGCATTCATAATCCCCACCACCACCATCAATGAAGGATCAATGATACAATGATCTTGACCCAAAGAGACTCGAACCTTGGACCCATGTTGGGACTTCCTAACCTCCTTCCCACCCATTCTCCAAAGGCCTCAATAATGCAATAGAGTACAACAAGAGTGATATTAATTTCCTGACCTTTTTTTCCATCCAATGCGATGCCTCATATGTCTAGTCCATTATGCAATATCCTAAATTTTCCAGTTTATTCTTCTTCCAAGTCTATTATTAGCTCCTATTTTCTTGTTAGGTCAAAATCCATGCTTGTAGATTCTACAACTGATGAAGATTTTAATAGAGGAGCATCGAAGCAACTATAATGTTGTTGTCTCTACTTGCAAACATGAAAGGATGTGCGATTAAAATTATGCTTGATATATTGGTAATAACAATACCATAAAGCTTAATATAATAATAATTGAGTGCTTAATAGTTTGGGAGAATTAGAAATTGAATTCGTGGAGAACGAGGACATTGTAGACAATCACAGAGCATCAATTGAAGCCATAGTCATAATTCTAATTCCTATTCCCAACCATGAAACATATCTCACATTCAACAATCCATAGCCTTAAAATTTTCAACAAATAATAAACCTAATATAACATAAGCTAGCATGCCCCTAAATTAGGGGAAGGTAAACACCAAATTGAATTGGGGTGGTTATGTTGTTCAATGTTTGGGATATGTGTCATTTTGATGAGATGAATACTTCAAATTGTCTTCTAGTAGGTTTCAATATGAATGCACATACAATGAAAGAATGTGATGTGGGAGGTCCTAAGATGTCCTTTCACCATTTGGTTAACCCCAATTAATGTTTCTAATAGATCTTTCAAGAAAAATACTATGGTGATTCATAAAGATAATATTTCAAGGACTATTAGGTAGGAGGAAATAGAGGGTCATTATGTATCATGAAATTTTCATGGTTCACTGTTACAATTCAATTAGAGGTTTGGAATCAGTAATTTAAATGAGCTTCATAGTGGAAAATGTGAAATAAAGTCATTTCTCCAAAATTTTTCATTAGTGATGACTCATTGACTCTGAATGACAAGTTCTTAAGAATGGAGTTCGATCTAAATTTCTTATAAATTCACCCATAGAAGAATGAGGGAAAACCTTCCACATGAGATAACTATTGAAGCACCAAAAGTTCTCCATATGATTTCTCATTGTAATCAATATATCCACATAGTTAAATTTATAGTATTCAAGACATGAATGTAATTAAATGGTTTATGGCCTCTTTATTTGGATTTTAAAAGTATGAACATAACACAAGAATAAATGTTATGAAGACAAAACATAATATAAAAATAACAAAAACTAATAATATAACATCCATAGATGAGTTTAGAGAGCATCATATAATCCTATTAACAAATTTTATTAGATTTTACATAAGTATATTTTAATTAAAATTAATGTAAAATTGTTCATTGAATATGAAGCTTATTAGGACAATTTAGAAGTTATGTAATTTATCAGACATCACTTGCTTTTTTGCCATGACGATTGTCACTAATAACCATATTGATTCCATATCAACATTTCACAATGAGAATTTGTTTTAGTTACCCATATTGCAACATACATAGAGGGAAAACCATAATCTTGAAGAATTAAATGATATGTTGCAAAGTGGGTTCTTCTAAAAACTACATTTCAGTGATATTACCAAAAATCTATATAAATCCAAAAAAAATTGTGAGAAACTAGTAAAACGATTTTCCAATGGTGGAAAATTTCATTGTATGTCAAGAGTCACCTTTTGTACATGATTATACCTTTGCATGACACTATTTCAGGAATGAAAGGAAAGAGTGACATGAATAAAGAGAGACTAATTTAAAGAAAACTAAAACTAAGGCTCACAATTGTAGAGATATGATGAATAGTTTCAAAGTAAAATTTATCTCCCTCCACTTTGTCTTCAAGTAAAGTACCATGTTTTTTCCATTAGATGGTAGAGAATATTAGGCAAGAAGGTAGGTAGGAATTCTCACTCCCAGTCGCTTTCATCTCAAGTACTAGGTAAATAAATTCTATTACATGGGATTTGAATATTTGGTAGCCTATTTATTGATGAATACATTATTTGAAGGTTGTAATACTAAGTGAACATTGTTAGGAAGAGAATGAAACCTCGAACCTTAATGTTTTATTGTTGAAAAAAGAAGGGTAGGATTCAACCTAAAAAATTTCTTCAAAATTGTAGTTATCATCTACTCCCTTGACCTTGAGTCAGTTATAGATTTGAGGCTTCTGCGATGATTATCTTGTGTAGAGAAGTTTTCCGGTTTAATCGCATCCATTTTTGTTGATTTCCGACATTTCGAACCCAGCCAACGGAGTTCATCATCTTGAGTCAGTTGTCATTAATTTCATACCATGCATAAATATAAACCCAGAAGTAATTAGATGGATACTTTGGTGTTTTAATTCCTTTGTTTGTGGGAATAAAGATTCATCTCTTTCTATACCAGTGACATCTTCTCCCTTCCAACTTACAAATTACAATCCCCAACAATGATGAATAAGATGTAGATAAATAGGTCACATTGATTCTACATTAAATATTTGGAGAAAAGTGTGGCCATTTAGGGACCTTGATTTGAAAATCCAATCCGTCTAATATGTTATCCTTAATAACAATTAGGTTGTTTTAGGAATGTATTTTTGAGTTAAGTTATGTTCTTAGGGTCAAATAAAGTCATGAAATTGATTAAATTTCATGTTTTGTATATAGTCTTAAAAGGTTTAAGTGGTCATTGGTCATGTGACTAAGTTATTGTCAAAGTAAAATTAAAAAATCAGAATTCATGGGTTAATAAAGTCATTTTTTTACAGTTGGCACCTTTTTCGTGAGTCTACAACATTTTCTGTGTAAAACCACCTGTTTTCGATATAGAATCACTTGACAGTTCCGTAGGGAATCTGTGATCCCAATAACTGAAATTTCTACGAACTCATGTTTTTCACCTATCAGTGAGGGGATCAGTATCTTGTCATCATTTAAGTGGTCAGAGGTCAGTTTTTCATCATGGTACATATCTATTATGAGTAATCATTTGTCATGTTGCATGCTTGGTAATCATCACACCTCCATCATTCTATTTTCCCTCCCAACTTCCTTTCCTAATTTAGCCTCACCTCATTCAAAAAATAAAACTTACCTTTAATCCTTGTAAGCTGCTTGATATTTTTCCAACGGTCTTCACTTACAACAAAAAAACTTGATTTTTCCAGTGAGGATTCAGGTTTTGTATTTAAGCCTAGGAAGCCTTTCACTAGGTCACAACTTTCAAAGGGAGGGAACTCTGATAAGCTGGATAAAGAGATAGAAAAGAAGAAGCAACCCAGAAGGGAATATATCATTGAGTTATCCCCAGCTGAAGCAGAAATCACCAAGACAAAGAAAATCAAAGAGAAGGTCCAAGAGAAGTCTGAAGTGAAGCTCCATAGAGAAAAACTTAAGGAAGCCAAAGATGAAGTTTTAGAAGATGTTAGTGTCAGTATTTGCATCCTGTCACTAGTGATCGAATGTATTTTTATCATGTTTTTTTAGGTTCCCATAGTCAATTTTTTTTCATTTCATTAGGTCTTCAAGCAAAAATTTAGTCACTGGGTATTAGGTTTAGGACTATTTTCCACTCCTTCAGAAATTTTTAAATTGTTGGTCCATGTCATCACTCAACTGAGTGTATCATCATTCATAGATTTTAATCATCATTTCAGTCATCATCACCATGATTTCATTAAGTTCTATTTCTCCATTAGGTCATTAGGGTTTCAAGGTCACCAAAACTCTCATTCCATGCATAAAATCAACAGTTGGAGGAGTGGTAATAGCTAATTTTATTCAATAAATTTTGATTTAAAAAATATAATTTTATGTTTCGCTATGTAATAAGTACTTCATGTTCTTAAAATATGCAGGTCAAGGTTTCAAAAAGATTCAATGTTCCAAAGAAATGCCCAAAATACAGTTGTGACAGGAGAGTTTCTATACTTCTGGAGTATTCTTGGGAAAAATGCATTTTCTCTCTCATAGAGTGTCCAAATGACCTTATTTATGAGTCAAATGATAACTAGACAGAAATATATTTCCAATGAGCTATCATGAGCTCAATTTGGAGTTCAGGAAGGCCTCCAAAAGTGGTATGAAATCTCACGCTGCGCTTTTCTTAGGGACACTCCACGCTTTTCCTTCACACGTTGCACTTTTCTCAAGGACACGCTGCAATTTTCTAAAGAGTTGCAGAAGGTCTCCAAGCTCAACACAAGCTTTCATAAGAGTAAAATAAGTAATTTGATCCACTTCACACCCTCTTTCACTCAGTGTCTTCATTCTTATGGTGGAAAATTTGTGAATTTATTCCTATGTTACGCTTTTCTTAAATACTTATGTTTTTCTAATTTTCAAACACTATAATCCCTCTCTTGCCATACCCTAACCTCCTACACACCCAAATACTTCCAAAAAACCCTAAGCCCCTCTCACTTTCATTCCCTAAGACATATCCAAAAACCCTATCCCTACTTGTTGCATTTTTTGGGTAGCCAAGAGTATAGGCCCGTGTAAAATTTCCCTAGCCCTATTCCATCATCCTTTTAATCTCCCTACACTTCCCTAAGGTCCCTAACATCCTTTCCCATATCGCTAAATTTTCCTACTCCCGTCCCCTTTCCCTAACAATCTCATTTTATCCCTTTACTACCTTCACTTTTTTTCCCTCCTATCGTCTAGGGTTTCATCATGGAATTTGATTCATCGCCATCAGAGAAAAGAAAATACAACAAAGGGGGAAAGAAATTGAGGTTTAATCCCTCCAACTGTAATGAAATCAACTCCTCACCATTCATTAGAAAGTGCTTTGAAGATGTCAATTGTTTAGCATTTTGTGAAAGAGTGGAGGAGGTAGGTTATCATGAGCAGCTCACGGATATGTTTTCCATCACTTTGAAAGGAGAAAAGGCCACCATTGTAGGTGTATATTTAATATTCTCAGTAGATACCATATCCCATACTATAGAGATACCAAACCATGGTGAGTATTGGTTCAAAGGCATGAACCTAGACCTTGAACAGTAAAAACCCTACTTCAAATCACAGTACAAAGGAAACCCTAATTTTTAAAAAGGAGAAGGGTAAGTTGGACCTAATTTTTGATACATCCATGATAGCATAACACACCTTATTTGGCATCTCTAGATAAATTTGAGGAAATTTGAAAAAATCCTCAAAGGCACATTTTCCAGAATGTCCTGTTTAGTCATATTTGTTTAGAACATATTGTGGCCAAACAAAGATGCATTTTGGGAAACTGGAGGAGGTTTTCGTTCCTAAGATATCAAAATACAATAACCTCCTTAATATTTTACACAGACATTATAGAATGAGATATCCATTCACATCTTCACAACCTATTTGGCTGATTGTGCAATTTCTTGTTTAAGTCACCTTTTTGTTAGAATCACGATTGCCGTTAGACCAAAACCCACAGGCATTAGTCTCCGCTACAATCACCAGAGTTAGGATCCACGAGAGGCAGTTAGTACATGTCGTGAAACACATGGGGAGCGTTGAACCCAATATCCAACAATCTCCCACCTAACGCGAGCCAGGTGAGTTTCGAACTCGAGACTTGTCGCTCTAATACCACTTGTTAGAAGCACGATTGCTGTTAGACCAAAAGCCATAGGCATTAGTCTCTGCTACAATCGCCAGAGTTAGGATCCACGAGAGGCAGTTAGTCCATGTCGCGAAACACATGGGGAGCATTGAACCCAATGTCCGACACATTTTGCAGAGAAGATTGTGGACAATCAGAGAAGCATCTTGGGAAAATTGAGGAGAATTTTGTTCCTAACATGCCAAAGAACACAAAAATCTCTCATTTGTGCAAAATCGTTCATTTTTAGTGAGATATAGCTCCATATTAGAGGCCTACGTTTCCATAAAACCCATAAATTTGGCAATTTTTGGCACAATCACCCTGCAAAAGCGCAACGTGGGGCACACTGCGCTTTTTCTAGCGGCCTCCAAATGATGAAAAATCAGTTGGGATGGATATATAATGGCATATACATCACTTTTTGACTCATGGAAATAAAAAATATGAGCATTTGACATGTGGAAAAGCCTAAAAACATCACAAAAAATATCTTTCTGCCAGTGTTTTTAGCCACACACTGCACATTTTTACTAGTATTGGGAGTTTTATCACTTAGAAAAATGTGAAACATTACTTGAAATGGTTATAAAGTTCATTTATCAAAGGTCTCAAGTTGTTATAGGAAATTTTCATTTTTAAATATTTAACCTATCCTAAGGTTCAAGACCACCTCCATTTTATCTTAATCCACCTCCATTCAAGTCATATCATGTCCCATTAGTCATCATTTACTGTTAGTTTTAATTTCCCAAGCGTTTAAATTTGAAAAAGGACACTTAAAGCTAGTTTCGCAACTTTTCTATTGTTTTATACTGCAAAACAACAATTTTCGCTATGAAACTTCCTGATAGTTTCGGAGAGAACTGTCAGAGAATGAACTAGCTACGCTACGAAAAAATGTTTTTCTGTCTGTCTTGTGAAATCAGATGCAAAGTGTTAGTTCATGATCGAAGGTTAGGGTGGAGGTCATTCGAGTCTATTAGGGTTAATTCAAAAGTACAAAGTCATGTCTAAGGACATCATTACCGTTTTAGCATGCATGTGTCATGATTAAGGCATGAGTTGTCATTCAAACCATAAAAGGTTACCCAACTAGTATTTTTGTCATTCTTCGCTTTATATTTACATGATATTTGATTTATGGAGAGTTCTTCATCGAGCCAAGCAGGTTGCTGGCATTTTCAAAGGTTGCAGGTGTCATTAATCAAGCAAGGCTGAGAAGATATAAAACCACCATGGCTGCAAGGAATAAAACCAAAAAGGTGGTCACTGCCACAGGTATGAGCCCATGGACATGAATTTTCTAAATGAATACCCAACTACCATGGAGGTATTCAAAAGAACAGGTTGTTTTCAGTTCTGTCAAAGACTACAGGGTTGTCATCTACATGTTTCTAAGGATTTTGCTAAAATTTTCACTGGAACAGCTTCAAAGGTGGGAATGCTAAACCTCACAGTAACACCAGACAACATTTCACCAGCAACAAGAATCTCTAGAGGAGGGTAACAATGGTTTAAAGGAATCAAGTTCACCATGAAGGATTGCAGAGAGTTCATCAAGCTAGCGCATAGTGAAATTGATCTCACAAATGCTATCCCAAGGAGTTACATGAAGGACGAATTTTCAAAGCTGCTGATGATCATTCAGAAGTATTTCACATGTGAAGGAATATTTCACATGGTCTTCTCCTACCACCTTAGGCTTTTGCTACATTTTTTGGGTAAGATCTCTCTTGACTTGCCCTTTTAGTTATACTAAAGTCTAGGTAAAATTTCAGATAAGGTTCAAGTTAAAAAAGAAGAAAATGAAACCTCTCTTTTTCATCATGGTTTGATTAATTTGTTGGTGTTAGAGGAGTTGAAGAGATTAAGCAGAGATTTTACATACTTTCGGTTCATGAGTGGTTTTGAAGTTGATGCTGCCACCCCTAAAAGAGTTCCCAAACCTAGAAGTATCTCATCACCAATAGTGGTAGAGGAAATTGAAGAAGGGAATAGATAATCCACATTAGGACTAGTGAACATGGAGACAGTGCCCTTGCAGAAGACTGACACACCCAAAAATACACTTGCAAAATAGAATCCAACAGTCAGTAAACAAAGCAGCAAGAGAGTTACTAGGAGACAAACAGTGGTTAAGGGTAACTTAGAGGACATCTTGAATGCAATTGATATTGAAGGAACTCCTATTGTCCAAGCTAAAGATGTTGAAGATGGAGGAAGAAAGCTAAAAAATGGCAAGACAGCTAAAAATTTAAAGTTTGCAGGTGATGATGTTGGTTTCATGTTTCAACCAAGAAATCCAATGAACAGACATGCAAGAAATGTCATGGAAAGTAGCAAAGAGACTCAGAAGATCAGTGAAACTACTCAGCCACCACAAAGCATCAGAGATCTCTCCTCACCTGCAAAAGAAGAGCTGGTTATAAAAAAAAATAAGGGTAAAGAGAGAATCACTGAAAAATCAGAAATTGAAACCCTTAAGGAATAGTTGAAAGAGGTAGGTGAAGAGATATTAGTCTTGAAGAAATAGGCAAATAAGCATAGAGCTGAAAGGGTTCAGTTTGAACAAATGAGGAAGATATGGGAAGATCAAGTCAAAAGTGTCTCAAAGACCTTGGAAAATATAGAAAAAATGATAAAATGGACTCAGCCACTAAGAAGAGAGGTCAAGCACATCAAAAAGGTAAACCTGCACTTGCAATCCAAGAATAGGACACTGAAGGACCAAGTGAAATATCTTCAAGAACAATTGGATATGATTCATGAAGAGCTGGAAAAGAAAGGTTTGAAAATGACTGTGGTGGAAGAGCTTGTAAGTAAATGATCATAAATGAGGAGGAAACGCCATAGGAGCAATAAATTGAGATGAGATATGCCTTAGGAGGTCCATAACATGCAGAAAATCAAAGTTTTGCAGCTGGAGATCAATTCTTGAAGACAATTTTGAAAGGCGCAATTTCTAGTTTTTTACAAAGTTTCATAGCGTACGTTAGGCTTGAAGCCAAGAATACGCTACAAAAAAACCTGTAGTTGTCTTTTTTATTTTAAATACTATTTTGAAAGGGCAATTTCTGGGTTTTTACACAGTTTCCTAGCGTACCTTAGGCTTGAAGCCAGGAATACGCTACGAAAACACCTGTATTTGTCTTTTTGCTTTTAAAATAAGTTTTCTCATGTTTCAAGGAGGGGGATTCATGGTGTTAAGGTGTCATGACTTGATTAACATGATGGAACAATAAAGGATTGATGTAAATGGATGAAGAAGCCACTTTTTCAATTCTACCAAAACTTGCTACGCAATTTTCTTGTTTTTGTAGCGAGAAATTGTTGGAGGTTTTGAGCAATCTTAAAGGAAATTTTGGCCAGCTAGAGTGCTCTAGCATGTCAATGGAGCTTATCATCATATATTTATGACTCAAAGGGAGTTCCATGAATACAGGTCATTAGTCAAAACAAAATTGAAGATAAGGGTCATCTAGTCCTAAAAAACAGGGTTATGCTCCACAAATCTAGGGATGTTTTAAATATGTAAAGTGGAGGTGAATTTGGTAATGTTTCTCTCGAGCATGTGATATTTATTTTGTAACCATCATGTAACTGTTTTATAGATAGGATAGAGCAATGTAATAAATTGGAATTAGAGTCCTATTAGGAGATGTTTTCTTTAAAGAGTAGCTATCAGTTTTCTGTTGAAAGTTATGTATTTCAGTTATCAAAGGTGTCATAGGATAATTCGAGGATCTAGCCACCAGGAAGATCATCCTTGTTGTAAATAATGTCTATTTAAAGAAAAATCATCGAAGTAGTAAAAGGTTGGAGAATATTTGAAAAATACTGTTGCTTGTATGATTTGACCATATCAGTAATACAAAGTGACATTCTTCTTTCTAGACCTGAGATTCTCATGACGTTTTTGATGTCTTATTGATCTATATTCTTTATGTTTTATCACTTGCAGTAGATTTCATATCTATTACTCAGAATTCATAATTTTATGCTCTGAATTCCTTTAGTGATGAAATGACTATGTTTTCCTAGGTTTTATATGTGAGTTGTCTTTGTCAAAAACCTTTATCTGCCTTAGCTTCCATGTGAAGAACCTTTGTCACTGAAAATACTGATTGTTGGCTCCATAAGCCCAATGGTAGAAAACCTGCATTTTTCAACCAACAATTATACAAAACAAGTTACAATTCCATAGAGTTAGCCATCTAATACTATCATTATTCAATATCATAAAACCCCCTTGAGAGAGCCCTCTCAAATTGAAGAGTCTAAGATTCAGTTAGAAGTGGTTTGAAACAGTTACACTGAGTTGATTGATAAAGCAACCAATCAAGTTAAATTTGGTGATAATAGTTTGGTGCATCTGTCGGGAGTTTGAAGACATATTTCTCGAAGTTTTTGTGTAAAAAGTGAAGTTGAAATCTTGGAGGTAGCAGGAGCTCAGAATCTGTTCGAGTCTGCAACTACCTTGGTGACTCTATTTCAAAAAATTGATGCTTAAAGGTGGCTTCGAGAAGGAGATACACGAGGAGTAATCCAGATCTTAACCCACCTGCTATAATGGATAATCCAAACACAATTTCCAGAGGCATTAGAGGAAACTCTTCATAATCAGGTACTCCATTACACACAAGAGCTTTTTCCTCTGAAGTTTTAAGAAGTCCTAAAGATAAAAAGTTTGATGATAAAATTCAGGAAGTCTTGTTTAGGTCTGAGAAAGAAAAATAATTGACTGAGATTGTTTTAGACCTACAAAGAAGAGGTGTTGATACCTCAGCCTTAGTGACCCAAAAATATAAAGAAGAATTTTGGGGGGGGCAGTCACATCAGAGTTATTCTTAGAGAGGGAATCTTTAGATAAGTTGAAGGAATTAGACCCATTTAATATATTGCTAAGAAGAAAATCTGGTTTTCCTTTACCTGACTGGAGTTCAATTGTAACTGGACTACAAAGACCAACTACACCACCTCCGAACAGTTCTTCTTCTACTACTGTTATCCCTAAAAATACCATAGTCCTTGTCATCATGGCTAGAAATGTTCCACCTCCACCTACTGCCGCACTTGCTAGGTGTGCTTCACTTGTTTTCCTAGCCATCCTTAATTCCCTTTCAAGCAAATATTTTGCTAGAATCAAAATGAGACGATTTTATCAGAGTTCCACTGGTGAGGTCATAAAGCGATTTAAAGCCCTTGCTCCAGGAAGTTTTCATAATTGGAATGAATTTGAGGATATCTTCTTGAGAAAGTGGGGAAATAGAACAAACCCTGTGTAGGCCCTCACTAAGTAAAATAGTCTAAAAAGAGCTGTAGATGAAACTGTCTAAATTTTTTCTAAGAAATTTAATAAAGTATATGATTCCATTCCTGCTCATCTTAAGCCTCCACCAGGAGCAGCTCAACTGAGATATGTTGAGGCTTTTGACTATGACTTTTCTATCCTACTCAGAGAAAGAGAATCCCCTTCACTAGCAGAAATGAAAAATGATGCTGTGAAGGTGGAAATAAATATGATAGCAGCTAAAAAGTCCAAGATGGGAAAAAAAAAATTTAAAGAAGAAGATAATCCTTCCACCTCATATGAAAAATTTGAATCCATGATGAAAACAATGTAAACAATGATGGATAGGCTTGCCCTTGGAAATGCTTTTGCACCTCCTACACAACATGAACCACAATTTAGAAATCCACATTCAGAAGACCTCAAAATCAGCAGATACCAAGGGAAAATAGAAATCAGTTGACCCTCAAGTAAGGCCTCCTTTTCAGCAAAATTTAGTTGATGAAGAAGATCAGCCTGAGATACCAGAAGACTCCATTTATTGCCTAGAGGAAAACATGTCTGGAATGTTTTTGACTAAAGAAGAGCATGTTGAGTCTGATCATGATGTAAAAAAGGGTGAGGAACCATTTGATTACCTTAAAGGTTGTCAACATGCAATATTTGAGATGCAGAAGCAATACAACCTCAGAAACAGAAATGTGCCTATTACTACAAATAAAACACATCCCAAGAAAAATGCCCCTAAAGTAGCTGAGGTTAGAAATGATCCACCACCTCCTCCTCTTGTTAAATAAATGGTAAAGATTACTTCTACTTTTGGTTTGGAGAATGAGATTTCCAAAATCAATATCCCAGTCATTTTTGGAGAAATTCTTAATTTGAATGAATACAGTTCCCAACCAAGAGCTGCAAGCATCCTTAATGTTCAAGAAGACCATCTAACCATCTACTTGGGACCAAGATTGGAAGATGAAAAAAATGAAGAGGTACATCCTTTCTATGTCAGCCTTAGTATCCATGACATGACACTACACAATGACATGTTGGATTCAGGGGCCTCGCATAACCTCATGCCTAAAGTAATTATGGAAAGGATGGGATTGGAAATCACTAGGCCATACAAGGATTTGTTTTCTTTTGATTCAAAAAGAGTTCAATGCATTGGATTGATAAAGTATGTTTTTGTCGGTCTTACACAAGTCCCTTCCAAGACAATGGTGTTATTCATCCATAATTTTCACTATCTGAAGATGATTAAGTATCGGTTCTAGATTTCTAGAAACAAAGTTCATGAACATTGTGAGTTCTAGAAATCTCAGTACCTTCATTATCCTTAAGATAATTTTTTCACTATTTCATCATCCCATCATGTCAAGCTCAGCTCACCCATCCCAGAAGACCCATCTTGGGCTCATGTCACTCATTTTGTCTTTGTTGTGTCACCTTTGGCCTCAACCCTCTATTTTGTTTTGGCTAACTCCTCCATTGTCCATCTAGGGATTTTAAGGGTATTTTTTCTTGGTTTCATGACCTCCATGGTTAAAATTAAACAAGGCTGGTATCTTGATACTCTTACACCTCATCCTATCCTTAATATACCTTCATAAACACTTCCCATCACTCCTATCCCTCGAATTCATCATTTTTCTACAAAACCTAGTCTATTGCTACAATTTGACACTTTTCGAGACTAGGCCTATGTTTTTCCATTTTGGACCCTTTCCCCTCACTCAATTCTTGAAATTCCACTTTCCCCTACCCTATATAATCTATCCCTATCCCCCAAAATTTCCCCAAGAATTTAGACAACCCTTAACCCCTTAATTCCCCTCCCTCTACAAGGCAGTCCTAAATCCCCTAGACCAAACCCTAATTTTCTCTTCCAACTAAGCTAGGGTTTAATATGAAAAAGAGGCATAAGAGAAAAATATTAATTTTATAGATCATGTTAGCAAGCATAAGTCCATATCAAATCATAAAAATCATGCCTCCATCATTTTCCAAGAATTCATTCCAAGAGACAAGCCATGTGTCACACCTAGGGCCAGTTTTGCTTCAAACTATGTTTATGACCAAACAGAGATTAATTTGACACAAGTGAGAGATTTTTTTGTCCAATATAGGCCCAAGAGAAAAAAATCCTTCCATTTTTACACAGGTATCATTTTTTGGGAGCAATATAAAAAAAACAGGTGTCCCAGAAGAATTTCTGCACTACTGGAGTGACCTTGGGAAAATATGGTTTTCTCACAGCTGGAGTGTCCCAATGAATTTCTTGATGAGTCAAAAGACAACTCGACTTGAAGATATTTCCAATCCGCTATAATGATCCCAATTTGGAGTTAAGGAAGGCCTCCAAAAGTTGTCTGCACCAACACTCTGCATTTCTGCACCATCACTCAACACATTTTGACCAGTCTTGGGAAACTCAACTTTTGACAGGGACAATCAACTCCAATCAGGTAAACAATGGTATATTTGGAAATTATATAGGTTAATATTTCGAACGAGCTATCATGGTCCCAAATCCGACTTTGGGAAGGTCCTCAAAACTTGTGATCAAGTTGACCCTTTTTGGCACTGCGCACAGGAGAAGTTTGGCCAGAATTGCCAAAAATTGGTCAAAATCAGTCTTTTCCTCCTCAAAATTGCCCCAGGCTCTTGGAAAAGTGGAAAAAGGTTGGTGGTCACTTTTATTTTCCCTCCAAGTTTTATTTTTGCATCCATAATTAAAGAAGAATAAGGTCAAGCAACTTGATCCAAGACTGATCCAAGCCATTCAAGAAAGGCCTCCTTGGCCAAAGCACAAATTTTGCAAGGGAAATAGTTGTCCTTGTTCATATAGCTGCAAGAATGATAAATATTGCTATCAGCATGAGAAGAGGTAAGGTAATGGGGTAAGATCATCACCAGAAGGCATCCACAAGAAGAGAAAGGCAGCAGGCATGTGTTTAAAGAGAATCAGGGTTTTGTGATTGATTGACAAGACAATGTTGCCAAGCAAAGGACCATCACAAAGACCAAAAATATAGAAGAAACCTCAACGCAAACAAGGACACATTGAAGATCTTCATAAACCATGAATGAATAAGGGAAAAAGATGAGGTGAACTAAATAGAAATAAATGAAATTGAAAGGGCTATAGAGAACTTAGAAGAGAACACTGTTTATTTTTCTCTAACAGCCCTGAAACCTAGGATTTTGGAAAGATGGAAAGAACAGGTCCAAGACAGATGATAAGGCCTCCTTCTTAATAGTATATGGAATCCATAGGTTATCCAAGGTATCCCTTGGGGTTTGTCAAAGGTAGCACTGCTTCACCTGCACCAAAGAGAGAAATGGCAAAGAATATCAGTTTAAGGGGCTAACTTCCCAAATGCATTCAAAGGTATTCAAAAGTAAACAAAGGAAGGAAAGCATAGGGTTGAGTATCAAAGGGAGGAAATCAAGTTGAAACCTGAGGTTATAGTTCACAAAATGAGGTACTAAACTTCAAAAAGGCACTAAGGGATCAAGGGAAAATGAAATGTAGGCACCTACACAAAATCAGAAGTGGCCAAGTGAAACCCATGTCGTGATATGATTTGTTTGAAAATTTTGGCAAAATAAACCAGTTACTGCCTTAAAATCAGAAGAAACATAAAGAGACATTCTTCAGGTCACTAGCAATAAAAAAAATACCAAAAAGGGATAAAAGACAGTACTTTCAGCTTGTCAACAACATGCCTAAAAATAGATAGAATAAGTGCCCAAGCTCCCAAAGGGTAACAAGGATGAAAATTACACCTACATCCCCTCAGTTAGCCAACATCACAAGAGGAGAAAGATGCCATGATAAAATTTTCAAAATCTTGCAAAAGATAAAGTTATCAGTCAAGTGACAAAAAGGCGTTGAAGACATAGTAAAGTGGGTTGTTTAACTTTGATTCATTTCTCTCAAAGAGTATAAAGGTCCCTTTGTTTTCACTTCAAATTCACTTAGCCCTTGGAAGAGAGAAAAAATGCTGAAGGAAGAAAAACAAAGGTTTTCTGGTCATTTTTGGTCAAGTTTCTGGGTGTTGCACGTAGGCAGTGGCACTACGCACAGACAGACTAGTGTTGCGCACAGGGGAGGAAAGGCACTATTAAATAACACTACGTTGCGCACAGATGGACTAGCGCTGCGCACACGCCCAGGTCAAAGCCCGATATGGACACAGAAACGGGCACTGTGCACAGGCCTACACGACAACCCGACCCACCCGATGCTGCGCACAGAGGCGTGCAAAGGGCACGACTGGAACGACCACTTGGGTGGCACTGCACAAATGAGAGGTTGGCCAGAATTGCCAAAAATTGGTCAAAATTAGTCTTTTCCTCCTCAAATTTTCCCCATCCTCCTGCACAAGCTGAAATCACTTCACACCCACTTACCTCCACTCCTCCATCACCCCCCAAAGATCATGTTCCATCACCTCCACCCATGCCTTCTCCACAAGGAGACTTACCTTTTTCTTCTTCTCTTGAAGCATCAAAATGAGGAAAACAATGATAATAAAACAAGTCAAGAGGAGGAAGAGAAAATATAAATGGAGGATAGTGAAGTTAGTAATGATGATGTTGAAGGTCAAGAAAGCAGTGATACCCTTGAAATTGATGGGAAAGAAAGCAGCCTTGAGGAACAGAGCATGGGAGAGGACAATGAGGAAGAAAGTAAAGGCAGAGAAGAAAGTCAAGAGGATCATAGTCACAATGAGGTTGAAATGAAGAATCAAAATGGAAGTGATGTTGACATGGATGCACCACAAACTGATGACCAAGCTAAACAACAAAACAGAGATATGGAGGTTGATGACACATCATCAAATGCTGAAGTAAACTTGCCAAGTGACCATGAGGACAAAATAGAGGAAAAAATGACCTTGACTGTCATGAAAACAGTCATGACAGTGGTAAAAATCAGAGTGTTGAAGGCAGCAGTGAGGCTCACAACTCTCCCAATGAACAAGATGATGATGAGGAAGAGCTAGAAGGGAGTGACGATAAAGAAATGACAGTGAGCATAACAGTCAAGAGGAAAATATGTTTGAGTAAGAAAACAATGAGAACATTCATGATGAAGGCAGTAACTACATGGAAGAAGATGATGAACATAAAGAAGAAACTGACGATGAAAGGGAAATTAACGAGGCAGAGGCAAAATTTGAAGAGGAAGACACTGACAAAAAAGGTAACTCTGATAGTGCAGAAAGTGAAAGACAAGACAACCAAGAAGACAGTCATGACATTAGTCAGCCTCCTAATGATAATCTAGATGATAACACTGTAGATAATGAAGAGGAAATGAGTCCTAATGATGAACAAAATGAAAGTGGGGAAAATGCATAAGCTGATAGCTCATTTGAAGACCAAAAGGACAATATAGAAGGAAGTAAGGAAGTTAGTGATGATGATGGTGTTAAAGGCCAAAAGGACAATGATAAAACTGAGCATGGGATGATTGATAAATATCATGGTAGAAATGAAGAAGTTGATGACAACACCAAGGGTCACAACCATGATGAAAACCATACCAAAACTACCATCACACCTCTTTCATGCACATACCAAAGAGGGCCAAGGAAAGAGTTTGCTGCCTCCAAAAGGCAAGGGACCTTGCCAGCTACATAAAATCCAAGGCTTGAGGGCAATTATACACCTTAGAGGCCAAGCTGAAGAAGGCAAATGAAGGCTTGGGACTGCAAAGAAAGATGACAAAGTATTATGCCAAGAAACACAAGCTTGTTTGTGCAAAACTAAAGGAAGCCCCCCATGAGTCCCAAACCATAAAAAAGGAAAAAGAGCATGAAAGCCTTGGAGTTATGGCTAAATATTCCCTAAAGGTGTCCAAGACCTCTTGAGGGACCACTCCACCAATTTTGGGAAAATTTGAACGAGATTTTGTTTTTTCGAAATTTTGAGGCTTCTGTGCGCAACACCCTTGGCACTACGTAAAAAAATGATGCATCCTCAATTTTAAAACTTAAAATTTTTGGATTTCTCTCATCATCAACAGTTTTCTCACAAAATTTCAGAGCATTTGGAGTAGTTTTGACCCCCCAAAAGGTCAAAAAACACCTAAATTTTGACCATTCTGCCTCATTTTTAGGCAAGGTGTTGCGCACAGAGTGGTGTTGGGAGAATGGATTTTTGGATAGGAAAATGGCACTCAATAAGAGGTATATCTGGAAATCCAACTTGACAATCTTTCCAACGAGCCATCACAGAGAAAAATCCGACACCAAGAAGGGTCCAAAACTTATTTCTGCTGAAGTGGCGCTACGCAAATAGACTGTCTAAGTGTGTTTTGGACCAAAAGTCAACAAAACACACTCATTTATTGCAAAATAATATTTTTGAGTTTTTTGAGGCAAAACACTCTAGATTTAGGTGCAAATAGTTATTATGGCATTTATTTCTTAGGATATTATGTGCCTTGGGCCTTGCATGGTCTCTTGGCCATAAATGACATTTATGGATGAATTTGACATTTTCCTACCTTATTTAGGGTTTTTTCCCTCTCTTGCTAAGATAAATATAGAATGAGGGCTTCATTCTAAATGTTGGCATTTGATGAGATTTTAGAAAAATACATGGTTTATATGAGCTTGGAGAAGAAATTGGTGTTGTGAAGTTGATGAATGGCTTGCTTGGACTGATGATGGAGAAGCTTGTTTATAGGATCCCTAAGCTTGGTTTAATGGTGATGTGCTCTTAATTTGTTTATGTTTTCTTGTATTTCATTATGTTTCATCCTTCCATATGCAGTATATCTGTAAAGAATAGGTTAAGACATGCTCTTTGAAGTACCTTAGTCCTCCTGCCTTCTATTGCCTTGATGTTTTCCTTTGTTTGGTCAGCTTAAGGAATTCTTGATTGCTCCTTAGGTCCACCTAAACTTTTTTTGTTTCATGTATGGATTAGTATGCTAGTTTACAAGTATGATTCATGGTATGCCTTGCTTATTTGAAGCTATCCAAACTCTTCCTTGAAACCTTTCTTTGAAATATTGTCTGCTAGGTTAAGTCAAAGAGGTCTCATTTGATCTTGCCCTTTGTCCACGCTTATCAACTTGTTTCAGAGTTCTTTATGGCTTGATGTATGATGTTTATGAGTTCCATCTTCATAGATTGAGTTATTTGTAATCTTAAATGTTTTCTAATTCTGAAGGTGAATTTACTAAAGTTAGAAGCTCTTATGCTCTCTATGTTTCAATGGAATGTTTATCTTGGATATTTATCAGTTTAAGTATTGTTCATTGAGCCTAATGGTTTGCCCTACCTCATGAGTTATAGCTTATGCTTATCAGTATTTAAGACCTCATTGTTATAGGTATTTGACAATGGATTCTTGATTTCCTTTTTCCTTATCTTATTCACAAACTTGATGTTCATCCCACTTCACTCATAACCTTAAGGATCCATTAACCTTGTTAGATTGGCCTTGCACTACACTCTGATTCATTACTGAGACACTCAGGACTTTCATTAACTCCATAGCACAATGATTTAAAGATCTCTCACTCCACCTATTCCACTTTACCATCTTACCCAACCAAAACAATTAACAAACCCTACACTTAACAACTAGCTTAAAATCAAAACCCTAAAGAAAAAAGAACACATCCTTTGCACCCAATAGAGAGATCCCTCTCTGAGTCCAAGAAAGCTAGGTCCTCGGACTCCAAAGAATAGTTCCATGTTATCCTGTCATTTGCTATAACAATTTTCCAAATCACGGGACACCAACAAGTGGTAATGGACTTTGTGGTAGCAGAAATTCCACCCAAATTTGGCATGGTGCTATCTAGGTCTTGGGTAGAAAATATCAAAGGCACCATGTAGATGGACCTAACATATGCCACTATTTCTATTTTTGGTGAGAAAAGAAGGTTGCACAGAGAGACAAGGATGGATTATATGGTAGGTAGTAAGGAAAAACCTTAGAATTTCCCAATTTATGTTGTTGAAACTGAATTTGGATCAACAATTATTTTCAATGAGTTAATTGATGAAGCGGAAGATGAAAGAAAAGAAGAAATTTAGGAGGTTGAAAATCAACAAGCTCAAAATCAGGAAATCATTGAAGAAAAGGTAGAGGGTTGGTGGTTGTTTCACTTTGATGGATCAGCTGGAAGAGAGGGGGCTGGAGTAGGAATTTGGATCACAACTCCCGGGGATGAAAGTAAGTTCTATTCTTTCAAACTGAACTTTGATTGCACAAACAATATGGCTGAGTATGAATCTCTATTTTTGGGTTTAGAAATTTTGAAAAGATTGGGTGCCCAAAAAATTTCAATTTGTGGAGATTCTGAATTGGTTATTAAACAAGTTGAAGGTGTATATCAAACCAAGGATGTGAGAATGAGAGCATACAGAAATTTGATCATGGAGATGTTAGAAAAATTTCAAGAATACTCATTTATTGTGAAGATTAGGGATCAAAACTTAGTAGCTGATTCCCTAGTTGTTTCTGCAATTTTGTTTGTTATTTCTACACATTCCACTGTAATATATGAGGTTGAAGTTCGTCATAGGCCTATTATCCCAGACAACATAATCCACTGGCAATATTTTGAAGATGAACAACAGGTTAAAAAATTCATAGAATTGAAAGAGGAGTTTGAAATCACACAAGTATATCAACAAAACATGCTTGCTGAAACTAAGGGTAATTCTGAAGTTGTGTAGTTGGAGAATAATTCTATACCCAAAGGTCTTATCCCACTTGAAAATATTTTTGACCAAATGATGTGTTCAAGGCTCCTAGGATACAAGCTGATGATGAAGAGGTAGAGAGTTGTAACCTTGGTACAATAGCAATGCCTAAATGATTAAACTTTTTGTAGAGATGAAATAGAAATATATTGAGATGATGAAAAGGTTCATATATATTTTTTGCATGGAGTTATGCTGATTTGAAGAAATATGATCCTAACATTATTCAACATACCATTCCTATTAAATAAAATGAGAAGTCATTTAAAAAGAGGTTGAGGAGGATTAATCCACTTATCATGCCTCTGATTGAGAAGGAAATTAAGAATATCTTTGATGCAAAAATTATTGTCCAAATTAGATTCTCAAAATGGCTTGCTAACTTGGTGCTAGTTAGGAAAAAGAGTGGAGGAATCAGAATCTGCATTGACTTCAGAAAATTGAACAAAGCTTCTATGAAGGACAACCACCCTCTCCCAAAAAGGGATCAAATTCTACAGAACATTGTTGGTTCCCAAAGGATGTCTATGTGGGATTCTTTTTCAGGATACAATCAGATATTAGTGCACCCAGAAGACCAGGAGAAAACTTCTTTTACTACACCATGGGGAACATTCATGTATGCCAAGATGCCCTTTGGTCTGATGAATGCATGAGCGACCTTTCAAATATCAATGGACATTTACTTTGTTGAGGAGAAGGATAAGTTGGTGGTTGTATATCTGGATGACATAACAGTTTTATGAAGAAGAGAGGAAGACCATTTGAAGCATCTGGAGAAAGTTCTACTGAAGTGTAGAAGGTTTGGTATTTCTATTAATCCCACTAAGAGTATTTTTTCTTTAACTTCTGGAAAGTTACTTGGGCATATTATATCTAAATATGGGATACAAATTAATTCAAAAAGTAGATCTGCCTAGAAGCAGGAAGGAAATTCAGTCTTTTCTTGGAAGAGTAAATTTTGTGAGAAGTTTTATTCCCAATTTTGCTGAAATTGTCAAAGATATAACTAAGATGCTAAACAAAGGAGATGGCATTAAATGGAAAGTGGAAGCAAAGCAATCATGTGAGGAAATAAATAAGGCACTAACTCAGTCCCCAGTGTTGATTAGCCCAGATTTTCCAAAGTAATTTCTGGTTTTTACATTTGCATCAGAAAACACAATTGCTGGAGTTTTGCTGCAGAAAGGAAAACAAGGTACTGAGTAGCCTATTTCATTCTTTAGTGGAACCCTTGATAACTCAGAGCTGAAGTATAACATCTTAGAGAAATAGGCATATGCTTTGGTCAAAGCCATCAAAGACTTCAGAATTTATATTCTGCATTCTCATGTCATAGCATTTGTGCCAAATGTTGTAGTGAAGGAGATCTTGACTCAAGCTGATCCTGATGGTAAGAGAGGGAAGTGGATAGCTAACTTGCTGGAGTATGATATAGAAATCAAACTTGAAAAATTGGTGAAAGGTCAAGGGCTAGCAAAGTTGATGGCACAGTCCAATTTTGACTATCTTGATATGAATTTTATTGCAGAAATTTCAGAATTATCAGATGAAGATGAAGAGCTAATTCCAATTGAAGAGAAGTACATTCTATATGACTGGTACAGAGGCATTTTATTTGTCTTACATCATCATAGAGCTACTTCTTAATTGACTAAATCTAAAGCAAGTTTTATGAAGCTAAAATATCTGAGGTACTGCATCATAGATAAAAAATATGTATTGGAAAGATACTGGTGGCATTCTTTTGAATTGTTTGTTGGAAGAGGAAGCTAAAAAAGTGATTGAAGAGTTTCATAAAGGAGATTGTGGAGGTCATCACTATTGGAAGGCCACATCAAACAAAATTCTCAGAGCAGGTACTACTGGCCTACCATGTTCAAATATGTCTACAAGAAGATAACTGCCTGCCATGAATGTCAAATTTTTGATGGTAAGAAAAAGCTTGTTCCTTTACCCTTCATGCCAATTTGTGTTGAGGTGCCATTCCAGTAGTGGGGGCTAGATTTTATTGGTGAAATTCATCCATCATATTTAGGGAAACATCTTTGGATCCTGATAGCAACTGATTATTTCACCAAATGGATTGAAGCAATCCTAACAAGGAAAGAAAATGATTCAGTCATCTTTCAATTCTTAGAGAATAACATATTGTCCAGGTTTGGATGTCCTATGAATATCATCACTGGCAATGTATAGGATTTCAAATCCAAGAGGTTGATTAGTTTTTGTCATCAATATCACATTACACTTGGACACTCTACTGCTTATTACCCACAAGGTAATGATATTGTTAAATCTTCTAACAAAATCATTGTGAGAATTATTAAGAAGGTGTTGCAGGAAAATAAAATATCATTTTATTTGAAGTTGAAGTATGCTCTGTGGGCTGATAGAGTATGTACAAAAAGTTCAATTGGTACTTCACCTTATGAGTTGGTATATGGAGCTGAAGCCATTTTCCCTACATCCTTGAGAGTGCCTGTTATGAAGTTGCTGCAAGGATTAGAAGAGGAGCCTAATGCTATTCAGAGGAGAATAAACCAGTTGATACCTTTGCAGGAAAAAAAGGAGGAAGTATATAATAGCAATCAACAGTCTCAAAAAAAAAAAAAAAAGACATTTGACAGGAATGTCAAAGAGGAAAAAATTCAGATTCAAGATTTGGTATTGAAGTGGGAGGCCATAATTGAAGAAAAGGGGAAACATGGTGTTAGTATGAATCTTTCGTCGTAAAAGATCACTTTAGCTACGCATAACAAATAGCCCTAACATCGATTATGGATACAAAATATCTTTAAGTCTGTTGCACAAATCCAGATCTAAGCACAAAATACATTAAGCAGATAAAATATAATATGGCTCCATGCATCCAATAGACAAGACAAGAACAATGTATTTAAAAGAATTTTATATTATATTAAAGAATGGGGCACCTGAGAGGAAAACAAGAAAGGTGTTTTCCGGTTCTCCTCAATGGGATGGGTTCTTGAAAGTCCTTAGTGTTTCAGATCTAAAATTCCTCTCTCTTATTGGTGTGGAAAACCCAGACAAACATAGAACTCAATGGGAGCTCACAAAGCAAAAATGGAAAATGGTGACCAAGAGTAGATCCAGAGTGATCTAATGCAATGGAGGTGACTAATGAATGGGGAAAACCCTTCTATTTATAACAAAATATTGGGGTGTTCTAGAACTCAGTGTATGAATAAAATATTATTAATCAAATTCTAGAATCACCCTTTAGGAATATTTTATTATATTTGTTGGAGGGAAAAGGTCTTTTGACTTGGGTCAATTCCTTTATTTATAAACAATAAATAAATAAATGATTTATTTATTATTTTAGGGACATGATGGGGATATAATTAAATAAATAATGATTTATTTAATTATTTAAAAATGATTTAGTCAAATTTAACTAGGAATATTATTAAATAATGGTTTAAATAACTTATTCCTAGGAAATAATTAAATAAATAATGATTTATTTAATTAATTTCCTTGTTTTGGGTTAAATATGACCAGGAAATATAGACAAATTTTATTTTACATGGTGAAAGCAATTTTACTTAGGGTAAAATTGGTCTTACATGGTGTACTTGGGTTCATCTAATGATAATGGGTTAGATGACCAAAAAAATGGTGTAACAGATTTCCCCCCAACGTACGAGTGTTAGGAGCAAATCGTATGACCGAATTACGTTGTAAGAACTCAATCACTAAGCATCAAGAGGGAAGTGAGAGAGAGGAATGTAAGGTAGTCGAATGTGCTAAAGGACTAGACCCGGAGGAGACGAGACTTACAGGTGCAACAAGTCTCTAGGTGATGAAGTAGTACCAGTGTTAAAGGCGGTGGGGGAGGCATACCTATGCCCGTCGATACAATAGTACAAAGAAAAAAGCACCCGGAAAACCACGGAACGCAATAATGAAGCATGTGCTGGCCTAAACATGAGCCAGATAAAAATGATGAATCTCACATACATGTGATGCCTGGAATAACCTTCAGGACTTATACAAGAAGATTTTAGTACAGGAGATACAAATATACCCAAATTCCCCCTACACACGGGGAAGGGGTCACAAAATCTGACTGATATATGCAAATCGAAGAGGTGCTGCAAGCGGTTGAGGCCGATATCATCAAATGAGAGGAGCTGCATCAAGGGCGGAAATGAAGAAGTCATCTGGGAATGTGGGGGGCTACCTGCAGGGCCACCCCCTCATGAGGGTTGAGACATCTCACACACACCTGGGAATTACCAATAGTTGTTGCTGCATCACTTGACCATCAAGTGTATAGATCACGATCAGGCTGAGAAGAGCTCGAACCAAAGTACACTGCCCCCTAGACCTGGCTTCCAGATTAAATGAGCTGATTTCGACAGAAGTAGATCCGCTATAGGTGAGGCAATAAGGAAACCCCAACTGAGGCACGAGGGAAAAGAGTAGACTGACGAAAAGAGAGAGACTAATGATGATGATGGAATGAGGGATGATCCAAAGGGGATGGTAAAGAACATGAGTACAAAATGGTATCTCATGATGAATTGACATGAACAGGAATGAGTATAGAGGCAAGGTGGTGCCCCCAATGACATGTGTTGTAAGTGAGAAAATCCAATTTTGAGGGGAGGTGAAGTAAGGCTTCGTGGACAACAGATGTCCTGGTGAAGTAGCGAAATGCAAAAAAAACAAATGCTGGCTATCTAGAAGAAAATAAAACACGCATTTCGAATGGAAAATGCTAAGGGTAATATCTCTTAAGATAGAGTGCATTGCGAGGATTAGGAAGGATGTGGCCTTCAAAGTCCTCTAAAATATATGCCCCCTTACCAAGGTCTTTACTGATAATGTAAGGACCTAGCCATAATGAGTCGAACTTCCCATGACCGAGGGTATCATGGGCCTGGTCATAGACTAGAACAAGGTCACCTTCATGGAAGGTACGAGGGTGGACTTTTCGGTCATACTAAGCTTTGGTGCTCTTTTTGGTCGCTTCAAGAGTTTGTAATGCAACACGATGGTCTTCAGAGGCGCGCTCGAGCATGATAAGTCGTTGTTCTAGAGGTTGGGTATCAGGGAGAAGTTCGACGGCCAAGTGAAGGGAAGGGATTTCACACTCGATTGGTAAGACTGCCTCCTCGCCAAAGACAAGGTGGAAAGGAGTGAAACCGGTGGCGGTTTTAACAGAAGTACGATAAGCCCACAAAGCAAGGAAGAGCATGAGATGCCAATTGGTTTTGTGCTTATTCACCGTTCGTTGAAGCATGGTCTTAAGAATTTTGTTGACCGCTTCAACTTGGCCATTACCTTGGGGGTAATAGGAAGATGAATATTGGTGCTCAAAACCAAATAGGGAGGATAGCTCATGCCAAATATGATCTTCGAAATGTCGGCCATGATCCGAGACTAACTGTTTTTGGACTCCGAATCGAGCAATGACATGGTTAAAGAAAAAGAGGGCTGCAGTGGCTGCCGTATTGTTGAACGTTGGCATAGCTTCGGCCCATTTAGTGAAATAATCAACCGCCACGATGATATATTTATGGTTACCAGCAGATGTAGGTCGACATTACATAAAGTCGATGGCCCATTTACAAAAAGGACCGGCTGTGACGACAGGATGGAGAGGAGCGGGAGGAGCTCGCGCCTTGGGGGTGAAATGTTGGCAATTGGAACAGTGTTTGACTGCTTCAATGCAATCACTGAAGAGATAAGGCCAAAAATACCCAGCACACATGATTTTTTGGGCGATGGCGAGGCCGGAGAGGTGGCCACCACAAGCGCCACTATGACAGGCATTGAGGACTTGCTCGGTTTCAGCTTGTGTGAGGCAACGATGAAGGACAATGTTTACTCCGCGACGATAAAGGTCATCGCCAATTAGAAGGTAGTGAGAGGCTTGGTGTCAGATACATCATCGAGCATCACGATCAAGATGAAGGGTGAAATTTTGGGTTCGCAAGTAAGTAAGGATGTCACCGTACCAAGGATCGTCGGTGGTGATGGAAAAAAAATGTTCATCGGGAAGAGCATCATTAATTGGAGTATCTTGCGTCCTGGTAGGCAAATCAGAAATGAGTTCAACGAGGACTAAACCTTTCTTACTTTTTGGGGTGACAAATTCGAGGTCGAATTCTTGGAGGATAACGACGCAACGGGCATATGTCCCATTGAGGATGCGGTGAATCAATAGGAAAGCCATGGGGTTGGAATCAGTCACAACCTTGGTGGAACGCATGATGATATAATGACGCAGTTTTTGGACCGAGAACACGACAGCTGGTGCTAATTTTTCTTCATGCGAGTAGGACACAGGTGGACTGGAAAGGTTCTTACTGACATAATAGATCACGTGTTCGATACCGTTATCATCCTCTTGGATAAGGACACCAACAACCGAATAGGTGGAAACAGAGATGTATAGGATGAAATCTCGGTCAAAGTCAGGGGGACGGATCAAGGGAGCGGATGTGAGAGCATGCTTGAGGGCATCAAAAGACTCTTGAGCGTATGTATCCCACACAAAATGGGTGTGATATCAAAGAAGTCTAAGGAAGCCATGTGCGGTAGTGGCATAGTCAGGAATGAATCGGCGAAGAAAATTAGGTTTGCCTTGGAGACTTTGTAGCTGGCGTAAGGTATGAGGCATAGGAAGTTCAAGAATGGCTTGAACCTTCAAAGGGTCGAGAGTTATCTCATCTTTAGACACGATGAAGCTGAGGAGACGACCGGCGGGAACATAGAAGACACATTTCAATGGGTTAAGGTGAATATTATACTTGCGACATCGGAGAAAAATGGTACGCAGGTCATGAAGGTGTTGTGCCCGATGTTTAGAACGCGTAGTAAGGTCGTCTAAATAGGCAAGGATAATATGGGCTAAGTCATGGAAACAATAAGACATGGCTCTTTGAAAGGTGGCGCCGGTGTTTTTAAGGCCAAATGGCATGACTCGGTATGTGAAAGTGCCCCACGAACTAATGAACGCGGTTTTAAGTTGATCAGCACGACGGATAACAATTTGGTTGTATCCGGAGAAGCCATCCATAAAGGAGAGAATCTCGTGCCCCGCACACTCATCGATGATTTGGTCAATAAATGGTGTGGGGAAGTTGTCTTTGGGACAAGCTTTGTTCAGATCGCGAAATTCGGTGCAAACATGAATGGTGCCTTGTTTTTTGAGGATGGGAACTGGGTTGGACACCCAAGTGGTATATTCGATAGGGTAAATGAAACCAGCTTGCTGGAGCTTATCGATTTTAGCTTTGATGGCTTCACGTCTAGAAGGATGGATGGGTCTCAAATTTTGATGGACCGGAATGGCATCAGGCCATGTGTCGATGTGATGTTCGACAATGGCAGGATCGAGTCCGGGCATTTCTGAGTAGGACCAGGCGAAAATATCATGGAATTCTTTGAAGAGTTTGGTGTAGGATTCAATTTCATCCGGAGTGCATTGGGTGCCCATGGTGATATGTTCTTTAATACTTGGTTTGACAGAAATGTATATTTTGATGGTAGGAGAGATATTAGCCATATTGCCTTCTTCAAAAGCGTCAGGTGCAGGGATGGGGTTTTTGAACCAATCAACTTTATCGGGAATTAAGTCTTTAGATTCGAGGGCATATTGGTCATGGGATTGGTGTGGTAGGAAGTAAGCACGATGGTGCAAATCGTCCCACAGAAAATTAGGTTCGGTCATGGCTTCCATGATGTCTTCATCGGTCTGAAAGATGGGAAGAGTGGGTGGAATAGGAGGATCAGAGGAGGTAGAAATATGAGACACCTGATTTTGAGGGGGAAGGCTCACATGTGTGTCGGCATGAGAGTTGACAGCGGAGTGAATAGAGGAGTGGGTAGGAAGAACATCGGGGGAAGGAAATAAGGGGTCGGTTGCCGAGAAACGCGGGGATGAGGAAAGGAAGGAAATAGTGGCTGAATGCTCAGTCATTTCAGTATCAGGATGAGAAATGGTAATCGGGGTAGATAGGTGGTCTGGTGTTAGGGAAGAAGGATGATGGGCAAGCGCGGCTTCGAATTGGCGGTATGCGGCTAAAGAAGCGCGATACTCGTCAAGGTGGGGGCAAAGATGGGTATAATGTCCATGGAAATCGCACAAAGAACAAGGGTGATTGGTGTGCAAGTGTTTAATTTTTGGATGAGATTCGGGTATGGTGACATAGATTTCAGGAATATCGGATTCTGTAAACGTTTCATTGACCATGGTTTTGAGATGTGGTAATTCAGGGCAAGTATGGGTAGCATGTCCGAAAACATTGCACAAGGCACACTGGATGGGATGCTTTGGAGGTCAAGGAGGGGCAGAGGTTGTCGGGGCGGCTTGGTCCTTGGATGCCCCCCTGCGAGCTTTTCTAGTGGCACCTGACATGGTCGCAATAGGAGGTGGTTGTTGATGAGGGGACTGAGGTACAGATGCAGCGGGAGAAGCCATGGGTATCGGTTGAACTGGGGTCAAAGTAAGATAAGGTTTGGTTTGGCTAGGTAGAGTAGTGGCTGGGGGGTCTAGGTACCATACGGGTATACCCAAGGTCAAGTTGGGGAGGGAGAGCGTGGCCAAAACAGGGACGAAATGAGCACCAGGAGGGGGAGAAAGGAAGGAAATCTGACCAGCAGGGAAATGGCTAGGAGGAATGGGGACGAGGGGGTTTTTCTCGGGTGAGGTCGACTCAGGAGGGTGGAGAGACGTGTGAGGAATGTGTGGGGAAGGAGATTTCGAAGGAAGAAGGGTAGCTAGCGGTGGCGAAGGGCTAGGAGATGGTGGGGTTGGTGAGGGTATAAAAAGGTTCCAAGCAAGGAGGAGTCTTTATAGACGCCATAGGAAACACTGGTCAAAGAATCAACAGTTGGCTTATTGGTGACAATAGAGATGGTGGAATCAGGGGAGGTATGAGATTTTGGTTCATGGGAAGTCAACTGGTCAATCATGACAATATTGCCATTATGAGGAAAGAACATCTTGCGGTGGACTGCGGATGGGACGGTAGACATGGCATAGGTGTAACTACGCCCCAAAAGAATTTTGTAGTCAAGAGGGGCATCGATAACTTCAACGTCGACACAAACAGTCTTGCCTGCAAGGGTGATAGGAAAATTACGGAATAGGCCAATGGGCTGGGAGGCATGGCCATCCCACGCACGAAGGGTGATTGTGGAAGGGGCCAGCTTAGGGGATCCGAGTTGTTTCCAAACCGAAGCGTACATTACATAGGTAAATGCCCCCTCATCAATGATACACCGAGCGACATTGGCATTTCGGATTTTGATTGGGATTTGGAAAGAAACCGAAGGAGGAAGAGGGGGATGGTCTGACTGACGGGCATCGAAAAAAATCAATTGGTCATCAGCAGGATCTACAGCACCCATGAAAGATAATAGAGCCTTCTTTTGAGAAGGACACGACTGGAGGAGTTCCAGTGTTGAAATGGCAGCAGGAGATTATGCCAGATCATCTACTATGTTGTATGAATGGGCAGCCCGACCAGAGGCAGCATTTCGGCGTAATGGTCCCTTAGGAGTCTTGGGATGAACCTCAGCTTTGGGTGGAGGGATATGTAAGGGACCATTGGGTGTCGACAGAGGCTCTGTAGGACCTGGAGACTCGGAGACAGACAGAACGGGAGGCGTGGAATATTGACGGGACCGAGTTTGAAGGTTGAGGTCGACGGTGAGAGGAGGGTCAGAGGCCATCATGAGAATCTGGTAATCAGAGGAACCAGAAGGGGAAGGTTGAGTGGTTACCGGGGCATGAGGTGGTTGAGTGGCCATGAATCCTTGTTGAGGGAAAGGATCGGTAAACATAGCAGGTTGAGAAGTAGCTGGAGTGGGAGGGATAGTAGGGGAGGAGTGTTGTCCCCGCATGGTGGCCTGAGAGTCCCACATCTGCCTCATTTGTGGTAATAAAGGACAATCATGAGTGTACTGACCATAAACACCGTAACAAGAATAGGGCTTATTGGTGTGAAGCGGCCTGTCCGGCTTAGGCTGAGAGCCCTGTGGCTGGTTGGCAGTGGTAGAGTCAATACTGGAAGGATTGGATCCACGATTACTAGAAGCAGATTGATTGCCTTTTCTCCTTCTTTGAGAAGGAAGAAAATTAGGTGCCCCCTGCTATGCAAATACTTGCCCTGGAGGGGGTAGTAAGTGCAGTTGCGGGGGTGGAGAAGGTAAGGGAGTGGGAGGTCCAAATGCTGGAGGAGCTGGGACACCAGGTGGTGGGTATGGATAAGGGGTGGGATGGGCAACATTGAGGTAAGCAGGAGTGTGGGAAAAAGGAGGAGGTATGCCATATCCTGGATACATGCTACCTGGAGGGGGGAACGTGCCGGAGGGGCTGGCCCCTCCTGGAGGGAAAACATAGCCTAGAGGAGGTTGAGCAGGGGTATGTGACAGGGCTCCAACGATACCGTTGGCAGAGTGAGATGCCCCCGAGGGATTAGGGCCACCGGGCTTGGGGAGGTTAGGAAGGACGGTATAAACATAGCCAGATTGGGCATAGATAAGGTCATATTTCAAGGCTATTTGGAGGGCGGCTTCTTCGGTTTGGGGAAAATGGGATGCGACATATTTTCCAATGGGAGGTAAGAGAGAGAGAAGGAACTAGTCCATGTAAACCCGATCTTCAAAGGGGGGAGCGCGACACAAGCTCCTTCTTCGTCACCATTCCTGGACATGAGTGGAAAGGCGGGTCGAAGAGGATTGATGAAAAGAAGTTAAGAGTTCAGTACCAGTGTCGTATCGGAGAGGGAGATGTAAATACGATAAAAAGGCTTGGGCAATGGTCGCAAAGGTGGTATGGGAAGAGGTGGCTTGATCAACATACCATTTAGAAGCTTCACCGGTAAGTGTGCGTTGGAACAATCGAAGACGGATGGAGTCATCGGTGATGGAATTTGAGGAACACCACATGTGGAAAGATCAGATATGGTTGGAGGGATCCTCACTAGCAAGGCCTTCGAACTTGGGAATGTCGGAGGGGATCTTGGTTGGCATAGTAGGCCAACTGACATCATGGCGAATAGGATCATTGATCAGTTGATGGAAGTCAGGGAGACTGAGGCCAGCCATATAAGGGAGTAATGGGGCAGTCGAGGTAGGTCCTGTAGGGGTTCCACTGGAAATGGACCCAGCAGTAGAACTGGGGTTAGGGCTAGGTCCTGAACTAGACATGGTGAAGGTAACAGGTGGGGAACCAGGAGTAGGGGGAGAACCCGAACAATCAGAGGAAGAGTCGGAGTGTGGACTCGGGGGAAGAATTACTCGATGACGACGGGAAGGAGGAAGTCGACCAACCGGAAACTGAGGATGAAGGCCAAGAAGTCTCCAGGACAAACGCCTTGGAGGCGCAATGATGATGGGAAGAAGAAAACCGACAGGGGAAGGGAGGGGTCAAATCAAGTGAGATCAGTGTCTAAACAAGGGCAGAGAGGTGCAGTGTCAATTGATTTTAAAGGCTTTTCCAGGCGGTGTTAACCAGGTTCTTCTTCGCTTAGGCTCAGTGTGTGGCATGCGTTAAATTTTAATTGTTTAAACCTAGACATTTTGAGAGTAAAAGAAAAAGTGTGTTGCGTAACGGAAAATAAATCGACAGTAAATAAAAATAAAAAACAGAAAATTAACAGCTACCAATGCATCAATCTAACCCAAGAAGGCGGGTCTCTCAAAACTAGTCTGTAAGAGGGAAAAAAATAAGCAAAGCACGCTAAAAAGAGGCCAATAGATCTAAGGTCAGGAGGGACAGGGATCTAAAAGAGAGATCTGCTGAAAAGAGGTGCAAAGAACAACAAAGAGGCAGAGGCAAGGTTGCTTCTAAAAAGGAGGAGATCAACTAAAAATAGGAGGGACAAGGAGGCGGCTCTAGAAATGAACCCAAACAAAACTATAGGAGGTGATTTGAAAGGGAGAAGAGCTAATCTAAAGGGATCTAAAAATGAGGTATCAGATCTGGAAGCAAAAGGGCTGAAACCTTGGAAATTCTGACTTCTGAAACAACAAAAACTCGCCCACAAAAAGTGGAGGGTACTAGAGCCCTAAGGGGCAAGATTCCCACTTAGTTGAGTGAAACAGATCAGAAACAGGTCTAAACGGGCAGAGACAGAGGCTGGAAAACCTTGACAGAAGCTTCAGACAAACCCAGAAAAAATGCTAGAAAATTGCAGAAAAAAGTGCAGGTCGCAGGTTCTGACCTGTTTACAGTCCATGACGCAGATTTAGGGCAGAAAAGTGTGACCTCAAGGCCAGGTCGCACTTTTTGGGCCGATAAGTGTGACCTGCAGATCTGGCTCTCTCGGTGGCAGATTTTACAAAAAATTGTTGTCTCAACTGCGGCTAATGTCTGTCACCTGCGCAATAAGGCCAGAAACACACGGAAGTTAAAAATTTGACTGTTTGAGGGTTTTAGAGGTGGAAAGCACCATAAAAATAGGGAAAATAGAAAATGGAAGAGAAACCCTAGGGTCTGAAATAGCTGGATATGCAGGAAGATATGAAACGACAGAAGTAGCAAAATAAAACCCGTGTGGAGTCGCCAATTGTTAGTATGAATCTTTCGTCGTAAGAGATCACTTTAGCTACGCATAACAAATAGCCCTAACATCGATTATCACTGCAAAATATCTTTAAGTCTGCTGCAAAAATCCAGATCTAAGCACAAAAGACATTAAGCAGATAAAGTATAATATGGCTCCATGCATCCAATAGACAAGACAAGAACAATGTATTTAAAATAATTTTATATTATATTAAAGAATGGGGCACCTGAGAGGAAAACAAGAAAGGTGTTTTCCGGTTCTCCTCAATGGGATGGGTTCTTGAAAGT